>SKCR01021043.1:0-322790 GCA_019454045.1 Zanthoxylum bungeanum | reverse complement strand
GAGAGTAATCTAAATATTAGTAAAAAAAAGCTTTACCATTCACCCCAGCAGAGGGGAGTTAACTCCTCATACTGAAAAGTAAAATAAAGACTGAAAAGTAAAATAAAGAAAGAACTATTGCGTAAAATAAAAATTAAATACAGAAAGCTGTAAATAAACAAACAATATACAATCTTCTTAGTATTCTTAAGGAAATCCCCAGAAGAATGTATGAATTGGAATTTTGATTCCGGCCTCAATTTATAGACAAAGTTTGGTCATGCGCGTCACGACACGCCGTTGATTGTTGACGCGTGGCACGCTGTTTCCGGAGATGATGACACGTTTCCGGCGCATATTAGCCATTTTTCTATGATGTTGACATGTGGCAGGTGCATGTTAGCAAGTGTTAGTGTCCTAGACATGCCACAAGATCTCTAAGCGTGATTCGTGTGTGAATAAAATCAAAAATAAGTTGAGGAGGACTTACATTGATCGACTTGAGTTCAAAACTTTCATGGATGTTGAAGCTTCCAAGCTCATGGGTGAGTATCCCTATTACCTTCATTTGACTTCCTTACTTGCTAGCAAGAACAAAATGGCAGAATATTGCTCTCCAAGAGAAGCAACAAATCGGCCTGGAGAAAAGGAAAGCAATCGGCCAAAGGCTTGAGAAACAGAGGCCAAGTCAATTGCCATTCGGCCTTGAGCTTCAAAAGCAAAAGGGAAATGGCGAATTCGGCATTAATAGCGAATTCGGCCTTAATAGAGAAGTCAGTGGCCCTATTGTTTCTTTCGACCAAAAGGAATCAAAAGGTTAATTGCTTATCTTCTAAAGACAGGCCATTATCTTTCATTCTTTAAATTAAAGCAATTGGTTGCTTTTCATTCATGCGGCCATTGAAATGGCCTTTCCTTTTGTGCGCCATCCAGTGGCCATTCGGCCAAAGCAATTGAAGGCCATTCGGCCAAGGCATGGCCCTTCGGCCAAAGCAAGGCCAATCGGCCAAGGTGCTAGGAGAGAGAGTATATTTGTTTCTTTTATTTGTTTTCTAAAAACAACCACACTCATTTTGACTTCCAAAGCCCCTATGGTGGTTGTGTGCATTTAAGTCATCCAATTACTATTCCAACCACTTCCATCACAAAATGACTAGTTGATGTAAGTTGGTGGGTCCCACACTTAAATTCAAAATTCAAGTTGGGTGAGACTACACACTTCGGGCTCGGGTTCGTTTATTCCGAATAAATAAATTTTCCTTCGCGACGTAATTAAATCTAATTTAATTAAATAATTATGCCTCGAAAATTATTATTAAAGTCGCTTACGAATTAATTCTAAATTAATTTGTTCGCTTGAATTAAAATCCAATTTTTATTCCGTATTGAAATCTAATTTCAATTAATATATATAATATATTATTTTAGCCCAATTAAATAAATTAAATAGTAAAATCCAATTTTACCATTAAATTTACTTTGCCGATTAATTCCAAATTAATCGGGTTCTCTCCTCTCGACAAATTTAATCCCAGATAAATTATTTCTCTGATAATTAATCCTAGATTAATTCTTGTCGTAATTAATCCCAGATTAATTTTCTCTCTCTTAATTAATCCCAAATTAATATTGTTCGAGTCAAACATCATCGGTGAATCTTTGGGATGCGACCCAAGAGATCCCTGGATATGTTGGCAGTAAATACGGTTATCGAACTATCCGAATACGTGCGCACCCGATACCACATTTTTTACCGATTTACAAGACATTGTTGGCTTCTAGCAAAGCACCGTGCCTACCCAATTCTCCATAAATATTCTTCTACTGAATACATTATTTTTGTCAGGCGTAGTATACATAGTATTGTGCATTACGATCCAGTATCGAATGTCACATGCTAGGCCTGGGGATGGAGTTGTGTCTGCCCCGTACGAAGCATTTATTGGATCACTAGCAACTAGTCTCTTTATGATCGGAAAGTCATGACCTAGTCATACTTCCCTGATGGCTAAAGCACTTAGAGTACCAGTTATATATCCATGCGTGATCATCATCTCCATATGACTGAAGTGATACTTCTGTCTTGACATACCCAGAAGAGGCGTACACAGAACCTGTTAAAGCCCCGGACGACCAAAACCAAAGTATATTGATTGTCGCAAGTATTAGCGATGCAAGTCTCAGGTTAAGACCAAATACACCTACCCTGATTTGGATTCCCATAGCCACATAGTCATACTACCAATGGGATTCTGAGGTTTCCGTACCATCGGTAAACAGAACCTCCTATTACACTTGCATGAGTATCCAATACCCAAATATATGAGAGCTATGTCGTTACGCTTCCATAACACGCACAAGTGTAATACTAGCCTATTCTGCATTATCGATTTCCAGTCTCGATAAATATACGTCTAGGGATATTTAATGATTAAACCTTTGTGGATTAATATTGTCTCATATCTTATTAATCTGGAACTAATCATAAGGACTTTTATCATTTGTATATCCATGTAATCTAATTACAAATGATAAAAGAGCAATTTCCTTTGTCACATAGTTAATTTGTACAACAACACCATGTTCTGTACAAATAGTGATGCTATGGGTCATAATTATCCAACAATCTCCCACTTGGCCTATAGCCAATCACTCAAGCGTCCAACACCTGAATTATGCACGGGTCGCTGAAACTTCTGCTGAGAAACAGCTTCCGTCAGCGGATTTGCAAGATTATCATCTGATGCGATTTATTCGATCATCACATCGCCACGATGTGTGATCGAACGAATCAGATGAATTAGTTGAAGTACATACTTGGATCATTGATGAGACCGTGGTTCCTTAGCCTGTGATGTAGCCTAGCTCAGCTGCTAACAGAACTACTTCTAATCTAATTAGGAATTTTATAGATCTAAAATGCTTCTTTTGCTGCCTCAGCTGCAGCAATGTTCCGCTTTTTATTATTTATTCGGCAACAGTATCTTTCTTGGAAGATTTCCAGCTTACTGTTCCATTATTCAAACTATATACGTACCCTTAATGTGACTTATAGTCGTTTTCATCGGTTCGAAAACTTGCAGTGCTGAACCCAGTCACCTCAAGTTCTCCTTTCTCCATAGCTTAAGAAATCATCCTTAGTTCGTCTAAGACACTGAAGGATGTTCTTGGCATCAATCCAGTGACCATCACCTGGATTAACCTTATAGCGTCTACATATTTTCAAAGCATATGAGACATCAGGTTACATACATATCAAAACATATGAACACTGAGAGAGTGTCAGCAGCTTTCTAGATCTGTCCCAGTAGATCTTTATCCCTAGAATAAAGTCTGCTTCTCCCAGGTATTCCATGGAGAATTTTTCATGAAATCCAAGCTTTCACCGATTTTAGTATGGGAATGTCATTGCTAAGAAGCAATACATCATAAATATATAGGACAATCATTGTCAGTGCGCTCCCACTAACCTTCTTATATACACAAGAGTCATATACCATTATGATTACATCAAAACGTTGGTTCCAAGAACGCAATGCTTGCTTCAATCCATAAATGGATCGATTTATCTTGCAAACCTTGTTTGCATATTTTGGCACGACAAAACAGTCATGATGTTGCATACAAACATCCTCCAAAAGGTTTCCGTTAAGGAAAACGGTTTTGGCATCCGGCTGTCATATTTCATAAATGAAATATGCATCATTAGCAAGCATTATCCAAATAGATTTAATCATGGCAATATGTGAAAAAGTTTCATCGTAGTCGACACTATGTCGTTGACGGTACACTTTCTATATAAGCCTAGCTGTGTACATTTGTATGTTGCCATCCATGTATGTCTTCCTTGAAGACTCATTTAGTACCAATAGGCACAATGCCTTCTGGTACATCAACCAGTGTCCAAACTTAGTTAGTGTACATGGAATCCATTTCAGACTTCATGGCACTTTGCCATTAAAGGAGTCGATACCTTGTATCACTTCCTCATACATAGCCGGTTCGTCTTCCTCAATAAGATTGATATCTACATGAGGTGAGTTCAAAAACCCATACCTCTCAGGTTGTTTTCTGACTCTCTCCGACCTACGAAGTTCTTGTGTATTCGAAGATTATTGGTACAGTTTCATCCTGATGAACTGATGATGTTCCGTGAGGACTCGATGTTTGGAACAGTATTACTCTGATTTTCATCGAGTTTTACTGTCTTCCCACTTACCACTGCATATAGGAATTCCTCTTAGGAAAACCGTATGGAGAGCAACAATTACATTGTTCTCTTGTGAGTTGTATAAGTATTATACTTTGGTTTCCTTAGGATAACCAATTACAAATAGGCACTTATCCGATTTGGGTTCTAGTTTGGTATCATCCAAACGTATGCCCAGCATTCCCAAATCTTCAGGAATGAGAAACTCAGTTTCTTTCCTGTTCATATCTAATATGAAGTCTGTCTAACATTTTTTATGGAACCTTATTCAAAATAAGTATTGTACAATTCAATGCATATCCCGTGTAGGAATTTGGTAGCTCAGAGTGACTCATATGTTTAAGTATTTTACATTATGGTCCAACCGTAAAGTTTTTAATACTTAGCCGGTCTGTTTTCTTACTTCGTGTCGAAACTCTTTGAATTACTCAAAAGTTTCTGACTTGTGTTTCATAAGATACACATAACTGCAACGCGATGCCACATCCGTAAAGGTTACGAAGTATTCATATCCACCTCTAGCCTAGCTAGACATGGGCCCACTTACGTCACTATGAATAAGGGCTAACAGATCGGTGGCAATTGCACTTTTACCAAGTAAAATGTGTTTTAGGCACTTTGCCTAACAAACTAGATTCGTAGACATCATTTGAATTAGGATCAAATCTGTTTAAGTATCCACTCTTCGAAAGTGTGGATATACGAATCTTGTTAATGCATCCCAGATGACAATGCCACAAATAAGTCTCATCAGATTACTCAATTTGAGCTATTTGTTTGTCATGTTATATGTTTGAGATTCATTTATATTCAAAATATAAATACCATTATTTACATCTAATGTATATATCTCAATATCTTATTTATAAACAAAACACCCAATGTTCTGAAAATAAAGGTATACCCGCAATGGGTTATACTAGTTATAGAGATAATGTTTCTAGTGAAACTAGGTACATTATAACAGTTTCCTAATTTAAGTACATGCCCAAAGTGCAGTTCCAAAACTTAGGTTCCTAGTGCCAAAACAGCGACTCTCGTCCTGTTTCCGACTTGTAGGTCGATCTCATCTGAAGCCAATTTCCTGCTTATCAGCAGATCCCGCACATCAGTATATATATTCATGTACCACATCTAGTATCAAAAATCCAATTTTAAAACGAGTAGTCAACATATTTATAACAAACATTCTTGAAGTCGGAACCTTGTCCCGCCTTCACTTCCTTCATGTTTGCCTTGTCCATACGGTAGTCACACTTCTAGTGACCCCGTTTGCCACAGTTTAGGCAGACAACTTGGGATATGTCCTTTTAAGAAGCTCTGGCTGTGCATAACGGATTGAGCACTAAATTTATCATCACAATGAGTCTTCCTAAGCTCATGCTCTACTATTCGCTCAACTCCGGGCTCAGGACCGAAAGGTTTTTCTATCAAATAGAATAACTTTTTAGCTCCCAAGACTATCCTAAAGTTCTATTCCCAATCTGAAAATTAAAGTCGTTAAAGACATTTTCCCATGATTATATCCTTTGACGCTAATCTTTCAGTCATCTTGATTACTATAGTCCAACTATCCAATCAACGATTTCGGGTACAATCGAATATAATGATTACTATAGTCTAACTATATAATCAACTACAATTGATCGGTTACATTCAAATGTATTGATTACTATAATCCAAATATATAACCAACTACAAATGAAGTGGTTTGAATACATTCCAACTGTTAAATTAAAACAACAATTGAATATTAGTCCAACTAATATATTTATAAATAATTAATTACGAAAAATGAAATGAGTCCATATTGGGAAGTATTTAAACGAAATTACAAATTTAATACTTGCCTCCCACTATTTTTCGGCGAGCCTCTAACCCTCTGTGGAATACTCGGTAAACCTAGTTTCCTAGTGGGCTAGGATCCCGTTAAATAACACACAACCTTGACTTTGGCCAACAAGTTGTATGAAACTTAACTAGGTAGATCTCTAAGATCAATTGGATCCCATCCAATTCCTAGATCCAGTATGTGGACCTCCAAGTCCGAAACATATATCCAATATATGCCAATATATCCAATATATTACCTAACATTTTTCCTCTAAATCAACTAAGCATTGACTTTGGCTCAACAAGCTTAATGATTCTAGTTAAGCGTGACCCATTGACAGTGGGAAAGCTTCGTAATCGAGGCCGATGAACAAGAAGTGACCTTGACTTTGGCCAATAAATCACAACTTGCCCAAGGCGTACGATATGGAACAAAGCCTTCATGATTCAAACACATCCGCGATGGACAAAGGTCTTAACTTTGGCCAATAAACCAGTGCCAATCTTGGATCTTGAGAATGAATCACTCAATGGAAGGAAAACGCTTAATATTTGTTGAAGGTTTTTCGCGTAAATTGGCAAATAATTTATTATCTTTGATTAGATCTCATCATACACCCTTAAGCATGCATTCTAAAAGCATAATAAGGCGCGAAAGAAAATTAATAATGATATGCGGATGGATATATAATACATTTTTTTCCTAGAAAAAATCTCTCCATTTCCTCTCTCCCGCTAGCACTATTCATACTTCTACCCAATTACATAATACTTCTAAAGAAACCTAATTTACATCGATGGGAATGTGGTGAGAAGAGAAATACAAAGAGAAAAGAGGTAATAGGCTGGACACGCAGGTCCAATTTAATAAATTCTAAATTTATTACAACAATTTCCAAAATTGCCCTCACCCTTCTAATATCCATCCGATATACATTATTCATACATACATCCAAGTATTCACACAAAGCATGTTATTCAATCAATCTAATCCAATTAATTAATCTTTGATTAATGACCATCCAATATTCATAAAACGATTTGATTTGCACGAGTCAAACTCATTTAAGAATAAATACTCAAGTAAGTATTCTTGAATTATATCGAACTACAATTTTAAATCCAATTTATATTGTATCCAATATTAATTCATATTTAATTCCAAATTAAATAATTACACTTATTTATGTTCCTTAAAGACTTGGATCAAATCCAATCTTAATGGGTCTCAAAGGCCCAATCAGTATCCAATACTATTCAATTAAAGTCCAATTGGCTTTCAATTAATTCTTCAGGCGTGGGCTTTGGCCATTATGGATCAAACCCAAAAGCCTTGGCCCATTTAGGAATCACCTTATGCCATAGAATCAATTTTGGCCCATTAGGCCCAATTAAATTATAAAGGCCCAATTGTCATATTTTGGACTTTATGGAAATGGTTTGGGCCCAAATATGATCCAGACCGAAATTTGGCATAACCAAACCGATTAGCCCAAATACAACAAATTAAATTAATACATTATTCAAAATTAAATATTAATCAATTCAAGTGTAATTAACACAATTAATTAATTAATCTAGTATTTCCAAAATATTAATTAATCTAATTAATCATGCTTAACATTTTAATTTATGTCCAACACAAATTAAGCACAATCAATCCATTCCAACATGCTTCATACTCACGGCAATACATGAAAATAACACCTAATTTTGATTTCAATCCAATTAAATCAACAATCAATATTCATTTCATGCTTTTAACATATCCAATTGGTAATTTTCAAAAAATCACCAAGAGTCCTCCTAGGGTAGTAATCGGCCAAGCATGGATTTTGGGGATTTTTGATCTAATCTATTTATCACAAAATCAATGATGCATAAATCCAATTAAACATCATACAAGCTCAACCAAACCATCAATTTAAGAAAATACATACTCCAAGCATAAAATCTCAAATTAAAGTTTACAAACCCTAGAATCCAAATCATGCTTAGATCTCGCTCTGATGCCATTGTTAGTGTCCTAGACATGTCACGGGATCTCTAAGCGTGATTCGTGTGTGAATAAAATCACAAATAAGTTGCGGAGGACTTACATTGATCGACTTGAGTTAAAACTTTCATGGATGTTGAAACTTCCAATCTCATGGGTGAGTATCTCTATCACCTTCATTTGACTCCCTTATTTGCTAGCAAGAACAAAATGGTAGAATATTGCTCTCCAAGAGAAGCAACAAATTGGCCTAGAGAGAAGGAAAGCAATCGGCCAAAGGCTTGAGAAACAGAGGCCAAGTCAGTTGGCATTCGGCCTTAAGACGGAAGTGTCACTCCAGGGTAGGTGTATTTGGTATTAACCTGAGACTTGCACCGCTAATACTTACGACAATCAATATACTTTGGTTTTGGTCATCCAGGGCTTTAACCGGTTTCTGTGTACACCTCTTCTGGGTATATCGAGAATCGTAGTGTGTTGGGTGTGATGTCAAGACGGAAGTGTCACTCCAGTCATATGGAGATAATGATCGCGTAGGGATACAGAACTGGTTCTCTAAAAAGGTTGCAACTGTCGGGATAATATGACTTGGTCATGATTATCCGATAATAAAGAGACTAGTTGCTCGTAATCCGATATATACTTCGTACGGGTGTGGGACACAGAAACTGGGCGACGCATGCTGTTCTAGGCTCGCGGCCTAGTTGGGAGTACGGAGTAGCCTGTGGGGGACTAAACCGTAGAGTGATGGAGTCGCCACCCGGTGTGAACCGGGAAAATGAGATTTAAGGCCGCACTCACCCCTCGCAAGGGAAGACCTCAAACCGTTGGGTTCGGAATGGTCCCTTACTTATGCCACTTGTAATAACATGATTTGTGCAATAATCTAACCAAGCCTAAGCAACATATTTCCAAGGATGATTTACCCCTAAGTTCGCATGCATATATCAACAAGTTCATCTAAATTTACATGTAACACATATCTGAATTTGCATACAGCCTATTTGCATGTAATCTATGTCTCAATTAGCATATAGATAAATTGACATACGGAAAGCATACAATTTCACATTGGAAGACACAAAAGCGCAAACAAATAACATTCAAACAAACATGCATATTAAGGAAAGACAATTAAGTGCATGACGGAATTAGATACCTAAAGCGGTACTACAAATGCATAAGGTAAAAAAAGAGACAACTATATGCTAAAATAGACATGTCGTGACGTGATGAAAAGGACTCAGTGCAGTGGGTGTGCGTTCGTGCAGTGTTTGAGAACGCGTTTGAGAACGGTAAACAGAAGGTTCGCGTTCGTATAGCGTTCGAGAACGCGTTCGAACGGAACCAGACCTGATGCATGATGAAACCAAGAAAATACGTGCATGTTCGAGAACGCGTTCGAACGGTAAACAGAAGGTTCGCGTTTGTGTGGCGTTCGAGAACGCGTTCGAACGGAACCAGACCAGATGCATGCAACACATACATAAACAAACAAATCCACAATGTAAGACCTCACGTATCCGATTGAACTCATCTCGCATCCAGTTGAACATACACTATCCAGCGCGGCAAAGCATCGTGGTAAAGGATTTTAACCTCTCAAAATAGAGGACATTTAATCGCACTTACTAAGCCAATGCGCAAACAACACAATACATATACAAAGAAGTAAAGACAACGATATCGGACTTCGTGTATCCGATTGAAAATATCTTACATTCAACCGAATATACATCAACCGGCACGGCAAAGCATCGTGGTAAGGATTTTTAACCCCTCAGAATATGGGACCTTTAGTCCAACTTACTAAGCCCATGCGCTCGATCACGTCATGCATATAAAGATAAGGACAGTAATATCGGACTTCGTATACCCGATTGAACACATCTCGCATCCAATTGAACATACACTATCCGGCGCGGCAAAGCATCGTGGTAAAGGATTTTAACCTCTCAAAATAGAGGACCTTTAATCGCACTTACTAAGCCTATGCGCAAACAACACAATACATATATGAAGAAGTAAAGACAACGATATCGGACTTCGTGTATCCGATTGAACATATCTTACATTCAACCGAATATACATCAACTGGCGCGGCAAAGCATCGTGGTAAAGGATTTTAACCCCTCAGAATAGGGGACCTTTAATCCAACTTACTAAGCCCATGCGCTCGATCACGTCGTTACATAAACAAATAACATGCGGAAGTCAAGTAACGAATGACAAACAAATCAAAACAACGTAAAATAAAATATGCGCTGTTTACTCAAGTGGTATGTGGAGTTGTATCCCGAGTACAGATCATACTACCATCCATTCGGAATTGGCTATGAAATTTATGTCCGGGTTTCCATCCTATATACCACGAGAGGCGACACATTTTTCATTTTATTCAAGGGCCACAACATACATCATTTTACAATATATGCATATTTATCTACTCAAGGGCCACAACATGCATTTTAATATAGTAATCATGCGAACAAAACTCAATAAATAATAAAGATAAAACTGAAAACAAGTGTGAAAAATACCCTCAAGTCTAACCTTTTTTGCAGACTTTCAGACTTACGTTGCACGGAGATCGGAAGGGTTAAAGCTCCTCAACTTCTCCGGTTCACTAGTTTAGCGTCTTAGCTCACTGTTTTGCTGTTTTGCTTGCTGTTTGACCTCCGTTTTGCTGCCGTTTGACCTCCGTTTTGCTGTTGTTTTCTCTGTATTCTCTGCTTACTGTTTCAGGTCTTTAAAGCTACTATTTTTGCATTTTTTAGAGGTCTAAGGGTTGTATTTTTCGGTTGTTTAAGGAGGCTAAGGGTGTCATTTTTTATGTTACTATTTTAAGGATTTTAGGGACTGTTTTAAGGTATTTTTCGTTGATATGGCTGCAGTTTTTGGGGCTACTGTTTCGATTTTTTAGTGGACTGTTTTGAAGGTTTATTTTCGGTGAAGTGAGGGTGGAGATGAAGAGAATTGTTTTTGTTGCTTCTTGTTGCTGTATGCGTAAGAGTGATAGGGTTTCTTAGGCATGTATGGGCGTGAATTGTGAGAGATTGGAGAGGGGCTTGGCTTTGGTTTTGGGTTGTTTATATAGACAATGGCTAGGGTTTCCCCTTGTCTCACAAGGAATAGATTGGATTTGGTGTCAAACAAGGAAAGGATTTGATTGATTGGGGGACAAATTTTGGTGAATTCGGAAGGTTGAATATTTGATTTATCTTGTTTAGGCATGATATTGGTTAAGTAAGGTATATAATATTTGTGATTTATCTTAATTAGGTATGATTTAATTTAATGTTTTCTTTAATTTAGTATATAATATTTTGTATTAGGAAGTTACAATATTTTAATTTGGTATAATTATATTTTATGTCTTATTTAATTTGGTAAATGACTTAATTAATATTTTATTTAGTTAATATTTAATTTAATTAATATTTAATTTAATTTGGGTGTATTTTAGAGGCCATGGGCGTGTGGGCCTAGGTGGGTGTGGGCGTGGGCTAAGAGTGCTTTAAACGGAGGTCAAACAAGTGAGCCTGACGCTAAACAAGTGAATAAAAATCTAATGAAACACTGTTTCCCTTCCGATGACCGTTTCCCGCAATATCCTTAGCTAAAAAGGTAGTGCCTCCAACTGAGACTCATCATCGGGTTTCACATAAAAAAATTCAATGCCTACAGTCGCCCCCACTTTGATGGGACTTGTGCAGTGTGTGACTTTGAACAATCCTATCAAAGTTATGCAATGTATTTTCACTTACCTGGCTCATCTGCTGCCTCGAGTTGAGTCGGTGCTGCAGTGGACCTCGATCCTGGGACGCATCCCAATAACTGCAACCGACAACGGGGGCACCTCGGCCCTGGGACGCATCCTGATACCGCTGGAAATTAGGGCCTCGCCCTCGAACAGATGATGTAGTAGGCCCTCGACCCTGGGACGCATCCCGGAACTAAAACTGATGATGCAGTGGACCCTCGACCCTGGGACGCATCCCAGAACTGCAACTGACAACAGTGGCGCCTCGACCTTGGGACGCATCCCAAAAATACTGACGATGTGGGCCTCGCCCTCAAGCTGACATGGGCCTCGCCCCCAAGCTGACATGATGTGGGGTCTCGCCCCCAAGCTGATATGGGCCTCGCCCCCGAGCTGACATGGTGTGGGGCCTCGCCCCCGAGTCGATATGGGCCTCTCCTCCTGGACTTATCCCCGAAACTGAAGCTGCGCTGACGCTGCTTGGCTCATTTCTGCTGCTTTATCCTTTCTTCGAACCTGCGAACACAAAATAAAAACAAACACGAAGAGAATGCAATGTTACGTGTATGCATGAATGATTTTCTTATTCCGTTGGGTTAGTTCTTCTGCTAATTTCCTTGGTGACTGCTCGGTCTTCTCCCCCTCAGGCAAAGTACTGCTTCAATCTGTCTACGTTGATCGGCTAGGTGAACTCATTCCCTTCCAAGTCTGATAGCCTCACTGCTCCATTTCCCATTACTTTCTGCACTATGTAAGGCCCTTCCCAGTTAGGTCTGAACTTTCCTCTTGGATCTGTCGTCGATGGCTTTGATTGCTTAAGTACCAAATCACCCTTTCTGATCTTGGTGGGGCATACTTTCTTGTTGAATGCTCGGGCTAGTCTCTTCTGATACAACTGCATGTGATACAAAGACTTCGTTCTCTTCTCATCCAGCTGTGCTAACTGATCAAACCTCTGTGCGGCCCACTCTTGTTCTGGTAATTCTGCCTCTGCTAATACCCTCATAGACTGTATTTCCACTTCTACTGGCAATACTGCTTCCATTCCATAGACCAAAGAGTAAGGTGTGGCCCAAGTTGCTATTCTTACTGATGTTCTGTACCCCCACAAAGCATATGGTAGTTTCTCGGCCCAATCTCTGCAGTTCTTTGTCGTCTTGGCTAAAATCGTCTTTATAGTTTTGTTGGCTGCCTCAACTGCCCCATTTGCCTACGGTATGTACGGTGATGACTTGTGGTGGCCTATCCCGTATTTCTGTAACATTGCATTCATCTCTCCTTGAAACTGAACTCCGTTGTCTGTCACTACATGATGCGGCATACCATATCGATAAATGAGGTTCCGAGCTATAAACTTTGCCATCTGTTTTGCTGTAATATTACGGAATGATTCGGTTTCCACCCACTTCGAGAAGTAATCTACTGCCACTACTATGAAGCGATGCCCATTCGATGCATTCGGTCGAATTTCTCCAATCATATCAATTCCTCATGCTGAGAAAGGCCACGGCTCTGACAACCCGTGCAACTCTGTGTGCAGCAAGTGATTCAAATTACCATGTGCTTGACAATAATGACAGTGCTTTACCATCTTCGCGCAGTCTGTTTCCATGGTTGACCAATAAAAACCTTGTCTCACTATCTTGCGGGACAGATTCAACCCGTTCATTGCGGACCACATACCCCGGCGTGTACTTCTTCCATTACATGTTGAGCTTCTTTTTTTCTCAAACATTTCAACTGAATACCGTTTGCTTGCCTCTTGTACAGTTCCCCTTTCAAAATCACATACTGGGAAGCTAACTTCTGAATGACTATTCTGTCTTTTCTGCCTGCTCCCTCTGGGAGTTCCCCATGTTCCAGATACCTCTGAATGTCATAATACCAAGGTTTACCGTCATCGACCTCTATTTCCAGAATTCTCTCTATCTCATAAACAGGTCTTCTTGTTGTTGTCAGTATCAGCGGTCTCATCACTAACTTTTCTGGATTTTCCCAAGTCGCTGCAAGTGTAGCCAATGCATCTGCCATCTGATTCTCTTCTCTTGGCAATTGCTGAAACTTACAATCGGGGATAACATGTGCCAACGTTCTGAGGTAAAAAAGGTAAGGTTTCAACCGTTCTTCTTTCAATTCCCATTCTCCTCGCATCTGCTGGACTACCAACATAGAATCTCCGTAGACTTCCACATTCTCGGCCTTCAAGGCTATCAATGCAGTCAAACCAAAAGCACATGCTTCATACTCGGCCATGTTGTTGGTTACTCTGAATGTCAACCTTTTGGCCAAAGGCAAGGTCTCTCCTTCGAGGGTCACTATCACAATCCCAATTCCGGCTCCCTTGTAATTCACTGCTCCGTCAAAATACATTTTCCATCTCTGAACTGTTATTGCTTGGATCTCTTCATCTGGAAATTCAAACTTATATTGATCCCCTTCAATAGGTTGCAACGCTAGAAACTCTGCTACTGCTCGCCCCTTGATCACTTTGGTGGTGAGATACTCAATGTCAAACTCTGTCAGCAATACTAACCATCTGCCCAATTTCCCCACTAGCGAAGGCACTGAATGCAGATATTTCAGAGGATTCTCCTTTGCCACTACCTGGATCTTGTAAGACTGGAAATAATGCCGCAATTTTCTGGAAGCCCATACCACTGCAAGACAGATCTTCTCTACTTCTTGATAACGAGCCTCATACGGGAGCATCTTCTTACTCAGATAGTAAACTGCATGTTCTATCCCTGTCTCATCTGTCTGTACCATCATTTCCCCCAGTGCTTCTGATTCTATGGCCAAATACAATATCAAAGGTCTGCCCAACCTCGGAGGTTTCAACACATGAGGCTTTACCAAGTATTCTCTGATCTTGTCGAAAGCTGACTGACACTGCTCATTCCACTTTACCGGCTGATCTTTTCTCAACAGTTTGAAGATAGGCTCACACACTGACGTCGACTTGGCGATGAACCGACTGATGTACTGAATCTTCCCCTGGAATGCTCTGACTTCCTTCTCAGTCTTCGGTGATGGCATCTCTGTGATTGTTTTGATCTTTTCAGAGTCTACCTCAATTCATCCCATTCCTACTGTATGCCCCAGCAGCTTTCCTGACGTTACCCCAAACACATATTTCTTGGGGTTCAGCCGCAGGTTGTACTTGTCAACTCTCTGAAGGAACCTCTCCAGTGCTTCTATATGCACAATCCTTGTCCCTGATTTCACCATCATGTCATCCACATACACTTCAATCTCTTTGTGCATCAGATCGTGGAACAATGTAGTGGCCATCCGCTGATACGTAGCTCCCGCATTCTTGAGCCCAAACGGCATTACCCTGTAACAATAAGTACCCCACCCAGTAACAAAGGCAGTCTTGTGCTTATCTTCCTCAGCCATGAGCACCTGATTGTAACCTGAAAACCCGTCTGCAAATGAATACATAGCAGATAGAGCCGCACTAACAACCAGAACATCTATGTGCGGTAGAGGAAAATCATCTTTCGGGCAAGCCTTGTTGAGATATCTGTAATCCACACACATTCTGACTTTCCCGTCTTTCTTCGGCACTGGCACTATATTAGCCAACCACTCAGGATACTTTACTACTTCCAGGAACCCCACATCTATCTGTTTCTTAACTTCCTCTCTGACTTTCTCAGCCCATTCTGGTCTCATCCGTCGGAGTTTCTGTTTTACTGGCCTCATATTCGGATAAGTTGGTATTGTGTGCTGGGCAATGTTTCTGTCTACCCCAGGCATGTCCTCATAGGACCAAGAAATACTTTGGCATATCTGCCCAATATTTCTTCTAATTTATCCCTTTATTCGGAGGTAACTTCACTCGCAATCAGAATTTCCTTGGGGTTCTCAAGTGTACCCAAGTTAAATGCAGTAGTTCAGGCCGAACTGATATCAAATATGCTTGATTCGTGCAGAGTAAATGGGAATGACTCAGGCAAGTAAGCAAAAGAAACGTCTTTATTATTGGATAATGCGGAAGTACATTCAAACAAATTAGGAAGGTGAATGTCTTCATCATCTATAGACACTTCTAGCTCTGCAACCAGGTTTTCCTCAGGCTTTTTGTCCTCTCCCAGAGTCAGGCTCTCCAACTTCATCAATTCTTCTTCCCAATTCTCTGCTTCCACAGCTTCTTTAGTCAGCGGTTTCTCACCCAACAAATCCTTGAAGATCTAAAATTAAAATAATTTATTTATTATTTTTTTTTTTTAGAAATTGGGGCAGGGAGCTGTTGCCCAACGGCTAGTGCTGTTGGGCTGGAATCTTCACACCCAACGGCTAGTAGCCGTTGGGTGTGACTGTTGGAACCCTAGGGTTCCAAAGGTTCCAACGGTTCCAACCGGTTTGATTAGGGTAAGAACCCTAACCGAACCGGTAAGGTTCCGGTTCGGTTCCGGAACCGGAATTGGAACCTTCCGGTTCCAACCGGTTCGGTTCCGGTTCCGAATCGGAACCTTGGCCGGGTCTAGTTGTCCCTAAGCAGATCGGCAGTAAACAATTTTGGTGTAGCACTGCAGTGTGCAGTCACGGTATTACTGAAACTGGAAAAAAAAAATTACAAAACCGTAGGTGTTCGGCAGAGACAAAAAAAAATTTCAATAGCTGCAAACAGTGATGCCAGCTTAGTCATCGATAAAAGATCACGATATCTTTACATATATAAAGAAGAAACGAAAACTTCCATAATGATTTACCCACGATCGTCCGTTCTCTGTTTTTAACAATATGAAATCAATCAATCATCTCAGCAACTAGGAATTAGATTGACTGACTGCTCTGAAAGTTGGTATATAATGTCAAATATATGCATACACATATATATGTCCTCAAGGGACGTAGTTAGGTGGTGTAGGACTCAGGATCTCACCTTGAGGTTCTGAGTTCGAATCTAGGGGTATATTTCTTGTAAGAGCCTGGGACTTTATCTGCTCCGCTTAAGCCCGGAAGGAGTGGTTTGACGATGAGATTTTCAACGATTTAAAAAAAAAATTACATATATAGAATAATAAGAATGACATACTGAACGCGTAAATAGAAGATGTGGAAAACCAGGATAAATGCTGAGGCCTGCCCTCTACTTCTCGCTAACTGCTATATACAGTACTACGTACTAGCTACCACCGAAACTTCATGGTATCTTCATTGCTCCATCTTCAATTGATTTGAGTGCAGAGTTGCTGTTAAACAATGTGAATTAGAAGTTAGTCTTCTTGTTTCAATATGTTTCTATCATTCAAATGGCAGTATCCCCTCTCTTATCAAATAAATAGGTGGCGTTTTTAGAAAGGAAGTTATATGTCTTCTCTACCTGAAATTGCTGAACAGCTGGAACTCAAAAGTGAGTTCTCAGAGATAACAAAGTTATTGCTTTCTTCTTCACTTCTCCAAATGGGCTGCTGATGCTGCCCAACAAAATGACGCCACTGCTTTTGATACTGTTGTCTGTTTCCATTGGCTTGGACTTCAGGCCACATTACGGGCATAATCATGCCAGTGAAGTTACTGTCCATTAATGATCCGCCCTAAAGGCATCAAAGAACAGTAATAATTGTTAGTAACATCATTGAGGACCCACCAACAGACCAGCACATTTAGCTCAGCCATGGTAATCATTTTTCTAGCTGAACTGAAATGAAAGTGTAATTGAGCAGGTGGAAAAGGGTGGTCCAAGTCTGACCCACTCCCCCATACAAGTTTTAAAGGAAAACAATCCTTAGAGAAACTGGGTAGAAGTTTATCCAATGAGCCGGATAAGGATTTCAAACGTTTTTTACTTCCCGTTCCATGGACAATAAAATTAGGTCTATTTACAGATTGAAATTGCAATAACTAGAAAACAAATTAATGATCCCACTGCTAATGCCTATTCAAGAAGGTTAAACCTGGGAGTAGCTCCTTGAAAGGAACATAGTACTACTAGGCTTTAGATAACCAGCCCAGTAACCACAACTTATCAAGTCTACCCTTGAAAGAGCTACCTGCTGCACGAATGGAAAAACGCATATACAACACACGTTTACTTACTTCTGCAGCCAATATGCTGTTGAGATTGTAATCAATCCTTGGATTGACTGCTGCAAGTCTCATCGACAAGAACTGAAACCAAAGGTAGAATCAGAATAAGACCACACCAATAAAATCCATTTAAGATATGAAATCACCACAAACAAATTATTTAATGCTTGAAGCTTCCTGACTCAATTTGAAGGTTATCTACATTTCACAGGTATTATGAAACTTTTTATCATGACAGAATGTGTAAATGTTTGAAGCTCTCAAATATATCTGAAGGTTTACTTGCTTCTGTAACTATTGATCACGGCAAAAATTTTGAGTGATTAGATACATATTAATCCGGAACAACGGAAACTAACCCGGAACAATGGAAACTAACCAGCAAAACCGCAAAAGCTAGAAAGATGGTTTTTAAGACCATCTCATTTTCTATGTTCTTTGAAACCTTTGGTAAAGAAAAATGATAAAATCAGATTAAAATTTTGATCAATCGGATACCAAAATCTTTGAATATGACAATTTTGGGGAGCAGTGGCAGGAGAAGCCATCCAACGGCAGAAACTTGCAGGTCATACCTCTGTCAACAAAACCTAATCACACATCTCATAACAAAATTTTCTACCAAGTTCCTAGCACCTCATAGCATTATCAACGAAATAAGAGGAATACAGAGAGAACGGTTATGGAGATGAGTATATCTGACCTCGACTTGACTTTGAAGCGACTGCACATGGTTGATGATCTCATCTAAAACTAATGCCGTACCAGAAATCTGCAGAACATAACTGTTCAGGTCAGACACCATTAAAGTATCAGGTATTAGAGCAATTAAACAGAGAGAGAATCCAAACTGCTGCTCAGAGAACACTGAAACAGCTTCGTAACACATTTTCTCCAATGAGTTTTGATTTAATGATTCATCCTAAGGCATTTACCTATCACAAGATCCAGAAATTAACATGGCCGTTACAAGGCCTAATTCTTGGAAAATTTTATCCAAAATTCATATGAAAGTCGCCATGATCTCATTGTCAATATTCAATGTTAGTTTTAGCTACTTAGGACATATAGCTTTCGCCAATTAGCAGTAACTAAACTACAACTTCACATCCCATCAAGTATAAAAAAAATATATTTATCTAAACTCAATCAGATTAATTAGCACTATGGACCATCACATCACATCTCTTTTGCAGTTAGGTATGTGTGATTGTCAAATGAATTTGTCCAAGGAATTGTTCTTTCTTCATTAATTTTTCATCCTCCCATCAACGATGGGTACCAAATTTGTAACAAAAGACTGTACCATGAACCATCCAATGAGACATCAAAACTTTTTCATGTCAATGGGATGGGTCCCAAAAGCAATGTATCCCCAACACAAATCCACTACACTTGTCTCCCAAGCACTTCAACCAGTTGCAAGCACTCCTACACAAATACACTAACATTTTCTTGCCAGGACCCATAGAAGGTCAAATTTGTCATTTCACTGTAAAATATTGATTATGACATTTTAATTTGATTTGAGTGAGTTTGGTATGGCTTCTCTATTGGTTAAAAGTGCTTTTTTAATTTTCAATTTTTTTATGGTGTTTGGTTTGCATTTTGAATAGAGCATTTCATATTATAAAATATATTTTGCCTCCATTAGCATAAACTTAAAATTTAGGTTTTTAGGAATAGAGGCTACAAAGCTTTTTTTAAAGAATTAAACTACTTAAAATACACTTATTTAATTTTTACAAAATTATTTCATTCATTTCATAATATAACTTAAAAAAATAATACATTAAAGTAATTTTGTAATTTTTAGAAAAAACTTTCATTGACAACCAAACAATTAAAAAAAAAATATTTATCGACTAATAAAAACTCTACTTCAACAAATACTATTTGAAAAGCTATATCAAACAAACTTTAAAAAACACTAGTAATTCAAAATGACAAAACTGACATTAAAAGAGACTCCCAAGTGCTAAACAAACTCTCCCAAAAGTATAAAGATAAAAATAATCAAATTGCCAAAACTGCCCCTTTGACAAAGCATCCTCACTATTGAGAGAAAAAAAAATCATTATTAAAAAGCACATAACCTGAAGATGTAAATTTAACATATTCGTGTAGAATATTCCTTAATTTAATCACCAAAAAATCTGAATCAAATGATTACAAACTAATCCAAATTAGGCACTGACCTTATCGCATCCTGGGACCAGCTCTTGCAACAGCTTCATTCGTGCATTAATCTTCTCTCTCCTCGCCTATAATAAATAATAAATATATGAATGAATGAATAAACAATTGATAATAGTTCGAATTAAAAATTAAAATCGTGATTAGTTAATAACTAAGGTTTTGATTATAGGAAACTATCACCCTCTCAGCCAAGCTGTGGCTATCTGTCGCTTGACCACGACGAGCTCGGACGTGAACGTAAGGAAGCTTCTCCGCATCTTCGCTGCCATCGTTATCCCCACTTTTGCTCTTCTTTGTCGCCGCTTTTCCCTGTAATTAAGCAACAATTAACAATTCAGCCACTGAAACCCTAAAAAAAAGCCTAGAAACCCTAACTCCCTTACCTTCTTCTCTCGCTCTTTTCTCTTCGCTGACCTCTTGTTCTGATTCTGATCCTTCATATCCAACGGCTGTGATAAATTGGGGTCCGAATCGACCGGTTCGTTCTTCACTTTTCCGAGATTCCCGCTTGAATTCGACGGCACCAACCCCATTGTATCCGGCGAGTAATTATTATTGCGATCGCTGGCGAAGACAGAGAATTTGGCGGCGCGTTTAATCAAGTTTGCCCCTGGGTTGAAATGATAAGGTGTGTAGTGGTGGTGACGTCCATCGGCTTTTACGTTGGGTTTCGCCGCAGAGTAGTCGTTAGGTTCAGGTGAGTGGTGGTGGTGGAGTAGTTGAACAGCTTGTGGGGCCGGGAGGTCGAGGAGTGCGGTAAAGGAGTTGGCGTTTTCTGGCGGGGCGGTCATTAAATGCTGAATTTGTTCGTTGAATTGGAGAGAGTCGATGGCATTTTGGTCAAGTGAATGCCCAATTGGACTGGATCTGTGTTCCATTTGAACCAAAACCAAAAGCCACTTGAATTCGAGAGGAAATGAGTTTGGGATTTGAGTCTTCGTTTGTAATTTGGGTATCGCTTTTATTGAGTTTAGTTTAAGAGACGTACAGTTACAGCTGTACAGTTCGTTTTTTTTTTTTTTAAGAAAGTCAGTACAGTTCGTTGAGATAGGGGGAAGTGGAAAGTGGAAAACTGTTGAGATATTGGAGAAACACTGGCTGGAGTATGAATAATAGGGTATATCTGTTTATTAATATATATATATATATATATATTAAAATTAAAATTAATCTATAATAATATAAAGAAAAATATTGGTCGTATTTATTTATTGGTAATATTAGTTCCATGTTTATTGGCAATATCCGTAACAAAATAAGTTCAATTAAATTGTAATAAGTCTTGAAGATCTCAGAGTAATTGGATAAGTAATTGGAAGACTTTGCACGAAGATATCAGAAGCAGGTCTGTGGTGAGTTTTTTAGTGGAACGTTCGTATTAATGTTCAAACGAAATCTTCCAAAGACCAAAAGTTCGAGTCACACGTTCGTCATTGGGTTCAATGAGATCTTCCAAAGGTTTTCGCATTCGTCGTGCGTTCGTCAAGACATTTTGTAATATCCCACCAGAGGTAGATGCTACCGACAGGAGAGAAGATTAACTCGTCTCCATAAGCCTCTAATATTAAAAAAAAAAAAAAAAAAGGACATGACCTGTCCCAGCATCAAGACAACTCAAATATAACATCAAACACATTAGAGGGCCTCAGGCCACTCATAACACGTCCAAATCAAAGTAAACACTCCATGGCTCTGTGCCCACAATATCACATTGTTGGGATTTATGCCATAGAGCTTCATGTATTGTAAACAAAATTGATTATTGTAATAATAATAAATGCATTATTCATTTATCAAAGTTGTTTGATTTATATCGCATATTGTCCAATTGTCTTGTTCACCTTGATTAGTCTTGTATTTTCAGACTTAGTGTATGTTTGATGCATAAGAGGATTTAAGTAAGAAGTTAGTAATCTAAATAGTCCATAGAGAGCAAACAAAGAGGGTACTTTGTTTGTGGTTTATCTATAGCTGCGGTCCATTCTATATTTGTATGACGACCTTGATCCGGGATCGTTCATGTGGTGACATGCGAATGGAGGCACCTTGTATGATGAGATCATATAGGACTGGACTCAGATAAATATGAATTTCTTTTAATATTCGTTAACCGAAGAAATTCATTGTATCTACTAGATTGTCATATATAGATTCGATCTTAATCTTGAGTGTACTACGAACTCATGCATGGTAGGCTATGTCTTTTGATTTACTTTGGTGAGGTCGGTGTTGCATTCCCGGCCAATAACTACGTATTTTAGGGATATGGTTTGGTGTGTAGTTGGGAACGTTTTACATACATATGGAATTCACTCATTCTTACGAGAGGTAGAAGAATATCTTTTTTAAGAGTTGATTCGAAAACTTGAACAATTTGAGCGCTCAACTCTTCTATTACGAATAAAAAGTTTTATATTCATAATTGTTATGAATTAATTGTTCATTATAGAATCAATGGTGTTTAAGAGACAAAATATTTATAGGGGTATAACGGACTTATGACCCGGCTCTACTTATGAGATAGTCATGAATGACTATATCCATATGTAATGACTATATCGATGGACACCGAAGTTGTTCGGCTTATATTTTCCATCTACAGTAACGGGAGTTCAACTTCGAGTTTTTAGTGGAATAACATGGAGTTAATAATTCGTAATATTTAATTAAATAATTTAATTAATATTTCTGAATTATTGGAGCTCGGAACCGTAGGTCTATTTGGTCTCCGTGCTAGCTCGATTAACTATAGCAAACTTAATATAATTAGATTGTCTAATAATATGCTCACATTATATTTATATATTATTAATAAGATTAATAATATTTTTTTATCACAAAGGAAAACTATGTTAAATTAGTTTAACTTAAAATTTTCTAGAATTATTTGATTATGAGATAATCAAATCATGATTATAAGATAATCAAGTTAGTAATAATTATGAGATAATTATTACATCACAATTAAGCTTATGACATCATTATTATGATAATGAATTTTAAATTGTCTTGGAGCCAAAACACAATGGCTTGCCATGCTCTCCAACAATTTATGTCTAAGATTAAGTATGACCTAATTGCTTTTATTTGTCCATTTCACATGTCTTTGGATGACACTCCATTCCTTTGTGTTTGTCATTACCATTCAATGGCATGTGAAGGATTTGTGATAAGAATTGTTGGCTTGTGTAAGAGAATATTATATCTACCATCTCCATTCATTGGTTAAGGGTTAGCATTTTCCATTCATTCACACAAGTGCTATAGAGAGAAAAGAGAGAGTTCAAACATTCACAATTGTTTTGAGAGTGTTTGAAAATTCTAAAACCCTAAACACAATTTTGTGACAATACAACTTCATTCTCTAAATTGTTTAGAGTTTGATTATTTGATTATGAGATAATCAAATCATGATTATAAGATAATCAAGTTAGTAATAATTATGAGATAATTATTACATCACAATTAAGCTTATGACATCATTATTAAGATAATGAATTTTAAATTATCTTGGAGACAAAACACAATGGCTTGCCATGCTCTCCAACAATTTATGTCTAAGATTAGGTATGACCTAATTGCTTTTATTTGTCCATTTCACATGTCTTTGGATGGCACTCCATTCATTTATGTATGCCATTACCATTCAATGGCATGTGAAGGATTTGTGATAAGAATTGTTGGGTTGTGTAAGAAATATTATCTCTACCATCTCCATTCATTGGTTAAGAGTTAGCATTTTCCATTCATTCACACTAGTGTTATAGAGAGAAAAGATAGAGAGTTCAAACATTCACAATTGTTGTCAGAGTGTTTGAAAATTCTAAAAGCCTAAATAAAATTTTGTAACAATACAACTTCATTCTCTAAATTGTTTAGAGTTTGATTTTATAATTCTCTAAAATGTTTCGATTTGATCTTTGTGAGTGAAGCCCACACTTCGATTTGTTGGTTTCATGTCATAGTTCGGAAGATCGGGTGGTTGATCCTAGTGTTGGACATCAAAGGAAACTCATCTACATGAAATGAGCAAAATCCATTCTCCAAGTGTTGGAGGATTTCGGCTACAACGAAAAGGTGAAGGGAAAGAAAATTTTAAATGTCCATACCGGAGCCGGTACCCACATTAGCAACTTCCGCTGTGCTAAGGAAAACTGTTTCCTACAAATGGTATCAGAGCGCCTAAGGTTGAAAAGTGTTCTTAACCCTTCTCCTTTAAAGTTTTTAGTTTTAATAATTTATATGAGATATAGATTATTATAATGCATGTTGTGATGAGTAGGCATAATTAGATTCACGAGATGAATGGTTTTAATGTTCATGTGATGAATGTTTATTTTGATTCATGTGATGAATGTATTGCGTTAATCATTAATTTTCCCGGCTCTTAATTTTAATATTGGGAATGTAAGACCATAAAGTCATATTCTATCAAGTGTTGTAAGTTCATTTTCTTTGTAATAAGTCCATTTTGTAACCCTATTTGTAACTTGGAGGAGTCGATGCCATGAAGGACTTATCACAATCTGATTCTGCGAAGACTCAATAACATGCCATTGAGCAAGATTTGAAAATCAAGGGATGCCTTGAATTTATTGTACTAATTAGATTAGTATAGAAAAATAAGAGTCTGGTTAACACAATATGTAATGTGTATGTTTTATGAAAATACAGCCCCTGGAAACTGACTTGCGTCGTGACGCGCACCTTTGTGCGTCGCGACACTGCACATTATAGAGCCACCGGTTAGCTACTGGTTCTGGTCAGGTCGCGACGTGAGGCAGTTCACATCGCGACGCCCACAAGACCTGAAGCCACATTCTGCTATTGGAATGGCGTGCATCACGACGCTCACATTATGAATATTTGTTAACTAGTTTAATAACATGCCATATATCCTAGGGTGCATACTCTTGCATTTTCATATGCCATAACAAGATAACATGCATGATATTCTAGTTATAAAATATGATTTATGTAATTTAAAAGTTAAATAAGAATATGAGATGCATGTAAACGGATTAATAAGATTAATTGGTTTAAAAGTTTAAAAATTACGAATTCAAGTTTTAATACAAATGAACCTTATGAGTACATTATTTTCCTTGGTATTTTGGATGGAAACCCGGACATAAATTCCATAGCCGGTTCCGAATGGACAGTAATTTGGTCTGTACTCGGGATATAATTTCACGTACCATTGGAAGATGTAACGTACTTTTATCAATTAAATGGTTTAATGACATTTGGTCTATTCGTTGAATTCTAAATTTTAAAACCTATTAGTGGACTAATAATTTAATAGTTGAATCGATTAGATCACTAAAGGAACTTGATTAAATTAGTTTAATTAAGTTAAATGATTATTATAGACTAATCGAATTTAGTGATTAAAATTTTAAAAGTTAAAATTGGTTAGATCACTAATAAATCCATTAGTATTAATAAGGTTATGTTTTTAGCCGAGCGTAATCTTAATACATCAAGAAATTAGTGAGATAGAAACCTTACACTTCTAAATAGTGAGTGGGATAGGGGTATACCACTATATATCCTGCGATCTCTATTGTTATCCAGAAACATGAGATTCAAAATACGCCTTGAGACGGCTTTGCTTTCGTCCCCATACGGATGGTGTCCATTTTGGGTCAATATCAAGGTTGGATTCCGAGAGGATAGAGACTCTAGATGTATTTGGTGATTTGACCTACCCTACGGTGACACTTCACTAGTTAAGTCCAAGGGTTACGAAATAATGGGTCACATTCACAAATGAATGATAAAGTTGTTAATCAAAGCTTCATTGATCAAAATAACGGTAGTTGATTAATATAGGAACAAGAGTTATTTCAGATATATTAATCAATTGAGAATGTCTCAATCTATCATGCGAATACTTGACCTACCCTACGAAGTTGCTTATTTGTGGGATGATAGATAACTGTGGCATAGTAATTCTTTTAGGTTTCTAATTCATTATACATTGATCATGCATCATGTTTAATTTTATGCCTAAATGTTTGACAATTTAATATGCGATGAATGAATGTTGAATGCGCGTTTATTATTTTTCAGCTATGGCATCTACAATTATCTCAATTCTCAAACAACAAGAAAAATTAACTGGGGAAAATTATGTTAAATGGAAAAGTGATATGAATGCTATATTGGTCTGTGAAGACCTTAAATTTGTCCTAATAGAGGAATGTCCTCCTAAACCAGTCCCAAATGCTGGCAGAGCTGCACGCAATGCCGATAATAACTGAATTAAGGCCGATGAGAAAGCCCATAGCTATTTGATAGAATTCATGTATGAGGTTCTTACTGCACACCATGAGCATATGGCGATAGCATAATTGATAATGCAGTCTTTACAGAACATGTTTGGGCAGCCTACAAATAGGCAACAACATGACGTAATAGTCTCTGTATTGACCGCAAGAATGAAGGAAAGTACATCAGTGCGAGACCATGTGTTAAGGATGATGTCTCATCTTAATACGGACGAAACCCATGGTGCACATATTAATGTGTAAAGCCAGGTGACAATTGAAGGGGTTTTATGGCGGAAATCCGGTAACGCAGCGGAATAGAGGGAAATCAAAATTTTCCGATTTCAAAAATTTTTCTCGGATTAATCAAATAAACTTATTTATTTAATTATCCAATTATCAAATTCTGAAAAATTACACAAGAGATCAAATTTCTTGGTAATTACCGAATTGCCCCAAAACTTTGTAAATTGATTATTTTAGCCCAAAAATTATCAAATATAATTTTGGATGATTCTAAATCATTTCTAAAATGTTTTCCAACACATCTAATGCATCAAAATCAGATTTCATATAAATCCCCAAAATTTCTCAAATTGCCGTGACTACCCCAAATTTTCAAGTAATTGCATTTTGGTCCTTTTTGTTCAAAACATGTCAAGATCAAATCCAAATAACCCAAAAATTTACATGCATCATATTCATACCATAATACATCACATATATGAAAATCCCAAAATTTGGAATGGGTTATGAACCCTAATATTTCAATTTCACCAAATTGTCCAATTTCACCAAATTTACAAAATCCAACACTTTAATCCATTCAATCCTTCACCAAACAAGCCTCACCACTTTGAAATAACTCTAGAACAATTCTAGGTCACCAAGGAGTGGCTTACTAACTCTAGAATAGAAACTTTGATTTTCAAAGAATCAAAAGTAAAGCTTTTAAACCATTTAAACCTTACTTACATACATCAATCTTTCATACAAGTTCTCAACCAAATAAACACAAACTATAAGAGTAGAAAGATCAACAAAGCAAAACAAAATGATGCTAAGCTAGTTAGAAACAATTTTCATGTTGAAGATTTTGAAGAAAGACGTACAAAAATCAAGATTTCCAAGCCTTTCTTTCTTTTGCCTCCAAGCTTGCTCTCTACTCTCTTTTGTGTTTATTTTGTGTGTGTTAAACTTATGAAATCCTAAAAATAAAACAAACAATATATACCAATGATTTTGGCCTTGGCCGAAAATTGTATAAAGAAAAATATCTAGATATTGTTCATTTGTTTCATTCAAAGCCTTTTACAACTTGTTAACTTGAATCATTAAACCATTTAATGAAAAGTTTAAAGTCAACAAAGGCAACTGAGTCATTTAAATTAAATATAAAAACTAAAGATATTTATATTTTAATTAATTTAATTAATTTAATAATTAAATTTTTTTAAATACATATATATATTTAGGATATTAGTCAAATATCTTAATTTGACAATTAATTAATGTGTATTTGATAAATTCTAACATTAAATACAAATACACAAAAATTAAAAAATGACTATTGGGTCCATTCACATGTATATTGCTTTTAACCTTTAAACGACTTTTAAATAATCAATATTATTTATAATTGTTGCCCTAGTGCTCTACGAGTATATTTCATTAGTGAGACTCTCTAGATTCATGCATATCCGTCACGAAATCTAATTTCGTGTCCATAATTTACCCACCCGTAAATTATGACGATCACGGATAAACTCGCTGAATCATACAGGTCGAAGTCATGGCATATGTATAATTCCTCTGTCACAGGTATCCGGATATTGTTGGACAATTATGACCCATAACATCACTATTTGTACAGAACATGGTGTTGTTGTACAAATTAACTATGTGACAAATGAAATTGCTCTTTTATCATTTGTAATTGGATTACCGGGATATATAAATGATAAAAGTCCATATGATTAATACCAGATTAATAAGATATGAGACAATATTAATCCACGTAAGGTTTGATCATTAAATATCCCTAGTCGTAGTATTATCGAGACTGGACATCGATAATGTGGAATAGGCTAGTATTACACTTGTGCATGTTATGGAAGCGTAACGACATAGTTCTCATATATTTGGGTATTGGATACTCATGCAAGTGTAATAAGAGGTTCTGTTTACTGATGGTACGGAAACAGCTTCGCTCTGGATTGACCCCTCAGAATCCCATTAGTAGTATGACTATGTGTCTATGGGAATCCGAATCAGGGTAGGTGTATTTGGTCTTAACCTCAGACTTGCATCGCTAATACTTGCGACAATCAGTATACTTTGGTTTTGGTCGTCCGGGGCTTTAACAGGTTCTGTGTACACCTCTTCTGGGTATACTGAGAATCGTAGTATATTGGGTGTGATGTCAAGATGGAAGTATCACTTCAGTCATATAGAGATGATGATCACATAGGATACGTAACTAGTACTCTTAAGTACAACAGTTATCGGGATAATATGACTAGGTCATAATTATCCGATTATAGAGACTAGTTACTAGAGATCCGATATATAGCATGTGATATCCGATACTGGATCGCAATACGCAATACTACGTATACTACACCTGACAAAGATTATATATTCCTTAAAAGAATATTTCTGGAGAATTGGGTAGGCATAGCACTTTGCTTGAAGCCAACCATGTCTTGAAAATCGGTAAGAACGTGGTACGGGGTATGCACGTAATCGGATGGTCCGACAACCGGATTTACTACCAACATATCCAGGGATCTCATGGGTCGCTTCCCGAAGATTCACCGATGACGTTTGACTCTAACATAATTAATCTAGGATTAGTTATGAGAGAGAGAAAATTAATCTAAGATTAATTGCAGAGAGAATTTATCTGGGATAAAATTCAAATAGTAGAGAGAGAACGATTAATTTGGAATTAATCGATTAAATAATTGTAGGCATTGCATTTTCGCATGTGAAACCCGATGATGAGTCTCATTTGGAGGCACTACCTTTTGAGTCACGAAAGCCGCGGGAAACGGATATCGAAAGGGGAAATTCAGAATAAACAAGCTCACTGTCTTCGTTAGTGCTGCGTTCGTTACTTCGTTCGAACGGAAAATAGATTGCGGGTGTTCGTGTCGCGTTCGAGGAAGCGTTCGAACGGTGTCGGTAATTCTGGTTTTGCTGCTAGCCTCACACCCAGCCCATTTAGCTCCCCAAAGCCCATAAAACACATCCCAAATTAAATAAATAAATATTAATTTAAACATTAAACATTAAAAAAAATATTTAAACCATTTACCAATTAAATAAAATATTTACCTAACTTAAACTAAAAGCATGCCTAATTTAAATAAATTGAATATATTATATACTAAAACTAAAAAGGAGATATACCTAATTAAAATCAATCCTAACCAATTAAAGCCAATCATATATTTGACTTCCTAATCTAAAAAGATAATTACCAATCTAAAATATTTGTAGTCCTAAACCAACACGAATTAAATATTACAACTTCCTAATTCAAAATATTTTGTCCCCCCTCAATCTTGTGTATGCCTTTCTTGGAAATCCTAATTGAATACCAAAATCCTTTCCTTGTGAGACAAGGGCAACCCCTAGCTCTCTTCTATATAAACATGCACTAACCTAGCCACTTTTTCCCTAGACTCTCTAAGACACACCTAAGACAAAGAAAAACACTTGACATATACACAAAAAGAGAACAAAGAGCCCCAACCATCTCCTCCATAACCGAATCCACCACAAGTAACCACCCTCACATCACCGAAACTACAAGCACCAAAATGACCCTTAATCACCACCGAAAACCAGCCCCTCTAAACCTCCATACGTCACCGAAAATCACACAACACAGCAGCCTAAATCACTCCCAAAACAGTCCCTAAAATACCCCAAACCAGTGAATAAAAAACTGCATATTTAACTCTTAAAAAACACAAAGAAAAATCCACACTTAAAGCCTTAAGAAAACATCAAAAAAATCCCTTAAAATAGTAACATAAAAAAACACTTAATCCTTGAAATAACCACCAAAACAGTCCACCAAGAACAACCAAACAGTCCACAAACAGTAAGCAGAGGACATAGAGGAAACGGCAGCAGAACCACAGAGGAAACGACAGCAAAACCACAGAGGAAACAGCAGCAAAACGGAGTCGGAGCAGCAACTTGGGCGGCCGAACAGCGAAGGAAGAGGCAAACCAGTGAACCAGAAAAGTTGCGGAGCTTTACCCCCCTTCCGATTTTCGTGAAACGCGAGTCCGAGAGACAGCTTAAAAGGTTAGACCTGAGGGTATCTTTCACACTTATTCTTATTTAATTTCTGGTCATTTACTTTGATTATATTTTCAATACTTGCGGCATTTGTTGTGTGTATGATGTGTGTTGTGGGTATTGGATGAATGGAAAAGTGTTGTCTCTTGTGGTATATAGGATGGAAACCCAGACGTAAATTCCGTAGCCGAATCCGAATGGACGGTAGTGCGGTCTGTACATGGGACACAACTCCACGTACCACTTGAGTTAACGGCACTTTCTCTTGTGTTGTGTTGCTTTGGTTTATTTATTTCTTGTCATTAAAATTATGTATGTTACTTATTCTCATATGATATGATCGAGTGCATGGGCTTAGTAAGTGCGATGAAAGGTTCCCTAATTGGAGGGGTTAAAATCTTTCACCACGACGCTTTGCCGCACCGATTGATGTGTGTTCGGTTGAATGCGAGATACGTTCAATCGAGCATACCTAGTTTGATATGATTGTCTTTATTTTCGTATGCATGATTCAACCGAGCGCATGGGTTTAGTAAGTGCGATGTGAGATCCCCTATGGGGAGGGGCTAAAGCCCTTTACCACGATGCTTTGCCGCGCCAGTTGATGTGTGCTCGGTTAGATACAAGATACGTTCAATCGGGCACACTATGTTTAATATCATTGCTTTTAATTCTTTGTATGCATGATTCAGTCGAGCGCATGGGCTTAGTATGTTGGTCTAAAGGTCCTCTCTTTGAGAGATCAAGAGCCCCAAAAGGTCACCTTTACGGCAGTACTTCGCCGCGCCCCTTTATTTTGTGTTTATGTATTGCGTCCCATTTCATGCATCAGGTCTGTTCCCGTTCGAACGCGTTTACGAACGCAACTCGAACGCGCATACATTTTGCCTTATCATGCATCAGGTCTCATTTCTGTTCGAACGCGTTAACAAACGCCATACGAACGTGAGCATTCTGTTTCATTTCCGTTCGAACGCGTTAACAAACGCCATACGAACGTGAGTATTCTGTTTCATTTCCGTTCGAACGCGTTAACAAACGCTATACGAACGTGAGCATTCTGTTTCATTTCCGTTCGAACGCGTTTACGAATGCTACACGAACGCGAACACACTGAACTGAGTCATCTTCATTAGATTTCATGCATAGTTTTCCTAGTAGCTATCTCCACATGTATAAATATAAATATGTTAATGTATTACAATTCATATGCTTATGTCATGATAACATTTGAGTATTATTTCTTGCGGTATATTGGATGGAAACCCAGACGTAAATTCCGTAGCCGATTCCGAATGGACGGTAGTGCGGTCTGTACTTGGGATACAATTCCACGTACCGCTTGGAAAAGTGCCCATATGTGTGCTTGTATGGTTAATATGTGTGCTTGTGTTTTCCTGAATGTAATATGCAAATGAAGTTGTATGTTCGTTGCTATTTTGACATATGTTAAGCATGCAATTTTAAACATGAGATATATGTGAAATGTGTACATAAGTTTTATTTTGCATATGAGAATTTGGAAGCATGATACTCTTGGAAATAAGTGTTACTTAAGCTTGATTAGATTATTACATAAATCCTTTCATTACAAGTGACATAAGTAAGGGACCATTCCGAACCCAACGGTTTGAGGTTTTCCCTTGCGAGGGGTGAGTGCGGCCTTAAATCTTTGTCCCGGTTCACACCGGGTGGCGACTCCATGTTATTTAGTACTTCCCAACTAGGCCGCGAGCCTAGGTACGGCGTCGCCCAGTTTCTGTTGTCCACAATAATATATTCGATATATTAAATGAAATTAGATTTCAAAGCAGAATTAAAATTGGATTTTAATTCAAGCGAACGAATTAATTTAGAATTAATTCGTAAGCGACTTTATTATTTAATTACGTCGCAACAGAAAATTCGTTAATTCAGAATTAACGAATCCAAGTGGGACCCATATCAAGTCACATCACTAGTCAACCATTTACTTTATGGTGATAGAAGTTAGTGAGCATATTTGTTGGTAACTTGTAAGTTACACAAGTTAGACTTGTGAAAGACTTTTACCTACTTGACTTTTGTAAATGGTTTTTGATTTTTGAAATCAAATATACATTAAACAAAAATTAAAAACACAACACATTACACTGTCTCCCTCTCATGCTTGCTATGACCGAATACTCTCCCATCTCTATCTCTCAAAGTGGCGTGAACCTATGGTTCATGTTTGATAATTTTTTATTCAAAAATCTTGCATGCTAGCACATCAAAGGAGTCTACAAAGGTGATTGGGAAACTATCCCCATGAGTTTGGAATTCAAAGATCAAGCTTGGAGCTAAACCATTCATACAAATGAGAGCTTGGAGCACTACACAAAGGTTGGAAATTTTTGTTATCTCTACATCCAATAGCTGAGCAATGTAAGTGATTTTTCCGCAAACTTAGTTGATTATTCACACAACTTTATGCTTAATAGATCTTTGGCATGTTCTAGGAGAACCCAACAATGGTATCATAAGCCAATTTAAGCATGAAATGGATTAGGGTTCATAAACTTGAATTTGGGCATTTTTGCTTGGAGCATGATTTAATCAAATTGAGTGTTTGGTTATGTTTAGATTATCATGATTAATTGTGAGAAAAATTGATTAGATAATTTTTCCCTAATTACCTTGACATGGCCGAATGTAATGACCCTAGTAGCTCATGGTGTTTTTTGATTTTTAGACCATTGGATGTGTTTAAATGCATGAGATATATTAATTTGTGATTTAATTGGATTGAAAGCAAAATTGGATATAAAAATTCCTAATTGTCGTGAGCTATGGAAGCATGTAATGAGTTGATTTTGTTTCAATTGTGTTGGACATGAATTGAATATAATAAAGCATGATTAATTAGGTAAATTGGTATTTTGGAAACGTTAATTTAACTAATTAGTTACGGCTATTCACTTTAATTAAAAATTGTGATATTTGGAATATTGTAATATAATTAATTAGTCTACAATTTGGAATTGGGCTAAAATTATTGTATTTGGGCTTAATGGGTTTGGTTGGGCCAAGTTGGTTTAGGACAATTGGATTAGATCCAAATTGGGCCTAAAACCATTCCATAAAGTCCAAATATAATAAATGGGCCTTTAAATATTTAATTGGGCCTAATGGGCCAAAATTAATTTTATGGCAAATGGTGATTCCTTATTGGGCTTTCGTTGCCAAAGTCCATGCCTTAAGAAATTAATTAAAAGCCCATTGGACTTTAATTAAATTAACATTGGATGTTAATTGGGCCTTTGAGACCCATTAAAAGTGCACATTAATAAGTGTAATTATTTAATTTAGAATTAAATATGAATTAGTATTGAATACAAATTAAATCAGATTTAAAATTGTAGTTCAATATAATTCAAGAATTCGCACTTTGAGTACTTATTCTTAAACGAGTTGGACTCGCGCAAATCAAATCGTTGTTTGAACATTGGATTATCATTAATTCAAAGATTAATTAATTGGATTAGATTGATTGAATAACATGTTTTGTGTGAATACATGGATGTATTGTATGAATAATGTATATCGGATGGATATTAGATGGGTGAAGGCAATTTTGGAAATTGTTGTAATAAATTTAGAATTTATTAAATTGGACATGCGTGTCCAGCCTTTATCTCTTGACTTTTTGTAATTCTCTTCTCACCAATTCCCCTCAATGTAAATGAGGTTTCTTTAATGTATTATGTATTGGGTAGAAGTTAGAATAGTGATAGCCGTGGCGAAGAAATGGAGAGATTTGTTCTAGGAACAATTGTTGAATATCTATCCGCATATCATTATTAATTTATTTTGTGCCTTATTATGCTTTTAGAATGCATGCTTAAGGGTGTATGATGAGACCTAATTAAAGATAATAAATTGGTTGCCAAATCGCGACAAAAACCCTCATTTTATATTAAGCTTTTTTCCTTCCATTGAGTGATTCTCTCTCAAAATCCAAGATTGGCATTGGTTTGTTGGCCAAAGTCAAGACTTTTGTCCATCGCAGATGTGTTTGAATCACGAAAGCTTTGTTCCATATCGTACGTCTTGGGCAAGTTGTGATTTGTTGGCCAAAGTCAAGGTCACATCTTGTTCATCGACCTCGATTACGAAGCTTTCTCACTGTCAATGGGCCATGCTTAACTTGTTTTATTAAGCTTGTTGGCCAAAGTCAAGGTTGTGTGTTATTTAACGGGATCATAGCCCACTAGGAAACTAGGTTTCCCGAGTACTCCACAGAGGGTTAGAGGCTCGCCGAAAAATAGTGGGAGGCAAGTATTAAATTTGCAATTTTGTTTAGATACTTGCCAATACGCGCTCATTTCATTTTTAGTTATTAATTATTTAAATATAAATATATTAGTTGGACTAATATTCAATTGTTATTTTAATTGAACAGTTGGACTGTATTCAAACTACTTCATTTGTAGTTGGTTATATAATTGGATTATAGTAATCAATATATTTAAATGTAACTGATCAATTGTAGTTGATTATATAGTTAGACTATAGTAATCATTATATTAAATTGTACCCAAAATCGTTGATTGGATAGTTGGACTATTGGAATCAAGATAACTGAAAGATTAGCGTTTAGAACATAATCTTGGGAGAAAATGTCTTTAAACGGCTCCAATTTTTAGATTGGGAATAGAACCTCAGGATAGTCCTGGGAACTGAGAAGTTATTCTATTTGATAGAGAAACCTCTCGGGCCTGAGCCCGGAGTTGAGCAAATAGTAGAGCATTAGCTTTGGAAGACTCATCGTGATGATAACTTTAGTGCTCAATCTGTTATGCTTGCCGCAAAGACTCCTAAATTTTGTCGTCAGAACTAAGGATTAGATCTTTATGAAATGATGATGAAATTAAAGTATCTTTATAGATCTAACTTTAGATCTTAAAAGTACAAAATAAGCTCTTACGCTCGCGTATTTTAGAGGGTACATCTGTCGAGCACTAGGTGTCGCAGATGATTGCTGACATCGAACAACTAGGTTAGTTGGGCATTACCTATGAGGCCGAGACTTCCATATATTTGATCTTATAGTCTCTACCCGAAGCTGGGGCGGGTTCATCATGAACCAAGAGAAAACTCTTGGAGAGTTAATGGTTATGCTCAAATAGGCAGAGCCAGAGCTTCCAAACGGGCAAGAAGCGCAAGGCGCATCTTACGTCGATATCCCAGAATGCCAAGGCTTGGGCGAAGGCTTCTGGGGGTGTGAAGTAAAGGGCAAGACTATATCGTCACAGTTTTCTGGGAAGACAAATGACATATCCCAAGATGTCTGCCTAAATTGTGGAAAACGGGGTCACTGGAAGCGTGACTACCGTATGGACAAGGCAAACATGAAGGAAGTGAAGACGGACAAGGCTCCAACTTCAGGTATGTGTTGTCATAAACATGACCACTACTAGTTTAAAAATTGGATTTTTGATACTGGATGTGGAACATACATATGTACTGAGGTGCGGGATCTGCTGATTAGCAGGAGACTGGCTTCAGTTGAGATCGACCTGTGAGTCGGAATCCGGATGAGAGTCGTTGTTTTGGCTATGGGAACCTAAGTTTTGGAACTGCCATTTGGGCATGTACTTAAATTAGGAAACTACTATAATGTACCTAGTTTGACTAGAAACATTATCTCTATATCTAGTTTAAAACCATTGCGGGTATACCTTTATGTTCCAGAGCACCAGGTGTTTTGTTTATAAAGATGATATTGAGATATACACATTAGATGTGAATAACAATATTTATATTTTGAATATAAATGAATCTCAAACAAATAACATGACAAACAAAAGCTCAAACTGAATAAATCTGTTGAGACTTAAAAATGGCATTGTTGTCTAGGACACATTAAACATGACTCGATTATCCATATTTTCGAAGAATGGATACTAGGATGTATTTGATTCTAATTCAAATGATGTCTATGAATCTAGTTTATTAGGCAAAGTGCCTAAAACACCTTTTACTTGGTAAAAGTGCAAGTGCCACCGATCCGTTAGCCCTCGTTCATAGTGACGTAAGTGGGCCCATATCTAGCTAGGCTAGAGGTGGATATAAATACTTCGTAACCTTTACGGATATGGAATCGCGTTACGGCTATGTGTATCTTATGAAACACAAGTCAGGAACTTTTGAGTAATTCAAAGAGTTTCGACACGAAGTAGAAAAACAGACTAGAAAGTATTTAAAACATTACGGTTGGACCGTAGTGGAAATTACTTAAGCAATAAGTTTCTTGATTATTTGTAAGAGTATAGTATTCTTTCACAGTGGACTCCTCTCGGGACACCTCAATTGACGGTGTTCCGTGTGAACAGAGAAACCGAACTTTGTTGGACATGGTAAGGTTAATGATGAGTCGCTCTGAGCTACCAATTTCCTTCTGAGGATACATATTAAACAATGCAATACTTATTTTGAATAAGGTTCTATGAAAATCTATTAGACAGACTTCATATTAGATATGAACAGGAAAGAAACCGGGTTTCTCATTCCTGAAGATTTGGGAATGCTGGGCATACGCTAAATGTTTGGATGGTACCAAACTAGAACCCAAATCGGATAAGTGCCTATTTGTAGGTTGTCCTAGGGAAACCAAAGTATAGTACTTATATAACTCACAAGAGAACAATGTAATTGTTACTCTCCATGCGGTTTTCCTAAGAGGAATTCCTATATGCAGTGGTAAGTGGGATGAAAGTAAAACTCGATGAAAATCGGAGTAATACTGTTCCAGGCACCGAGTCCTCACGGAACACAACAGTTCATCAGAGATGAAACTGTACCAATAATCTTCGAATACACAAGAACCGCGTAGGTCGGAGAGAGTCAGAAAATAACCTGGGAGGTATGGGTTTCTGATCTCACCTCATGTAGATTTCAATCTTATTGAGGAAGACGAACCGACTATGTATGAGGAAGTGATACAAGGTATCAACTCCTTTTATGGCAAAGTGTCATGAAGTCCGAAATGGATTCCATGTATACCAATTAAGTTTGGACACTGGTTGATGTACCCGAAGGTATTGTGCCTATTGGTACTAAATGAGTCTTCAAGGAAGACATACATGGATGGCAATATGCAAATGTACACAACTAGGCTTATACAGAAAGGGTATCGTCAACGACCTAGTGTCGACTACGATGAAATTTTTCACATTTTGCCATGATTAAATCAATTTGGATAATGCTTGCTAATGCTGCATATTTTATTTATGAAATATGGCATATGGACGTCAAAAATCGCTTTCCTAAACGGAAACCTTTTGGATGATGTTTACAACATCCTGACGGTTTTGTCGTGTCAGAACATGCAAACAAGGTTTGCAAGTTAAATCGATCCATTTATGGATTGAAGCAATCATAGCGTTCTTGGAACCAACATTTTGATGAGATCATAATGGTATATGATTTCATTCAAAACGAATATGATTCTATTGTATATAAGAATGTTAGTGGGAGCGAACTGACAATGAATGTCCTATAATTTGATAATGTATTGCTTCTTAGCAATAACATTCCCAAAATATAATCGGTGAAAGCTTGGCTTTCATTAAAATTCTCCATGGAATACCTGAGAGAAGCCGGCTTTATTCTAGGAATAAAGATCTACTGGGATAGATCTAGAAAGCTGCTGTGATACCCTCCCAGAGCTCGTATGCTTTTTGAAATGTATGTGACCTGATGTCTCATATGCTTTGAGCATATGTAGACGCTTAGGCCAATCCAGGTGATGGTCACTAGATTAATGTAAAGAACATCCTTGAGTATCTTGGACGAACTAAGGATGCTTTCTGGAAATATGGGGAAAAGAGAATTTGAGGTAACTAGGTTCACCGCTGCAAGTTTCCAAACCGACAAAGACGACCTCAAGTCGCAATAAGGGTACATATGTAGTTTGAATAACAGAACAGTGAGCTGGAAATCTTCCAAGCAAGATACTGTTGCCGAATAAATAACAAAAGCGGAACATTGCTGCAGCTGAGGCAGCAAAAGAAGCATTTTGGATCTATATAATCCTAATTGGATTAGGTGTAGTTCTGCTAGCAGCTGAGCTGGGCTACAGCACAAGCTAAGGAACCGTGGTCTCATCAACGATCCAAGTATATTACTTCGACTATTTCATCTGATTGGTTCGATCATACATCGTGGCGATGTGATGATCGAATAAATCGCATGAGATGAAAACCTTGCAAATCCGTTGACGACAGCTATTTCTCAGCAGACGTTTGAGCGACCTGTACATAGTTCAGGTGTATGACACTTGAGTGATTGACTATAGGCCAAGTGGGAGATTGTTGGACAATTATGACCCATAGCATCACTATTTGTACAGAACATGGTGTTGTTGTACAAATTAACTATGTGACAAAGGAAATTGCTATTTTATCATTTGTAATTGGATTACCGGGATATATAAATGATAAAGGTCTATATGATTAATACCAAATTAATAAGATATGAGACATTATTAATCCACGTAAGGTTTGATCATTAAATATCCCTAGTCGTAGTATTATCGAGACTGGACATCGATAATGCGGAATAGGCTAGTATTACACTTGTGCGTGTTATGGAAGCGTAACAGCATAGTTCTCATATATTGGGTATTGGATACTCATTCAAGTGTAATAGGAGATTCTGTTTACTGATGGTACGGAAATAGCTTCGCTATGGATAGACCCCTCAGAATCCCATTGGTAGTATGACTATGTGTCTATGGGAATCCGAATCAGGGTAGGTGTATTTGGTCTTAACCTGAGACTCGCATCGCTAATACTTGCGACAATCAGTATACTTTGGTTTTGGTCGTCTAGGGCTTTAACAGGTTCTGTGTACGCCTCTTCGGGTATATTGAGAATCGTACTGTATTGGGTGTGATGTCCAGATGTAAGTATCAACTTCAGTCATATGGAGATGATGATCACGTAGGATACGAAACTAGTACTCTTAAGTACTGCAGTCATCAGGATAATATGACTAGATCATGATTATCCGATTATAGAGACTAGTTACCAGAGATCCGATATATGCTTCGTACGGGGCAAAAACAATTCCAGCACTAGGCCTAGCATGTGATATCCGATACCGGATCGCAATACGCAAATACTACGTATACTACGCATGACAAAGATTATATATTCCTTAAAAGAATATTTCTGGAGAATTGGGTAGGCATGACGCTTTGCTAGAAGCCAACCATGTCTTGAAAATTGGTAAGAACGTGGTACGGGGTACGCACGTATTCGGATAGTCCGACGACCGGATTTACTGCCAATATATCCAGGGATCTCATGGGTCACTTCCCGAAGATTCACCGATGACGTTTGACTCGAACATAATTAATCTGAGATTAATTATGAGAGAGAAAATTAATCTAGGATTAATTACGGAGAGAATTTATCTGGGATAAAATTCAAATAGAAGATAGAGAACGATTAATTTGGAATTAATCGATTAAATAATATATTCGATATATTAAATGAAATTAGATTTCAAAACGGAATTAAAATTGGATTTTAATTCGGGCGAACGAATTAATTTAGAATTAATTCGTAAGCGACTTAATTATTAATTACGTCGCAAAGGAAAATTCGTTAATTCGGAATTAACAAACCCGAGCCCAAAATGTGTTTAGCGGGCCCACTCGAATTTTGAATCCAAGTGGGACCCACATCAAGTCACATCCTAGTCAACCATTTACTTTATGGTGATAGAAGTTAGTGAGCATATTAGTTGGTAACTTGTAAGTTACACAAGTTAGACTTGTGAAAGACTTTTACCTACTTGACTTTTGTAAATGGTTTTTAATTTTTGAAATCAAATATACATTAAACAAAAATTTAAAACACAACATATTACACTATCTCCCTCTCATGTTTGCTATGACCGAATACTCTCCCCTCTCTATCTCTCAAAGTGGCGTGAACCTAGGGTTCATGTTTGATGATTTTTGATTCAAAAATATTGCATGCTAGCACATTAAAGGAGTCTACAAAGGTGATTGGGAAACTATCCCCTTGAGTTGGAATTCAAAGATCAAGCTTGGAGCTAAACCATTCATACAAATGAGAGCTTGGAGCACTACACAAAGGTTTGAAATTTTTGTTATCTCTACATCCAATAGTCGATCAATGTAAGTGATTTTTCCGCAAACTTAGTTGATTATTCACACAACTTTATGCTTAATAGACCCTTGGCATGTTCTAGGAGAACCCAACAGATATATCCCAGAGATATAGATGAAAACGTCAAATCTCTATATGGATTATCCCGTCGACGTCTCTATTAGCAATCTCATAAAGAACATTTAGAACGGACTTCTAAAATGTACCACGGGCCCATGGTTTTTATCTGATTGCTAATCATATGGACTACCTATGCTCTGATACAAAGAATTGACGGATTCTATCTCGATACACACAGGACACCCTGAGGATCTATCCAAACCCAACGAACAGGCGGATGTCTGATCTAAATAGATCAGTGACGTGACTGCCATCTAAGTGTGGAAGATGTCTCAAGCGCCCACAGTGGTATCTCAAGTCAAAGAATCACAAGTTCTACTCAACCGATAAGATTCTTATTGACGTTGGTGTACCATCCATTAAGAATCTTCGATGAGTCGTTCAGTGTTTATCCGCTATAAATACTGATGGAGTTGGTGCTTGGAGTGCCAATCCGAATTGTATATTTTATTATTTATAAAATAACTACATTTTTCATTTCATACCCTATTAATGGTATTGTCATTACGCGTATTAAATTGATGTATCGTTATGCTAAGAATGACATCAACCTTACAATAGTTTTGACACTAGGTGTAAACTATTCTTAAAGTAAATATTCCTAGTCGTTGGTTTTGGAATACGGTCGAATTCGTATAACCTAGAAGACTAACACATGTCGTATATTGGAATTGGAGTTCCAATGGTTTAACGCGATGTACCATGAGTTTTGGAAACTCATATAGACATGTGGGTATTCGTTGGAGCGAATACTGAATGACTCACAGGTGATTCCTAATAGCTGGAAGTACACACCACCATCAATAGGAATCTCCTCGAGTCGAGTAGTATATGTAATCCTTTGACTATAGGATATCATTGATTTTGTGTGAGATCCTCTACACTTAGATGCCATGTATGTCAGAAACCTTTCATGGTCTGGCCTCTAGATGTTCGTTGGGTGTGGACCGATGCACACAGTAATCAAGTGCGAAGCAAGATAGGATCTGTCGGCCCGTATGTGTACCATAAGGGGTTTAGGTATCCATGTCAGTAATGCTATGGGTCATAATTGTCCAACACGAAGTGTGTGTGTTGAAGATAATTCATCTAGACCCGGCCGACGGTTCGGTTCTGGTTCGGAACCGAACCGAACCGAACCGGCCGGTTTCCGGTTCCACAAGTGTGGAACCGGAACCTTAAACCGAACCGGAACCGACCGGTTCGGTTCGGTTCCAAGACTTTTTTTTTTATTTTGAAAATTAATTAAAATAAATGAGATTAATTTTATAAATAAAAAAAATTTATTACATTGAAGAGCTTGAGCTTAAATTTTTAAAAATTGAAGTTGCCTACGTATCCTCCAAGGGTGAGAGGAATCAAAGCTCACGTAGTTCCATTACAAGTTTAAGACATATCCCCTTTGTAAATTATAATTTTACAATTATCAATCATCATTATCAGTTGATCCTTCGGCTCCGGTTCCGCTTGCACTTGTTGCAGAAGCATTATCGAACAAATCTTCAAAATCATCGGGGGCATCTTCTTGTTGTCTCAGATCAGCTCGAGTCCAATCATCCACACAAGATGTTGCTTCTAGAGTGCTTGGATGTAATGAAGATCGCCTAGCTTCCAATATATTACCTCCCAAGCTGAAGGCTTACTCAACCGCAACGGTGGAAATAGGTGCTGCCAAGATCTCTTTAGCAATAATAGATAAAACATGATATATATTTTGATGTCGGTTCCACAATTCAAGGATTTTAAAATTTTTACTGCATAAACTTTCATTAGAAAACTCAAAATTTGTAGATAAATAATTATCTAATTCAGGGTTATTAGTTGTCGTATCCCTAGATTTTTTATTTCGTTGCAATAACCAACGATCCCCTACGCTAAGTCTTATTTGAATTACCGGTTCGCTACTACTAGATTGACCTAATGTTCCTAAGTTATATCTTACAATATAATCATTAAATAAAATAATTAAATCACTTCTTAATTTCGTCATTATGCTCGTAATATCAACATCATCTAATATTCCTAAATAACCATAGTAAGCTTGTAAACCACCATTCAAACCTTCTAATTTAAATCTAGGATCAAAAACAACAGCAATAAGATAAAGTAAAGGAATTTCTCTAAAATAATTCAACCATTTTACCTTCATAGCAGTAATGGCTTCGAGCAAAACAATATCATAAGGGTCGTCACTGTCAACATGTTCATCGAGAGTGCCAACAATATTCAAACTCTCAAGAAGAAATAAATGTGATGTAGGATAATAAATACCGCTAAAAACTAAAGTAGCATCATTAAAAACTCTTAAAATATCTAAAATTTTTTCACAAATATTCCATTAACTAGGATAAAGTGTGAACCATCTTCTAGGCGTTCCAAATTAAAATGAATTTTGAAAATATCCGAGGACCGAGCCTTAACTTCTCTTCTCCGTGATTGTGCACTGACACTAGGGCCGCTCTCTTGGTTGGCATATTTGACATTATATTCTCAGATGAGCTTGCCATTTTTTTTTGAGAAATTAGGAAGAAAAATAAGAAAATTGAATAATTGCGATGCGAATGATAACAAATTAACAACTAAATGAATTGAGATTGAGAATAAGAATATAAGATTATAAGAGAATTGTATTGAAGTAAGATTGAGAATAAGAGAATTATAGAAAATGAGAGAGTTGAGAATTTGGTGTGATGAAATTATGAAAAATGAATCTTATTTATAGAATTTTAGAATTTTTTTGATACCAATAATGCCCCTAAATATAACCGTTTTATTACCGTTATTATGGGTACATTAGTAATTTATATTTTAAATAATAAAAATAAATTTTATTTAATTTTTTTTTTATTTAGTTGCGGGCGGTTCCAACAGGAACCCTACGGTTCCAACTGGAACCGTTCGGTTCCGGTTAGAACCGCCGAATCGGTGGAACCGTACGGTTCCACCGGTTCGAACCGGTTCGAGTTGGGGTCGAACCCCAACCGAATCGGTCGCCTTCCGGTTCGGTTCCGGAACCGGAACCGGTTGGAACCGGAACCTTCCGGTTCCAACCGGTTCAGTTCCGATTCGGTTCCGGTTCGGAACCGTGGCCGGGTCTACATTCATCTACTTGAACTTCAGGTTCCTCCGTTGGTTCATTGTTTTCAGGTTGGACTTCATCAAGTTCAACCTGTCTATGATTACCTCCTTCGGACAAAAAATTTACTTCTAGAAATCTTGCGAAGCGAGCTACGAACACATTTCGATGCTCGGTATCATAGAACATATATCCCCTCGTATTTGAATGATATCCGACAAACCTAAACTTTTTCCCTCGAGGCAAAAGCTTATCTTGCTGAGTCACCCTAACATAGACAGGACAACCCCAAACCTTAATGTAACTAAGATTTGGTCTCCTACCGAACCATATCTCATACGGAGTCGTAGGAACAGCTTTTGACGGAATCTTATTCAAAAGATGTGCAACTATTAAAAGAGAGTAGCCCCATAAGAAATAGGGCAAATCTGTGAAACTCAACATCGACCGGACCATATCCAATAAAATCTGATTTCTCCTCTCAGACACTCCATTGTGCTGTGGAGTACCTGGAGGAGTATATTGGGTGAGAATCTCATTCTCCTTCATATAATCAATGAACTCACCACTCATATATTCTCCGCCTAGATCAGATCGAAGGTATTTAATATATTGTCTAGTTTGTTTTTCTACTTCATTTCGGGACTCTTTGAACTTTTCAAAGGTTTCCGATTTATGTCGCATCAAATAGATATAACCGTACCATGATAGATCATCTGTAAAGGTAACGAAGTACGAATAACCACTGTGAGCAGTCTGACTTAGTGGACCACATACATCAGAATGTACGAGTTCCAGTAAGTTAATGGCGCGGTGTCCAACACCAGAAAATAGGGCTTTGGTCATCTTACCCTGAATACACGATTCACAAGTTGGATAGGATTCAATGGTGAGATCTGGTATCAAACAATTCCTAACCAATTGGGTAAGGCTTTTAACGCCTATATGACCTAGTCGCATATGCCAAAGTTCAATATTATTAATTACAGGTAAACTACGTTTATTAACTCAAGTATTTAAAATATCTTTTGAAGTTTGCAATGTATAATGACCATGCTGGTTTGGACAACAAAGGATCTGAATATTACGTTTATCATATAAATACAAAGAACAGTTCTTAATACTAATACAACAACCTTATGTATCTAATACAAAAAGAGATATAATATTAGCTACACATCCAGGTACAAAATGACAGTCATATAATAAAAGTGTCCCATTCGGCAATGAGATCTCGCATATTCCCACTGCAACTGCATCCAGAGAGTCTCCACTCCCCAATCGCAACTGCATCTCTCCAGGCTTCAGTCTCCTACTTTACTTCAGCATCTGCAACGAATTGCAAATGTGAATGGGACAAGTAGAATCTAAAATCCAGCTGGATGTAACGGCTTCACAAGCCAAAGATATATCAATATCTGGAAAAATAAATGTATCTGATGTTGATGCTCTCTCCCTCCTCAGCTGGGCAATGTAGTCAGGACAGTTCCTTTTCCAGTGCCCGACTTTGCTACAGTGATGGCATTTGTCTTCAGAAGCCCTCTTGGGCTTTGCTATCTTTTCATATGGTTGAGGACCGAGACCCTTCTTCTTATTCCCTTTCTTCTTCTTTCCATTTGACCAAGTCTGGGAAGAAGCATAAAGTGAAGTAGGTCTAGGAGGGTGAGTCGGTACTCCCTTCTTGAGGTCCTCTTCCGCCATGAGCAACATCCTATGCAGCTCTTGATAGGTACAGATAATCCAGTTCATGTTGAAGTACATCACGAACTGACGATAAGAAGCTGGAAGTGAACCAAGAATGACACTCCTACCGAGAATGTCATTCAGAATGAGATTATGTTGCCTCAATTGATCGATCAAATCGATCATCTGAAGAACATGCGGGCTAACAGCTTGCCCCTCATCCAATTGTGCATGGAACAATTCCATTGCGACCTTGTGAACAACTTGTTCTTGGTCCTCAAACGATTGTCTTAATCATGTCATCATACTATACGCATCTGACATGCCATAGTATTGTTTCTTGAGCCCTGGTGAAAGCGAACTTAAGATGTATGATTTAACTTTTAAATCATCATCCTTCCAAGCTTGGAAGACTTTGCATTCTTCTGGTGTAGCGTCCTCTGCCACAGCAAGGGGCAGTGGACCCTCAAGTACATATCCCAACTTCTCGGAATCGAGGATAATCCTTAAATCCAAATTACAATCGGCGAAGTTATCAGCGCCCTTAAATTTGTTCGCATCAAGCATACGCGCAAACTGATTAGTGGATGGTGCCGCCATCGTAAATCTATCATATAGATCACGAAAAACGGTTAGCAGAAAATTAAGCAGTTTCATATAATATCATAAGCATAAACTAGATCATGGATTTTTAATCTAAAAATGCCCCTCTCGCTAAATCATGCAATACTGTAATCCCCAAACAGAATACAAAGATTTAATAATTAAATTAAATACAAATAGTGAAAAGTGGATCCCATGAATATATTTCAGCTCACAGCAGAGGCACGGTCTCGCCTACGTATATTCATCAGGTAGACAACTCATTTGTCAATCACTCACTTGTGACTCCTGGGTTTCCGGTCCTGTTCGTTTCTCGTTGTGACTGCTAAGGCAGGCCCACAAGGAGACGTACCAAGGTTAAACTCGTCAATGATAAACTCAAGCTACTTGCGTAACCCTGACAGCTAGGGCACGTTCAGGATAGCGCTTTCACTTGAATTTATCTAGTATCTAACATACATCCGGTATAAATAAATCTATATCGGCTACACCCTCACAGTAGAGGCACAGTCTCGGATGTAGTCACAGAGAAATATTCATAAACTGTATTGACTAGACGGACCATATAACATGCATCAAATACATAATTAAATAAAACCTTATTATTTAGGGATTTTCCGCAAAAGATTATTTTTAATTTATTTAATCAAATTAAACAAATACATGCATGTAACAAGTAAAGAATAAATTAAACATTGAATTTAAAAGGCATAATCATATTAGGGTGTCCAAAATCAGACTCGCTCTGATACCATTTTGAAGGGGTTTTATGGTGGAAATCCTGTAACGCAGCGGAATAGGCGAAAATCAAAATTTTCCGATTTCAAAACTTTTTCTCAGATTAATCAAATAAACTTATTTATTTAATTATCCAATTATCAAATTCTGAAAAATTACACAAGAGATCAAATTTCTTGGTAATTACCGAATTGCCCCAAAACTTTGTAAATTGATTATTTTAGCCCAAAAATTATCAAATATAATTTTGGATGATTCTAAATTATTTCTAAAATGTTTTCCAACACATCTAATGCATCAAAATCAGATTTCATACAAATCCCCAAAATTTCTCAAATTGTCGTGACTACCCCAAATTTTCAAGTAATTGTATTTTGGTCCCTTTTGTTCAAAACATGCCAAGATCAAATTCAATCAACCCAAAAATTTACATGCATCATATACATACCATAATACATCACATATATGAAAAGCCCAAAATTTGGAATGGGTTATGAACCCTAATTTTTCAATTTTACCAAATTGTCCAATTTCACCAAATTTACAAAATCCAACACTTTAATCCATTCAATCCTTCACCAAGCAAGCCTCACCACTTTTAAATAACTCTAGAACAATTCTAGGTCACCAAGGAGTAGCTTACTAACCCTAGAATGGCAACTTTGATTTTCAAAGAATCAAAAGTAAAGCTTTTAAACCATTTAAACCTTACTTACATACATCAATATTTCATACAAGTTCTCAACCAAATAAACACAAACTATAAGAGTATAAATATCATAAAAGCAACATAAAATGATGCTAAGCTAGTTAGAAATAATTTTCATGTTGAAGGTTTTGAAGAAAGACTTACAAAAATCAAGATTTCCAAGCCTTTCTTTCTTTTGCCTCCAAGCTTGCTCTCTACTCACTTTTGTGTTTATTTTGTGTGTGTTAAACTTATGAAACCCTAAAAATAAAACAAACAATATATACCAATGATTTTGGCCTTGGCCGAAAATTGTATAAAGAAAAATATCTAGATATTTTTCATTTGTTTCATTTAAAGCCTTTTACAACTTGATAACTTGAATCATTAAACCATTTAATGAAAAGTTTAAAGTCAACAAAGGCAACTAAGTCATTTAAATTAAATATCAAAACTAAATATATTTATATTTTTAATTAATTTAATTATTTAACAATTAAACAATTAAATAATTATTTAAATACAAATATATTAAATATATGTATTATATTTACATTAAATATCAAATACATATATATTTATGATATTAGTCAAATATCTCAATTTGACAATTAATTAATGTGTATTTGATAAAATCTAACATTAAATACAAATACATAAAAATTACAAAATGACTATTGGGTCTCTTCACATGTATTTTACGTTTAACCTTTAAACGACTTATAAATAATCAATATTATTTATAATTGTTCTCCTAGTGCTCTACGAGTATATTTCATTAGTGAGACTCTCTAGATTCAAGCATATCCATCACGAAATCCAATTTTGTGTCCATAATTTACCCACCCGTAAATTATGACGATCACGGATAAACTCGCTGAATCATACAGGTAGAGGTCATGGCATATGTATAATTCCTCTGTCACAGGTATCCGGATATATCCCAGAGAAATAGATGTAAACGTCAAATCTTTATAGGGATTATCCCGTCGACGTCTCTATTAGCAATCTCATAAATAACATTTAGAACTGACTTCTAAAATGTAACACGAGCCCATGGTTTTTATATGATTGCTAATCATATGGACTACCTATGCTCTGATACACAGAACTGACAGATCTTATCTCGATACACACAGGACACCCTGAGGATCTATCCACACCCAACGAACAGGCGGAGGTCTAATCTAAATAGATTGGTGAAGTGACTGCCATCAAAGTGTGGAAGATGTCTCATACACCCACAGTGGTATCTCAAGTCGAAGAATCACAAGTGATACTTAACCCGATAAGATTCTTATTGACATTGGTGTACCATCCATTAAGAATCTTTGGTGAGTTGTTCAGTTTTTATCCACTATAAACACCTACACGTCTATACGAGTCTCCAAGACTCATGGTTCATTGAGAAACCATCGGAATCATATATTCCAGTATATGACATGTACCGGTCTCAACGGGTTTACTTTACTGACTAAGTAGTGTAAACCTTGACCAGGAACTGTCTGAGAATGACAACGTCATGATACAACTCAATGTCAGTTGCGACGCTTTTGCAACAGTATCATGAGTAATCATCCTAAGGTCTATTACGTCTTTACCATATTAAAAGATACATTATATTATAGAAACTGCATATATTATTCATAATAATAACGTTTTACAGTAGTATTCATAAAGAAATACAACCAGGAATTGGCGCTCTGAGCACAAACCCCAACAACAATGATCATGGAAACCTTTCCAAAGAGTTTCTTGCAATTTAAAAGCAACTGTTCTATGAATAAGTTGACTTTTACGTTGACTGAATTGCTAAATGAGCTCACCAATTACAAGTCCATGATGACGGGTCCTCATAGTTCCAATGCTGAGGCGAATGTTGCCGAATCTTATAAATCTACAAAGAATAAGAAGAAAAACAATTGGAAGGCAAAGTCAAAACCAATGAAAAAGAAGAACAAATGCTCTAAAGGTACCAATGCTAAAGGAAAATGGTTCCATTGTGAACAACAATGGCATTGGAAAAGGAATTGTCCAAAATACTTAGCTTAGCTTAAGGAGAAAAAGAATACAGGTAAATATGATTTACTTGTTATTGAGTCTTTTTTTACTGGAGGATGATAAATCCGTTTGGATTGTTGATTCTGGTGCTAATAACCATGTTTGTTGTTTTTGCAGCTACTTAACTCATGGAAGGATCTTGCTGAAGGTAGCTTTACCATGAGAGTTGGGACATAGGATGTTGTTTCAGCTAGGGCAGTGGGAGTTTCCAATTTGAATTTTAATAAAAGTTATTTATGTTTGAATGATGTGCTTTATATTCATGGTTTTCGTAGGAATTTGATTTATGTAACAAAACTCATGGAAAGTGGTTTCACTATTTCATTTAATAATAAATCAGTTATTATTAGTAGAATTGGATTAACAATATGCACAGGAAACTCCGAGAATAATCTATATGTATTAAGACCGTTAATGCATGAATCACTGCTCAATACTGAAATGTTTAAGATTGAAAAATCTAAAACAAAACAACAAAAGATTTCTCATGATGACACATATCTATGGTATCTTAGATTTGGTTGTATTAGCCTTGACCGGATATATATACTAATTAAGAAAAGAGTTTTAAATTAGTTAAAACTTGGTACTTTACCTGTCTGCAAATTTTGTTTAGAAGGCAAAATGACTAAGAGACCTTTTACTAGAAAATGGATAAGATCCAAAGGACCGCTTGAGCTAATACATTCAGACATTTGCGAACCGATGAATGTAAAGGCTCGAGATGGTTATGAATACTTTGTCACTTTCATTGACGATTATTTTAGATATATGTATGTTTACCTAATGCAGCACAAGTCAGATACATTTGAAAAGTTCAAATAGTATCGTGCTGAGGTTGAGAACATTCTAGGTAAAAGCATCAAAATTCTACGATCGGATCGTGGGGGAGAATACCTTGATAGAGATTTCGAGGAATTCTTAGTTGAGCATGAAATTATTTCACAACTCACAGCACCATGGAAACCACAACAAAACGGTATTGCAGAAAGGAGAAATCAGACCCTACTAGACATGATTAGATCAATGTTTAGTTATATCATTCTACCTAGTTCATTCTGGGGCTATGCATTAGAAATATCAATGTATATCATGAATGTAGTTCCTTCTAAGTCTGTTCCTAAGACTCCCTTAGAGTGGTGGAATGGTCGTAAAGCTAGTTTGTGACATTTTCGCATATGAGGGTGTCCAGCACAGTGCTAAAGAACAAGACTACTAAGTTGGAGCCAAATTCACAAATGTGCCTATTTGTAGGCTATCCTAAGAAAACTAAGGGTGGATTCTTTTATAGTCCAGAAGATAATAAAGTATTTATGTCGACAAATGCTACATTTCTTGAGGAAGACTATATGAGAGAGTTCAAACCTCGAAGTAAAGTGTTACTTGAGGAGTTACTTACTGGTACGACTAGTACTCCATTATCAAATGTTGACAAAGACATAACACCTTCTACATCTGAGAGTCGGATGCAAGTTTATCAGGATACCATACCATCTAGACGTAGTGGGAGGGTTGTAAGACAACTTGAACACAATCTAGGAAATTGTGAGGTGCAAGTTGTTGCATCTTGTGATGGTATAAATGATCCATTGACCTATCGTAGTGCAATGAAAGATACTGATAAAGAGGAATGGCTCAAAGCCATGAACATTGAGATGAAGTCTATGTACTCCAACTCAGTCTGGGAACTTGTAGACCAACCTGATGGAGTAAAACCCATAGGTTGCAAATGTATCTACAAGAGAAAAAGAGGAATAGATGGGAAAGTACAGACTTTCAAGGCTAGGCTAGTGGCAAATGGTTATACCCAAAATGAGGGAGTTGACTATGAAGAAGCTTTCTCGCCAGTAACCATGCTAAAATCCATCCAGATTCTTCTTTCCATTGTCGCATATTATGACTATGAGATTTGACAAATGGACGTCAAGACTGCTTTCTTGAATAGCAATCTTGATGAAAGTATCTATATGGTACAACCAGAGGGGTTCATAACCCAAGGTTAAGAGCAAAAAATTTACAAGTTGTAAATGACCATTTATAGGCTCAAGCAAGCATCTAGATCTTAAAATTTACAAGTTGCAAAGGACCATTTATAGGCTCAAGCAAGCATCTAGATCTTGGAACATAAGGTTTGATACTACGATCAAGTATTATAACTTTGAGCAGAACATTGATGAGCCTTGTGTCTACAATCGCATCATTGATGGTAAGATGGTTTTCCTTGTGTTATATGTCGATGATATTTTACTCATTGGGAATGATGTAAAAATATTATCAGACTTGAAAATTTGGCTAGATAACCAATTCCAAATGAAAGATTTAGGAGTGGTGAGTTATGTACTTGGGATCCAGATCAATCGGGATCGCCAGAAACGACTGTTAGTAATGTCTCAAGTATCATATATCAGCAAGATTCTCGTGCGATTTGGTATGCAGAATTCCAAGAAAGGTAATTTACCTTTCAAGCATGAAATTCATTTGTCTAAGGAAAAGTCTCCTAAGACACCTCAAGCAGTTGAAGAGATGAGACATATTCTATATGCTTCAGCAGTTGGAAGTCTTATGTATGCTATGTTATGCATAAGATCGGACATCTGTTTTGTAGTGGGAGTAGTCAGAAGGTTTCACTCCAACCCAGGAATAGATCATTGGGTGACGGTGAAACATATTCTCAAGTATCTTAGGAGAACGATAAATTATATGCTTGTATATTCTAGACAGGTGATAAGTGTGGTTTATACCCACTTATTATGGCATTCTCAGCTTATTATTTTGTTATAATTCGAGATATTTAATATCATTTATAGTTTATTTTGTGTTTTAATTGTAGGAGCATTAATACATGGATCTGAGAATAATTACACGTTTTTTGGGAATTTATGAAGCATCGGAATAAAAGAACAAATCACCAGGCGCCGCAGCGCCTAAACCCAGCCAAAAGGCCGAGACCAAGGCGCCATGGCGCCTCCAAAACCAATATCTGAGGCACCATGGCGCCAATTGAAATAAAGGTGGCGCCATGGCGCCACCCACAAGCAATATTAAGGCGCCATGGCGCCACTTACTCAATAAATCAAAGGCGCCATGGCACCTCAAATCTCTACAAGTGCCATACATTGTCCCGAGGATTCAGCGCCCCGGCGCCCATTTACAAGCTGCAATGATCCGGAAGAAAACCTATACGTTCCAGGATTCACTTTTTAGGGTTTTTAATAATCCTAATGACACCCAAAGACTCCCGGCCTCAACTATAAATATAACATTACATCCAACACTCAAGGGGAGGCTAATACACTGCGCAAAACACGAAACACATATTTTTAGAGATCCAAGGAGAGGATTGAAGAGCGACAATAGGAGATTAAGGCTGTAATATCCGGAGAGGAAGAGATTCAATTCGGGTTTTATCTTCTTATTTCTTTCTTAAAACTCTAATGATTTCCATTAGATTCGTGGCTTGATTATTTATTGTTTTATCTTTTGTCATGAATTTACTCCTTAATTCTGGAGAATGATGTAATTGATGCTTGAACCTTGTATTTCGTTTATCAATTTTGCTATGAAGTTTTATTATTTTATTTATATTCTTTTGAGTTTAATGCTTCTTGATTGCTGGCAACAATTTGAGACGATGAATGTTTAGAATCTATCACTCGAGAGAGGGGATTTTGAATAGATCTAGAGAATATAACCTAGGATTTTATAGAGTTCGAGAGAATCTGTAGTCCTTTGAAGTCGTTAACATAGAATCACAAATCGTAATGAGTTATTAACTATTGGATTTTTATAGAGATATCGAAGTCTATAGTTGATAATATTTTCACTCGGCACTCGAGAGAGGGAGTGAATATTTTAGGATCTTGACTTATAAATAATATAACTGAACAAAGATTAATTGGCATGACAAATACATAGGAGACAGCTAGGTGAAATCAGGATCCAGAATCTCTATCGTATTAGTTCCTCCTATTTAAATATTTGTATATTTTATTTAATTATTAAAATCTTTATTATTTGTTTTTTAAATAAAGTTAGGATTATCAATTGTAGTACTTAGTGCGAGTTAACGCAATCCCTGTGGGTTCGACACTCTTTCACTGATTTATACTAAAACTTGACACCGTACACTTGCGGTACGATATAAAAATATCACAACAAGTTTTTGGCGCCGTTGCCGGGGATTGTTTGTTTAATTCACATTAATACTACTACTAAGTAATTTTAGCTTTAATTTAGAATTTTATTTTATTTTATTTTATTTTATTTTATTATTTTTATTTCGTTTATTGTTGTCTTAAGTTTTATTTTTGTTTTTATTTCTTATTTTTTATTTTATTTTATTTTATTTTGCTTTGTTTTGTTTTATTATTTTTTTGTACGAGGTGAGTTTGAAAAGAAGCAATGGCAGATCCTATTGGTGCACTGATAGCTGAAGTATCATCCCTCACGACTCATCTAACAATATTAACAAATCAAATGAGCCAACCGTCTATTGAAGCTGCTTCTGCTAATGGAATGTTTTTACCCAACAGAGGAGCAGGATTTGAACAAGTACAGTATGTGAACAATCGGAACTTCAACAACTATAGAGGCAGTCCTATGCCTATTTATTATCATCCGAATTTTTCATATGCTGATATGGAAAATATTTTGCAACCTCCTCATGGCTTCAGTTATCCAAGAGCTGAGCATAAACCTTCCTTAGAAGACCTCACGAGCATGTTTGTAGCTACAGCTTCAGAGAGGATATGATCCTGAGAGGATATACTAACTCTGATTTTCAGATGGATGTTGATTCTAAGAAATCAACATCTGGATCAGTGTTCACCCTAGGTGGTGGGGCTATTGTATATAAGAGCATAAAGCAATATTGTATTGCTGAATTGAGGTTGATCCGTTTATAAAGACCTTATCGGCTAAAGTTTTTGAAGGTCGCCTAAAGGGTTTAAGATTACATGACATGTCCCATTTACTCTAGTTCAAGTGAGAGATTGTTGGGATTTATTCTCTAGAGCTTCGTGTATTGTAAACGGGATTGATTATTGTAATAATAATAAATGCATTATTCATTTATCAAAGTTGTTTGATTTATATCGCATATTATCCAATTGTCTTGTTTACCTTAATTACTTTTGTATTTTCAGACTTAATGTATGTTTGATGCACAAGAGGATTTAAGTCTGAAGTTAGTAATCTAAATAGTCCATAAAGTGCAAATAATTTGATTGTGGTTTATCTACGGCTGCGGTCCATTCTATATTTGTATGACGACCTTGATCCGGGATCGTTCATGTGGTGACATGAGAATGAAGGCACCTTGTATGATGAGATCATATAGGACTGGACTCAGATAAATATGAATTTTTTTAATATCCATTAACCGAAGAAATTCATTTTATCTACTAGATGGTCATATATGAATTTGATCCTAATCCCGAGTGTACTACGAACTCATGCACGGTAGGCTATGTCTTTTGATTTATTATGGTGAGGTCGGTGTTGCATTCGCGGCCAATAACTACGTATTTTGGGGATATGATTTGGTGTATAGCTGAGAATGTTTTACATAGATATGTAATTCACTCATTCACACGAGAAGTATAAGAATATCTCTTTTAAGAGTTGATTCGGGACTTGAATAATTTGAGCGCTCAACTCTTCTATTACGAATAGAAAGTTTTATATTCATACTTGTTATGAATTAATTGTTCATTATAAAATCAATGGTGCTTAAGAGGCAAAATATTTAGAGGGGTATAACAGACTTATGACTCGGCTCTACTTATGAGATATTCGTTAAGGGCTATATCCATATGTAATGACTATATCAATGGACATCGAAGTTGTTCGGCTTATATTTTCCACTACGGTAACCGGCGTTCAACTTCAAATTTTTAGTGGAATAACACGGAGTTAATAATTTTTAATATTTAATTAAAAAGGTTAATTAATATTTCGGAATTATTGAAGCTCGGAACCGTAGGTCCATTTAGTCCCCGTGCTAATAAGATTAAGAATATTTTTTTTAATACAAATGAAAACTATGTTAAATTAGTTTATCTTAATATTTTCTAGAATTCTTTAATTATGAGATAATCAAATCATGATTATAAGATAATCAAGTTAGTAATAATTATGAGATAATTATTAAATCACAAATAAGCTTATGACATCATTATTAAGATAATGAATTTTAAATTATCTTGGAGACAACCCAATGGGTTGCCATGCTCTCCAACAATTTATATCTAAGATTAGGTATGACCTAATTGCTTTTATTTGTCCATTTCACATGTCTTTGGATGGCACACCATTCCTTTGTGTTTGTCATTACCATTCAATGGCATGTGAAGGATTTGTGATAAGAATTGTTGGCTTGTGTAAAAAATATTATCTCTACCATCTACATTCATTGGTTAAGGGTTATCATTTTCCATTCATTCACACAAGTGATGTAGAGAGAAAAGAGAGAGAGTTCAAACATTCACAATTGTTTTGAGAGTGTTTGAAAATTCTAAAAGCCTAAACAAAATTTTGTTACAATATAACTTCATTCTCTAAATTGTTTAGAGTTTGATTTTATACTTCTCTAAAAAGTTTAGAGTTGATATTTGTCAGTGAAGTCCACACTTCGGTTTGTTGGTTTCGAGTCATAGTTCGGAAGATCGGATGGTTGATCCAAGTGTGGGCATCAAATGAAACTCATCTACATCAAAAGAGCAAAATCCATTCTCAAAGTGTTAGCGAATTTCGGCTACAACGAAAAGAAGAAGGAAAATAAAATTTTTAAGGTCCATACCGATGCCGGTGCCCACATTAGCAAATTCCACTGCGCTAAGGAGATCTGTTTCGTACACACATCTCATATAATATAACCAGATATTACAAACTTTACTATTACATATATCTCATATAACTAACAATCCCAACATTCTAAAGCCCAAAAGAATAACCCATGGTGACTTTACAAAATAATATCTGTCATCCAGTTTCATCTTCGTCAAAAGTTTAGATTGAAACAAAACAGTGGAAACCTACAATCATGAACAAACTAGGGAGGATGAGTCTTGTGGACTCAATGAGTAGACACTAAAGAAATCATATCATAAGAAAAATCTAAAACACATTTATAAAACGATTTTCATGCATGCGTCGTCAAAAACATATCAAACGCTCAACGACCAAGTCGCGCGCAAAGATTGAGCAAGGAACGAACGATCCCTTGTCAAGGTAACAAGTCAATCTATTTCTGATGGACGAGACCCTAAACAAGCACCCCGATAGAAACATATGATGAGTCGTAAAAAAATAAAAACATGCAACAAGCATCGGGGCAGAAACATAACATCAATCGATCATCTCAGCGGAAACATATCATGAAAACATTTCACAAACATTGAGACGGAAACATGTAATCACAATGCATATTCATTAACAAATCAAATTCAATTCGAATAATAACTTAAAACAATAAAATATGTGAAACTTAAACCAAGAAAACATAAAGCAAGACATGAAGGGGTTATTTAGGGGTGAATCCGGTAACGCAAGCAGCGGAAGCGGTGAAAATCCGATTTTCAGATTTCAAAAATTTTTCTCGGATAAATTAAATAAACATATTTATTTAATATTCCAATAATCAAATTATGAAAATAAATTCAATAAAACAATTTTAAGTGAATTTACCGAAATACCCTTGCTTTGTATTTTTGTCCGTTTTAGTCCGAAATTGATCCAATCAATTTTGAATGATTCTAAATCATTTCTAAGATGAACTTATGATGTTCAAAATCAAAAAACACCAAAGCAACCAAAATCCCCAATTTTTCTTATCTTGGCCGAATGCACCATTGGTGCCCAAGTTGACCATTTGGTCATTTCATGCTTCAAAAATCATCCAAATGAAATCCAATCAACATGAAACTTTGCATGCATCATATACACACCCAAATTCTCAACATATATGAAAACCCCCAAATTTGGAATTAGTTAGAAACCCTAATTTTTCAATTTCCACAAAATGGACAAATTAGGCTAATTACATTAAATCAAATGTTTCAATCATCAATCTTTCATCCAATTCAAGTCTCAACACAATGAAACAACTCAAGATCAAATCTAGGTCATTTAAGAGTGGGTCAACAACTCTAGAATAGCAACATGGTTTCATAAACCTTAAAAGAATACATATAACTACACTAGTTACATTCTTTGTTCATCATACATGCTCAACACTTTTAAAAAAAATTTCCATCATCAAAAACCACAAGAAATAAAGAAAAGAATAACTTAAGAAACTCATGAGAGATAGCCTAGATCATAAGGAACAAATTCCTTTCTAATAGCAAGTTTAAGAAACTTACAAAATCCAAGCTTTTCTTTAGGTTTTTCTTTTTCTCCTTCACTTTCTTTCTTTGTCTTTCTTCAATGGAACTTTGTTTTTGGTAAAGTGTATTAGGTTTGTGAAATGAAAAATGAAAAAACAATTTATATGTACAACATTTGCACCTTGGCCGAAATTTGCACACCAAATTCAACAAATTGTAATTTCAATTTCATTTGCATTATTACTAATACAACTTGCATAAATATCTTTTATCACCTTTATTAGATATTTATTTAAGTCAAATATGGCAACTAAAGTCATTTACTAAATATATCCTAAAGTAAATATTTATATTTTAATTAATTTAATCATTTAACAATTAAATAATTAATTAATTAATCAAATACAAATATATTAAATATATGTATAATATTTACATTAAATATTAAAAACATATATTCATTTAGGAAATAAGTCAAATATCTCATTTTGACTATTAATTAATGTGTATTTAAATTAATCAAGTATTAAATGTAAATACACAATAATTACGTAAATGACTATCGGGTCCCCTTTGCACGTATCTTGCGTTTAACCTTTAAACGACTTTATAAATAATCAATATTATTTATTTAATGTTGCTCTAGTGCTCTACGAGTATGTTTCATTATGGAGACTCTCTAGGTTCAGGTATTTCCGTCACGAAATCAAATTTCGTGTCCATAATCTATCCACCCGTAGATTATGACGATCACGGATAATCTCGCTGAAACATACCAGGTCGAGGTCATCGCAAATGTATAATTCCTCCGTCACAGTATCCGGATAAATCCCAGAGATATAGATGTAAACGTCAAATCTCTATCGGGACTATCCAGTCGACTATTCTATTAGCAATCTAAAAAGAATGTTTAGAACTAGCTTCTAAACTTACCACGGGCCCATGGTTTTATCTGATTGCTAATCATATGGACTACCTATGTTCTGGTACACAGAACTGACGGATCCTATCTTGATACACATAGGACACCCTGAGGATCTATCTACACCCAACGAACAGGCGGAGGTCTGATCTAAATAGATCGGTGACGTGACTGCCATCTAAGTGTAGAAGATGTCTCATGTGCCCACAATGGCATCTCAAGTCTAAGAATCACAAGTGCTACTCAACCCAAGAAGATTCTTATTGACGCTGGTGTACCATCCATTAAGAATCTTCGGTGAGTCGTTCAGTGTTTATCCGCTATAAACACCTACAGGTCTATACCAGTCTCCAACTTATGGTTCATTGAGAAACCATTGGAATCATATATTCCAGTATACGACTTGTACCGGTCTCAACGGGTTTACTGTACTGACCAAGTAGTGTAAACCTTGACCAGGAACTGTCTGAGAATGACAACGTCATGATACGACTCAATGTCCGTTGCGACGCTTTTGCAACTGTACCATGACTAATCATTCTAAGGTCATTACGTCTTTACCATATAAAAGATTAGATTATATTATAGAAACTGCATATATTATTACTGATAATAACGTTTTACAGAAGTATTTAACAAAAATACAACCGGGAATTGGCGCTCTGAGCACCAACCCTACAAAATCTCCCACTTGCTCTAGTGCCAATATCGATTGTATCTATACCCATCGACTCCACGTGTTTATCAATAACTTCGGAGGTATGGCCTTCGTCAGCGGGTCTGCTACGTTGTCTTCACTCGGTACCTTGCACACGACAATATCCCCTCGCGACACGATCTCTCGAATGATGTGGTACTTGCGTTCCACATGCTTCGACTTCTGATGCGCCCTTGGTTCCTTTGCTTGCGCAATGGCTCCAGTATTAGCACAGTATAACGGAATCGCATTCTCGATACTTGGGACAACTCCCATTCTACTCTGATAAAGTTCTTTATCCACACAGCCTCTTTTGCGGCTTCAGAAGCTGCAATATATTCCGCCTCATTGGTGGAATCAGCTGTAGATCCCTGTTTGGAACTCTTCCAACATACTGCATCATTGTTAAGGGTAAAGACAAATCCAGATGTAGACTTTCTACCATCGGGATCCGATTGAAAATCAGAGTCTGTATATGTAGGGGTTGGTGCTCAGAGCGCCAATTCCCGGTTGTATTTTGTTAAATACTTCTGTAAAACATTATTATTAGTAATAATATATGCAGTTTCTATAATATAATCTATTCTTTTATATGGTAAAGACGTAATGACCTTAGAATGATTAGTCATGGTACAGTTGCAAAAGCGTCGCAACGGACTTTGAGTAGTATCATGACGTTGTCATTCTCAGACAGTTCCTGGTCAAGGTTTACACTACTTGGTCAGTATAGTAAACCCGTTGAGACTGGTACATGTCGTATACTGGAATATATGATTCCAATGGTTTCTCAATGAACCATAAGTCTTGGAGACTAGTATAGACGTGTAGGTGTTTATAGCGGATAAACACTGAACGACTCACCGAAGATTCTTAATGGATGGTACACCAGCGTCAATAAGAATCTTCTTGGGTTGAGTAGCACTTGTGATTCTTAGACTTGAGATGCCATTGTGGGCACATGAGACATCTTCTACACTTAGATGGCAGTCACGTCACCGATCTATTTAGATCAGACCTCCGCCTGTTCGTTGGGTGTATATAGATCCTCAGGGTGTCTTATGTGTATCAAGATAGGATCCGTCAGTTCTGTGTACCAGAGCATAGGTAGTCCATATGATTAGCAATCAGATAAAACCATGGGCCCGTGGTAAGTTTAGAAGCTAGTTCTAAACATTCTTTTTGAGATTGCTAATAGAATAGTCGACTGGATAATCCCGATAGAGATTTGACGTTCATATCTATATCTCTGGGATTTATCCGGATACCTGTGACGGAGGAATTATACATTTGCGATGACCTCGACCTGTATGGTTTAGCGAGATTATCCGTGATCGTCATAATCTACGGGTGGATAGATTATGGACATGAAATTTGATTTCGTGACGGATATACCTGAACCTAGAGAGTCTCAATAATGAAACATACTCGTTGAGCACTAGAGCAACATAAATAAATAATATTGATTATTTATAAAGTCGTTTAAAGGTTAAACGCAAGATACGTGCAAAAAGGACCCGATAGTCATTTACGTAATTATTGTGTATTTACATTTAATACTTGATTAATTTAAATACACATTAATTAATAGTCAAAATGAGTTATTTGACATTTATCCTAAATGAATATATGTTTTTAATATTTAATGTAAATATTATACATATATTTAATATATTTGTATTTGATTAATTAATTAATTGTTTAATTGTTAAATGATTAAGTTAATTAAAATATAAATATTTTATGTTAGGATATTTAATTTGTAATGATTATAGTTGCTTTATTAAAGTAAATAAATATCCATAAAGTTAGTTTAGATATTTAATTTACTTTAACTAAATGCATTTGAAATGAAATTGAAATGAAATATTGATATGCTTGTTATGATTTTCGGCCAAGGCCATTTCACACACAACAAGTATATATTGTTTTCATTTGCTTTTCATTTGTTTTAATAACCTAATACACTTTTAAAAGAGAAAGACACCATTGTTGAAGCAAAAAGAAAGCTTGAGAAAGAAAGTTAAACATCAAAAAGCTTGGATTTTAGTAAGTTTCTTGAACTTGCTATTAGTAAGGAATTTATTCCTTTTGTTCTAGGCTTTAATATGTGATATTCTAGGATGTTCCTTTCTTTATTTCTTGTGTTTTGATGATGGTTGTTTTGATGAAGTGTTAAGCATGTGTATGAAAGAAGTGTATGACTATTGTAGTTATATGTAATCTTTTAAGGTTTATGAAACCATGTTGCTATTCTAGAGTTGTTGACCCACTCTTAAATGACCTAGATTTGATCTTGAGTTGTTTCATTGTGTTGAGACTTGAATTGGATGAAAGATTGATGATTGAAACATTTGATTTAATGTATTAGCCTAATTTGTCCATTTTGTGGAAATTGAAAATTAGGGTTTCAACTAATTCCAAATTTGGGGGGTTTTCATATATGTTGAGAATTTGGGTGTGTATATGATGCATGCAAAGTTTCATGTTGATTGGATTTCATTTGGATGAGTTTTGAAGCATGAAATGACCAAATGGTCAACTTGGCACCATTTGGTGCTCTCGGCAATTTGAAGGAAATTTGGGGATTTTGTGGCTTTTGGTGTTTTGATGTTTTGAACATGCTAAGTTCATCTTAGAAATGATTTAGAATCATTCAAAATTGATTGGATCAATTTCGGACTAAAATGGACAAAATACCATATAAGGGTAATTTGGTAATTTCACTTGAATTTGATTCATTTGAATTTTATTTCATTATTTGATTATTGGGTAATTAAATAAATGTGTTTATTTATTTAATCCAAGAAAAAGTTTTGAAATCTGAAAATCGGATTTTCACCGCTTCCGCTGCGTTACCGGATTCACCCCTATCAGACCCAACAAAATGGTATCAGAGCGAGTCTGATTCTAGGCCACTTAAAATGCTTAGCCTACATTGAATCAATGTTTAATCATGTTTTCTTGACTTTATGCATGCTTATTAGGAACTAATTTGATTAGATTTAGGGTGTATGACACTTAGCGGAAAATCCCTAATAATAAGGTTTAAATGTAATTTGTATTTGATGCATGTTATATGGTCCGTCTTGTCAATACGGTTTATGAATACTTCTTTGTGACTACATCCGAGACCGTGCCTCTGCTGTGAGGGTGTAGCCGATAAAGATTTATTTATACCGGATGTATATCTGATACTAGATAAATTCAAGTAAAAGCGGAATTCTGAACGTGCCCTAGCTGTCAGGATTACGTAAGTAACTTGAGTTTATCATTGACGAGTATTACCTTGGTACGTCTCCTTGTGGGCCTGCCTCCGCAGCGACAACGAGAAACGGCCAGGACCGTGAGTTTAGGAGTCACTGTTGAGTGATTGACATTGAGTTGTCTACCTGATGAATATACGTAGGCGAGACCGTGCCTCTGCTGTGAGCTGAAATATATTCACGGGATCCACCTTTCACTATTTATATTTAATTTAATTATTAAATATTTGTATTCTGTGTTGGGATTACAGTATTGCATGATTTAGTGGGAGGGGCATATTAGATTAAAAATCCATGATCTAGTTTATGCTTTTGATATTATATGAAACTGCTTTATTTCTGCTAACCGTTTTTCGTGATCTATATGATAGATTTGCGATGGCGGGTCAATCCACAAACCAGTTTGCGCGTATGCTAGATGCGAACAAACTAAAGGCGCTGAGAACTTTACGGACTGGGAATGGATTTGAGGATTGTCCTCGATTCCGAGAAGTTGGGATATGTTCTTGAGGGCCTTTGCCCCTTGCAGTGGGTGAGGAGGCTTCGGAAGAGGAACGCCAAGTTTTTGAAACTTGGAAGGATGATGACTTAAGAGTTAAGTCATACATTCTTAGTTCGCTCTCTCCGAAACTCAACAGCAATACTATGGTATGATTGATTCCTATAGTATGATGACACGATTACGACAATCGTTCGAGAACCAAGAACAGTGATTGTTCATAAAGTCGCCATGGAATTGTTCCATGCGCGCCTGGATGAGGGGCAAAGTGTTAGCCCACATGTTCTTCAAATGATCGATTTGATCGATCAATTGAGGCAACATAATCTCATCCTGAATGACATTCTCGGAGGAGTGTCATTCTGGGTTCTCTGCCAGCTTCATTCCGACAGTTTGTGATGTACTTCAACATGCACGGGACCGTCTGCACCTACCATGAGCTGCATAGGATGTTGCTCACGGCAGAAGAGGACCTTGGAGGGATTACCAACTCGCCCTCCTAGATCTACTCTCTCACTCTACTCTCTCTGCTTCTTCCCAAGGAATGTCCAAGGGAAAGAACAAGAAAGGGAAGAAGAAAAGAGGACAGTTGGTCCTCCACAGCAGCCGAAGATAGCAAAGCCCAAAGGGCTTCTGAAGACAAATGCCACCACTGCGGCAAGGTCGGGCACTGGAAGAGAACTGTCCAGATTACATTGCTCAGATCAGGAGAGACAGAGCATCTACATCAGGTACTTTTATTTTTCCAGTTATTGATTTATCTTTGGCTTGTGAAGCCGTTACATCCAGCTGGATTTTAGATTCTGCTTGTCCCATTCACATTTGCAATTCGTTGCAGGTGCTGAAGGAAAGTAGGAGGCTGAAGCCTGGAGAGATGCAGTTGCGATTCGGGAGTGGAGACTCTTGGATGCAGTTGCAGTGGGAGTATGCGAGATCTCATTGCCGAATGGGACACTTTTGTTAATGACTGTCATTTTGTACCAGGATGTGTCGCTAATATTATATCACTTTTTGTACTTGATACAGAAGGCTTTTGTATGAATATTAAGAATAGTTCTTTGTATTTATATGATAGAAATAATATTCAGATCCTTTTTTGTCCAAACCAGCATGGTCATTATACATTGCAAACTTCAAAAGATATATTAAATACTGGAGTTAATAAACGTAGATTACCTGTAATTAATAATACTGAACTTTGGCATATGAGACTTGGTCACATTGGCGTTAAACGCCTTACCCAATTGGTTAGGAATGGTTTGATATCAGATCTTACCATTGAGTCCTATCCAACTTGTGAATCCTGTATTCAGGGTAAGATGACCAAAGCCCCATTTTCTGGTGTTGGACACCGTGCCATTAACTTACTGGAACTCGTACATTCTGATGTATGTGGTCCACTAAGTCAAACTGCTCACAGTGGTTATTCGTACTTCGTTACCTTTACCGATGATTTGTCACGGTACGGTTATGTGTATTTGATGCGACATAAATCGGAAACCTTTGAAAAGTTCAAAGAGTTCCGAAATGAAGTAGAAAAACAAACTGGTAAATATATTAAATGCCTTCGATCAGATCGAGGCGGCGAATATATGAGTGGTGAGTTCATGGATTATATGAAGGAGAATGGGATTCTCGCTCAATATACTCCTCCAGGTACACCACACAGCACAATGGTGTATCTGAAAGGAGAAATCGGACTTTATTGGATATGGTCCGATCGATGTTGAGTTTCACAGATTTGCCCTATTACTTATGGGGTACTGTCTCTTAACAGCCGCACATCTTTTGAATAAGATTCCTTCAAAGGCTGTTCCTACGACACCGTATCAGATATGGTTCGGTAGGAGACCGAATCTTAATTATATTAAGGTTTGGGGTTGTCCTGCCTATGTCAGGGTGACTCAGCAAAGTAAGCTTTCGCCTCGAGGGCAAAAGTTTAGGTTTGTTGGATATCCCTCAACACGAGGGGATATCTGTTCTATGATACCGAGCATCGAAATGTCTTCGTAGCTCGCTTCAAAATTTCTAGAAGTAGAATTTTTGTCAGAAGGTAGTGATCATAGAAGGGTTGAACTTGATGAAGTCCAACCTGAAAACAACGAACCAACGGAGGAACCTGAAGTTCAAGTAGATGAAGGACCTTCAACACACACACTCCGTAGGTCGGAAAGGGTATCTAGACCTCCTGAACGCTTGTATTTGATACAAGAAAAGAGTCTGGATGTTCTCTTAGTTGAAGAGACCGATCCTTTCACCTATAGAGAATCGATGTTGGACATCGACTCCGTGAAATGGCAAAGTGCCATGAAATCCGAGATAGATTCAATGCATGAAAATCAAGTTTGGGACTTGATTCCGCTTCCCGAAGGAATTGTTCCTATCGGTTGTAAATGGGTTTACAAAAGGAAGCGCGGGCCTGACGGTAAGGTTGAAACTTACAAGGCCCGACTGGTAGCAAAAGGTTACACGCAGCGACCTGGCGTCGACTACGATGAAACTTTTTCGCCGGTAGCAATGCTTAAGTCTATCCGGATTTTGCTTTCTATAGCTGCGTATCATGACTACGAGATTTGGCAAATGGATGTCAAAACGGCTTTTCTAAATGGGTTTCTTGATGAAGAAATCTATATGGAACAGCCGGAAGGTTTCACATCCAGCCAAACCTCGGGTATGGTTTGTAAGCTTAAGAAGTCCATTTATGGACTTAAACAAGCTTCACGAAGTTGGAATCTTCGATTCGACGAGATTATCAGATCGTCTGGTTTTCTTAAGAATTCGGAAGAATCCTGTGTGTATCAGAAGGCCAGTGGGAGCATGGTCGTATTTTTAGTCCTGTATGTTGATGACATCCTAATCATTGGGAATGATTTAGGTATGTTACAAAGCGTTAAAGCATATCTCTGTAAGAATTTCTCCATGAAGGACCTGGGAGAAGCTTCCTATGTTTTAGGGATAAAACTCTATCGAGATAGACAAAGGAGGCTGATTGGGTTATCCCAATCAACGTACGTAGATAAGATCTTGGAACGGTATAGCTTTGGTAACTGTAAGACAGCAAACATACCGTTCAGACATGGGATTCATCTTTCCAAGAAGATGTGTCCACAAACAGAAGATGAGAAGGTTAGAATGTCTAACCAACCTTATGCTTCGTGTTTGGGTAGCATAATGTATGCCATGTTATGTACGAGGCCTGATATCAGTTTCGCTGTTAGCGTAACTAGTCGATATCAGTCCAATCCAGGTAATGACCATTGGATGGCCATTAAACATATCCTAAAGTATCTTAAAGGTACTAAGGATAAGTTGATAATATATGGAGGAAACGAACTGCAGGTTAACGGGTATACAGACTCCGATTTCCAATCGGATCCCGATGATAGAAAGTCTACATCTGGATTTGTCTTTACCCTTAACGGAGGTGCAGTATGTTGGAAGAGTTCCAAACAGGGATCTACAGCTGATTCCACCACTGAGGCGGAATATATTGCAGCTTCTGAAGCCGCAAAAGAGGCTGTGTGGATAAAGAACTTTATCACAGAATTGGGAGTTGTCCCAAGTATCGAGAATGCGATTCCGTTATACTGTGATAATACTGGAGCCATTGCGCAAGCAAAGGAACCGAGGGCGCATCAGAAGTCGAAGCATGTGGAACGCAAGTACCACATCATTCGAGAGATCGTGTCGCGAGGGGATATTGTCGTGTGCAAGGTACCGAGTGAAGACAACGTAGCAGACCCGCTGACGAAGGCCATACCTCCGAAGTTATTTGATAAACACGTGGAGTCGATGGGTATTAGATACAATCGATATTGGCACTAGAGCAAGTGGGAGATTTTGTAGGGGTTGTGCTCAGAACGCCAATTCCCGGTTGTATTTTGTTAAATACTTCTGTAAAACATTATTATTAGTGATAATATATGCAGTTTCTATAATATAATCTATTCTTTTATATGGTAAAGACGTAATGACCTTAGAATGATTAGTCATGGTACAGTTGCAAAAGCGTCGCAACGGACATTGAGTCGTATCATGACGTTGTCATTCTCAGACAGTTCCTGGTCAAGGTTTACACTACTTGGTCAGTATAGTAAACCCGTTGAGACCGGTACATGTCGTATACTGGAATATATGATTCCAATGGTTTCTCAATGAACCATAAGTCTTGGAGACTAGTATAGACGTGTAGGTGTTTATAGCGGATAAACACTGAACGACTCACCGAAGATTCTTAATGGATGGTACACCAGCGTCAATAAGAATCTTCTTGGGTTGAGTAGCACTTGTGATTCTTAGACTTGAGATGCCATTGTGGGCACATGAGACATCTTCTACACTTAGATGGCAGTCACGTCACCGATCTATTTAGATCAGACCTCCGCCTGTTCGTTGGGTGTAGATAGATCCTCAGGGTGTCCTATGTGTATCAAGATAGGATCCGTCAGTTCTGTGTACCAGAGCATAGGTAGTCCATATGATTAGCAATCAGATAAAACCATGGGCCCGTGGTAAGTTTAGAAGCTAGTTCTAAACATTCTTTTTGAGATTGCTAATAGAATAGTCGACTGGATAATCCCGATAGAGATTTGACGTTTATCTATATCTCTGGGATTTATCCGGATACCTGTGACGGAGGAATTATACATTTGCGATGACCTCGACCTGTATGGTTTAGCGAGATTATCCGTGATCGTCATAATCTACGGGTGGATAGATTATGGACACGAAATTTGATTTCGTGACGGATATACCTGAACCTAGAGAGTCTCAATAATGAAACATACTCGTTGAGCACTAGAGCAACATAAATAAATAATATTGATTATTTATAAAGTCGTTTAAAGGTTAAACGCAAGATACGTGCTAAAAGGACCCGATAGTCATTTACTTAATTATTGTGTATTTACATTTAATACTTGATTAATTTAAATACACATTAATTAATAGTCAAAATGAGTTATTTGACTTTTATCCTAAATGAATATATGTTTTTAATATTTAATGTAAATATTATACATATATTTAATATATTTGTATTTGATTAATTAATTATTATTTAATTGTTAAATGATTAAATTAATTAAAATATAAATATTTTATGTTAGGATATTTAAAGTAATGATTAGTTGCTTTATTAAAGTAAATAAATATCTATAAAGTTAGTTTAAGATATTTAATTTACTTTAACTAAGCATTGAAATGAAATTGAAATGAAATATTGTATATGCTTGTTAGATTTTTCGGCCAAGGCCATTTCACACACAAGTATAATATTGTTTCATTTCTTTTCATTTGTTTTTAACCTAATACACTTTTACAAGAGAAGACACCATTGTTGAAGCAAAAAGAAAGCTTGAGAAAGAAATTAAACATCAAAAAGCTTGGATTTTAGTAAGTTTCTTGAACTTGCTATTAGTAAGGAATTTATTCCTTTGTTTCTAGGCTTTAATATGTGATATTCCTAGATGTTTTCCTTTCTTTATTTCTTGTGTTTTGATGATGGTTGTTTTGATGAAGTGTTAAGCATGTGTAATGAAAGAAGTGTATGATATGACTATTGTAGTTATATGTAATCTTTTAAGGTTTATGAAACCATGTTGCTATTCTAGAGTTGTTGACCCACTCTTAAATGACCTAGATTTGATCTTGAGTTGTTTCATTGTGTTGAGACTTGAATTGGATGAAAGATTGATGATTGAAACATTTGATTTAATGTAATTAGCCTAATTTGTCCATTTTGTGGAAATTGAAAATTAGGGTTTCAAACTAATTCCAAATTTGGGGGTTTTCATATATGTTGAGCATTTGGGTGTGTATATGCATGCAAAGTTTCATGTTGATTGGATTTCATTTGGATGAGTTTTGAAGCATGAAATGACCAAATGGTCAACTTGGGCACCATTTGGTGCTCTCGGCAATTTGAAGGAAATTTGGGGATTTTGTGGCTTTTGGTGTTTTGATGTTTTGAACATGCTAAGTTCATCTTAGAAATGATTTAGAATCATTCAAAATTGATTGGATCAATTTCGGACTAAAATGGACAAAATACCATATAAGGGTAATTTGGTAATTTCACTTGAATTTGATTCATTTGAAATTTTATTTCATTATTTGATTATTGGGTAATTAAATAAATGTGTTTATTTATTTAATCCAAGAAAAAGTTTTGAAATCTGAAAATCGGATTTTCACCGCTTCCGCTGCGTTACCGGATTCACCCCTATCAGACCCCAACAGTATACCCGTTAACCTGCAGTTCGTTTCCTCCATAAATAATCAACTTATCCTTAGTACCTTTAAGATACTTTAGGATATGTTTAATGGCCATCCAATGGTCATTACCTGGATTGGACTGATATCGACTGGTTACGCTAACAGCGAAACTGATATCAGGCCTCGTACATAACATGGCATACATTATGCTACCCAAACACGAAGCATAAGGTTGGTTAGACATTCTAACCTCTCATCTTCTGTTTGTCGACACATCTTCTTGGAAAGATGAATCCCATGTCTGAACGGTATATTTGCTGTCTTACAGTTACCAAAGCTATACCGTTCCAAGATCTTATCTACGTACGTTGATTGGGATAACCCAATCAGCCTCCTTTGTCTATCTCGATAGAGTTTTATCCCTAAAACATAGGAAGCTTCTCCCAGGTCCTTCATGGGGAAATTCTTACAGAGATATGCTTTAACGCTTTGTAACATTCCTAAATCATTCCCAATGATTAGGATGTCATCAACATACAGGACTAAAAATACGACCATGCTCCCCACTGGCCTTCTGATACACACAGGATTCTTCCGAATTCTTAAGAAAACCAGACGATCTGATAATCTCGTCGAATCGAAGATTCCAACTTCGTGAAGCTTGTTTAAGTCCATAAATGGACTTCTTAAGCTTACAACCATACCCGAGGTTTGGCTGGATGTGAAACCTTCCGGCTGTTCCATATAGATTTCTTCATCAAGAAACCCATTTAGAAAAGCCGTTTTGACATCCATTTGCCAAATCTCGTAGTCATGATACGCAGCTATAGAAAGCAAAATCCGGATAGACTTAAGCATTGCCACCGGCGAAAAAGTTTCATCGTAGTCGACGCCAGGTCGCTGCGTGTAACCTTTTGCTACCAGTCGGGCCTTGTAAGTTTCAACCTTACCGTCAGGCCCGCGCTTCCTTTGTAAACCCATTTACAACCGATAGGAACAATTCCTTCGGGAAGCGGAATCAAGTCCCAAACTTGATTTTCATGCATTGAATCTATCTCGGATTTCATGGCACTTTGCCATTTCACGGAGTCGATGTCCAACATCGATTCTCTATAGGTGAAAGGATCGGTCTCTTCAACTAAGAGAACATCCAGACTCTTTTCTTGTATCAAATACAAGCGTTCAGGAGGTCTAGATACCCTTTCCGACCTACGGAGTGTGTGTGTTGAAGGTCCTTCATCTACTTGAACTTCAGGTTCCTCCGTTGGTTCGTTGTTTTCAGGTTGGACTTCATCAAGTTCAACCCTTCTATGATCACTACCTTCTGACAAAATTCTACTTCTAGAAATTTTGGGAAGCGAGCTACGAAGACATTTCGATGCTCGGTATCATAGAACAGATATCCCCTCGTATTTGAGGGATATCCAACAAACCTAAACTTTTGCACTCGAGGCGAAAGCTTACTTTGCTGAGTCACCCTGACATAGGCAGGACAACCCCAAACCTTAATATAATTAAGATTCGGTCTCCTACCGAACCATATCTCATACGGTGTCGTAGGAACAGCCTTTGAAGGAATCTTATTGAAAAGATGTGCGGCTGTTAAGAGACAGTAACCCCATAAGTAATAGGGCAAATCTGTGAAACTCAACATCGATCGGACCATATCCAATAAAGTCTGATTTCTCCTCTCAGATACTCCATTGTGCTGTGGGGTACCTGGAGGAGTATATTGAGCGAGAATCCCATTCTCCTTCATATAATCCATGAACTCACCACTCATATATTCGCCGCCTCGATCTGATCGAAGGCATTTAATATATTTACCAGTCTGTTTTTCTACTTCATTTCGGAACTCTTTGAACTTTTCAAAGGTTTCCGATTTATGTCGCATCAAATAGACATAACCGTACCGTGACAAATCATCGGTAAAGGTAACGAAGTATGAATAACCACTGTGAGCAGTTTGACTTAGTGGACCACATACATCAGAATGTACGAGTTCCAGTAAGTTAGTGGCACGGTGTACAACACCAGAAAATGGGGCCTTGGTCATTTTACCCTAAATACAGGATTCACAAGTTGGATAGGATTCAATGGTAAGATCTGATATCAAACCATTCCTAACCAATTGGGTAAGGCGCTTAACGCCAATGTGACCAAGTCTCATATGCCAAAGTTCAGTATTATTAATTACAGGTAATCTACGTTTATTAACTCCAGTATTTAATATATCTTTGAAGTTTGCAATGTATAATGACCATGCTGGTTTGGACAACAAAGGATCTGAATATTATTTCTATCATATAAATACAAAGAACTATTCTTAATATTCATACAAAATCCTTCTGTATCAAGTACAAAAAGTGATATAATATTAGCGACACATCCCGGTACAAAATGACAGTCATGTAACAAAAGTGTCCCATTCGGCAATGAGATCTCGCATACTCCCACTGCAACTGCATCCAAAGAGTCTCCACTCCCGAACCGCAACTGCATCTCCCCTGGCTTCAGCCTCCTACTTTCCTTCAGCACCTGCAACGAATTGCAAATGTGAATGGGACAAGCAGAATCTAAAATCCAGCTGGATGTAACGGCTTCACAAGCCAAAGATAAATCAATAACTGGAAAAATAAAAGTACCTGATGTAGATGCTCTGTCTCTCCTCAGCTGGGCAATGTAATCTGGACAGTTCCTCTTCCAGTGCCCGACCTTGCCGCAGTGGTGGCATTTGTCTTCAGAAGCCCTTTTGGGCTTAGCTATCTTCGCCTGCTGTGGAGGACCGAAGGCCTTCTTCTTCTTCCCTTTCTTCTTCTTTCCCTTGGACATTCCTAGGGAAGAAGCAGAGAGATAAGTAGATCTAGGTGGGCGAGTCGGTACTCCCTTCTTCAGATCCTCTTCTGCCGTGAGCAACATCCTATGTAGCTCCTGGTAGGTGCAGACTGTCCCGTGCATGTTGAAGTACATCATAAACTGGCGGAATGAAGCTGGCAGAGAGAACCAAGAATGACACTCCTACCGAGAATGTCATTTAGGCTGAGATTATGTTGCCTCAATTGATCGATCAAATCGATCATTTGAAGAACATGTGGGCTAACACTTTGCCCCTCATCCAGACGCGCATGGAACAGTTCCATGGCGACCTGTGAACAATAACCTGTTCCTGGTTCTCGAACGATTGTCTTAATCGTGTTATCATACTATAGGAATCTGATGTTCCATAGTATTGTTGCTTGAGTTTCGGAGAGAGCGAACTAAGGATGTATGATTTAACCCTTAAATCATCATTCTTCCAAGCTTCAAAAACTTGGCGTTCCTCCTCTGAAGCATCCTCACCCACTGCAAGGGGCAACGGACCCTCAAGAACATAACCCAACTTTTCGGAATCGAGGACAATCCTCAAATCCAATTCCCAGTCCGTAAAGATCTCAGCGCCTTTTAGTTTGTTCGCATCTAACATACGCGCAAACTGGTTTGTGGATTGACCCGCCATCGCAAATCTATCATATAGATCACGAAAAACGGTTAGCAGAAATAAAGCAGTTTCATATAATATCATAAGCATAAACTAGATCATGGATTTTTAATCTAATATGCCCCTCCCACTAAATCATGCAATACTGTAATCCCAAAACAGAATACAAATATTTAATAATTAAATTAAATATAAATAGTGAAAGGTGGACCCCGTGAATATATTTCAGCTCACAGCAGAGGCACGGTCTCGCCTACGTATATTCATCAGGTAGACAACTCATTTGTCAATCACTCAACAGTGACTCCTAAGTATCCGGTCCTGGCCGTTTCTCGTTGTCGCTGCGAAGGCAGGCCCACAAGGAGACGTACCAAGGTAATACTCGTCAATGATAAACTCAAGTTACTTACGTAATCCTGACAGCTAGGGCACGTTCAGAATTCCGCTTTTACTTGAATTTATCTAGTATCAGATATACATCCGGTATAAATAAATCTTTATCGGCTACACCCTCACAGCAGAGGCACGGTCTCGGATGTAGTCACAAAGAAGTATTCATAAACCGTATTGACAAGACGGACCATACAACATGCATCAAATACAAATTACATTTAAACCTTATTATTAGGGATTTTCCGCTAAGTGTCATACACCCTAAATCTAATCAAATTAGTTCCTAATAAGCATGCATAAATCAAGAAAACATGATTAAACATTGATTCAATGTAGGCTAAGCATTTTAGTGGCCTAGAATCAGACTTGCTCTGATACCATTTTGAAGGGGTTATTTAGGGGTGAATCCGGTAACGCAGCGGAAGCGGTGTGAAAATCCGATTTTCAGATTTCAAAACTTTTTCTCGGATAAATTAAATAAACATATTTATTTAATATTCCAATAATCAAATTATGAAAATAAATTCAATAAAACAATTTTAGTGAATTTACCGAAATACCCTTGCTTTGTATTTTTGTCCGTTTTAGTCCGAAATTGATCCAATCAATTTTGAATGATTCTAAATCATTTCTAAGATGAACTTATGATGTTCAAAACATCAAAACACCAAAGCAACCAAAATCCCCAATTTTTCTTATCTTGGCCGAATGCACCATTTGGTGCCCAAGTTGACCATTTGGTCATTTCATGCTTCAAAACTCATCCAAATGAAATCCAATCAACATGAAACTTTGCATGCATCATATACACACCCAAATGCTCAACATATATGAAAACCCCCAAATTTGGAATTAGTTAGAAACCCTAATTTTTCAATTTCCACAAAATGGACAAATTAGGCTAATTACATTAAATCAAATGTTTCAATCATCAATCTTTCATCCAATTCAAGTCTCAACACAATGAAACAACTCAAGATCAAATCTAGGTCATTTAAGAGTGGGTCAACAACTCTAGAATAGCAACATGGTTTCATAAACCTTAAAAGAATACATATAACTACACTAGTTACATTCTTTGTTCATCATACATGCTCAACACTTTTAAAAAATTTCCATCATCAAAACCACAAGAATAAAGAAAAGAATAACTTAAGAAACTCATGAGAGATAGCCTAGATCATAAGGAACAAATTCCTTTCTAATAGCAAGTTTAAGAAACTTACAAAATCCAAGCTTTTCTTTAGGTTTTTCTTTTCTCCTTCACTTTCTTTCTTTGTCTTTCTTCAATGGAACTTTGTTTTTGGTAAAGTGTATTAGGTTTGTGAAATGAAAAATGAAAAAACAATTTATATGTACAACATTTGCACCTTGGCCGAAATTTGCACACCAAATTCAACAAATTGTAATTTCAATTTCATTTGCATTATTACTAATACACTTGCATAAATATCTTTTATCACCTTTATTAGATATTTATTTAAGTCAAATATGGCAACTAAAGTCATTTACTAAATATATCCTAAAGTAAAATATTTATATTTTAATTAATTTAATCATTTAACAATTAAATAATTAATTAATTAATCAAATACAAATATATTAAATATATGTATAATATTTACATTAAATATTAAAAACATATATTCATTTAGGAAATAAGTCAAATATCTCATTTTGACTATTAATTAATGTGTATTTAAATTAATCAAGTATTAAATGTAAATACACAATAATTACGTAAATGACTATCGGGTCCCTTTTGCACGTATCTTGCGTTTAACCTTTAAACGACTTTATAAATAATCAATATTATTTATTTAATGTTGCTCTAGTGCTCTACGAGTATGTTTCATTATGGAGACTCTCTAGGTTCAGGTATTTCCGTCACGAAATCAAATTTCGTGTCCATAATCTATCCACCCGTAGATTATGACGATCACGGATAATCTCGCTGAAACATACAGGTCGAGGTCATCGCAAATGTATAATTCCTCCGTCACAGGTATCCGGATAAATCCCAGAGATATAGATGTAAACGTCAAATCTCTATCGGGACTATCCAGTCGACTATTCTATTAGCAATCTAAAAAAGAATGTTTAGAACTAGCTTCTAAACTTACCACGGGCCCATGGTTTTATCTGATTGCTAATCATATGGACTACCTATGTTCTGGTACACAGAACTGACGGATCCTATCTTGATACACATAGGACACCCTGAGGATCTATCTACACCCAACGAACAGGCGGAGGTCTGATCTAAATAGATCGGTGACGTGACTGCCATCTAAGTGTAGAAGATGTCTCATGTGCCCACAATGGCATCTCAAGTCTAAGAATCACAAGTGCTACTCAACCCAAGAAGATTCTTATTGACGCTGGTGTACCATCCATTAAGAATCTTCGGTGAGTCGTTCAGTGTTTATCCGCTATAAACACCTACAGGTCTATACCAGTCTCCAAGACTTATGGTTCATTGAGAAACCATTGGAATCATATATTCCAGTATACGACTTGTACCGGTCTCAACGGGTTTACTGTACTGACCAAGTAGTGTAAACCTTGACCAGGAACTGTCTGAGAATGACAACGTCATGATACGACTCAATGTCCGTTGCGACGCTTTTGCAACTGTACCATGACTAATCATTCTAAGGTCATTACGTCTTTACCATATAAAAGATTAGATTATATTATAGAAACTGCATATATTATTACTGATAATAACATTTTACAGAAGTATTTAACAAAAATACAACCGGGAATTGGCGCTCTGAGCACCAACCCCTACAAGACATCTACTCACAATGACGAGTTGTGAGAATTACTGAGAGATAAGCAGTTGATCAAGATATCAAACTACAATAAAATAAAGATTTCCATGTTGTGAATCATACCAATATTCATCTAAAGATGAGTTGATTATCTTATGCTTGTGTAATATGTCAGTTTATTAACCTGGAAGACGAAGTTATACAAAAGATTCTTTCGATGGTCAGATGCAAACACTCAAAATAACCCAATTAACCATATTCCTATGATAATTAAGAAACTCTGAATTCAATAAGTTTAAGTTCCAATTATGGCTACCCACGCCCGACAGGTATATCCTATCATGTAAGGAAATCTCTAAGGTGATTTTGAGATCCTGAGCTATTGAGTCTACGGCTAAACCTAAAATCCTTCTTCCAAGTTCATTTTAAGTTTACCTAATTAATCTTATTAGTGGCCAATTAATAAGAAGCATTAAGAACTAGACTCAACAAATAAACCAAAACATCACACAAGACATAAGAAAAGTCAATTTATTAAATCATTGATATTGGTTTTCATCACAACCCTAAACAACGTATTTAGTTACAACTCATAACTATGACTACTAAAGACATAATTAAATAAAACATCATACAAACAAGTTGAAAGCTAAATAGTAAAAATTACAACAATGAAATAAATACTGGAGTTTGGGGATCCACTTTTATTATTTTAAATCTAGAAATCACCCTTATTATAATATATAAATTTGCATTATATTGCCAACCTACCATATAGACGGTATCCTGATTAAGTCAGATTTTAATTAATTCCAACTGACCATAAAGACAATATCCAATTTAGTCAGGTTAAAATTAATTTAAATAAATCCACTTGACCATAAAAGCGGTATCCAATTAAGTCAGGTTTTAAGATAATTTATATATTATAAAATAAGAGAGATTAATCTAAACTATCATAATAAAAATTTCACCTTTTACCACAGCAGAAAGAAGTTACTTAGTCATGCTTAAATAAAAACACACAATTTTATTGCTAAAATAAAAAAAATACAAGAATACTGAAAATAAACAAACAATATACTCTCTTCTTAGTATTCTAAGAAATTTCCCAGAAGAAAGTATGAAGAAAATCCTCTGATTTAGGCTGCTATTTATAGGCTTCAAATCGGGTGCGCGACACGACGCACCAAGTCTTCTACGTCGCGACGCGTGCTACAGTAGATGGCAGCTGTTGGCAGACTGAATTATTGGCTCGGCGTCGCGACGCGTTGAGGGTTGAGCGTTTGCAACGCTGATGTCATGATGACGCAAGTGATGACGTGTGTCGGCAGATGAATTATTGGCCTGGCGTCGCCATGCGTTGAGGCTTGCGCGTCGCGACGCGTGAATAATAAATTTCCCATTTTATCTTTTTTGATCCGTTTTTTACCGTTTTAGCCCCGATTTGTTTCTAGTGAGTCCCGATGTTTTATTTATCTACAAAATAAATACAAACACATCAAAGCATTCATAAAACTCGAGAAATTATACAAAATATTAAGTAAAAAGGGACGGTAAATATTGATATATTTTTCGCTCATCACACCCCAAAACCTAACATTGTACTAGTCCTCGAGCAAAACAACAAATCGAAATGAAATAAATAATTTTAAAATAAATTAACCTAAGCCACTTTCGTATGGATCACGGTTGCATTAAGCGTATGCAACAAGCCTTTAATCCACTAGGTGTCCCTAGTGGACGAGTTATAGTCTCGTGATGGCTTACAGCGATGATCCCCACAAATGTCAATCAAAAGTACAATCAATTACACAAAACAAAATTAAAAGATAAATAAGTTAGTAACTAAACAAGTGAAATTCTTATCCAAGTTAATATTTGTTTTCTTTATTTCTAAATTACTAAATAAGTAAATTCTTCGATTATTTTTATCATTCTTCATATACACAACTAACAAGGTATTAATCAATTCATTGTGCCCACAATATTCATAAGTGTAGTTGAAAATGGAGTAATATTTTTGTCCTAAAGTTATATAAGGATCCACACATTTTTGACAATGGATTTTTATATAATTTTTTTTATAACATCTTTAATCTTTGTAGCGAGCTTTGGATCAATAACTCTCAAACCAGTTGGCTTTAGGGCACTAGGTGTTAAGACACCCATACAGACTTAATTGCTCGGATCTCAGATGTTAAAAGCTCTACTGTTTGACACGAACAGCCACTGCTTACTGAGGCAAGACATCTGGTTACTAAGTAAAAGCATGGTTAATTATTTATATACACACATTTTTTTATTCCATTGCTTTCAGGTGCTTCTTCCAATAAACTATAGCACTGAATATTACAAACTTTCACTTACAACCCATGTTCGTATGTTACCATGTATGTTGATAATACTTATCAAATGAGCATATGAAGATCAAATTTAGTCAATATTATGGAGAATTCACGAATTTAAATAATTCAAAAGGAAATAAACATAAATTAACCTGTTACGAATTAGGCTGAGATACGTCTCATGAGCGGAAACTCCTTACACAGCTATCTCAAACACAATTCCACTTAGTTAGTAAAGTTAAGAACATAAAAATCAAAACAATTTTATTTTTGAATATAACACAGACAAACAAGATACTAATCACCTATCCCCTCCCCTAAACCTAATTGAGACATTGTCCCCAATGTCTTAAAAAGAAAAAGAAAAGTTTAGAAGATAGTACCTGGTTAGCGCGAAATTCACATCTATAAAGAAAACTAAAGGTTAATATCCAGATTTATCTGATGCTTCTTTACACGATCATTATCAGACCAGTTTAACTTGGAAAAGATAGGGTCAATTTTTGGTTCGAAGGCTAAGAGTTGGTCAATTAAATCATTGGCAGTTCTGGCAGTGAAGATGATATCTTTTATGGGTTTTGAAAGGAACCCATTTCTCCTGGCATCATCAAGAAACACAAAAAGAAAGTTAAAAAAATTCATCAACATTAAGTAGTCCAATTGGTTTCTGGTGTATGTTCAAGTTTGCCCAAGATATCACTGTGAAAATTTCCTCCATTGTGCCCAAGCCACCTGGTAAAGCAATAAAAGCATCAGCACGGTTAATCATTTCAACAAGTCATTCGGACATACCTGACACGATGCATTCCTCTCCGTTTGATTGTTCGATAAGATTTGCGTCCGCCAAAGGTTTTGGGATGATTCCCAAAACTTGACTGCCTTCTTCCTGTACAGCCTTTGAAAGTACCCCATCAGTCCAAGATTGCCACCGCTATATACTAAGTGCATAATTCTCTCTGTCATGACTCTACCCAATTCTTTTGCTGCCTCAACAAATTCTGGTTTAGATCCAGAACTAGTCTCGCAAAACACAAAGATATTGATGACTCGTCTTCTTGAAGTTGCTTCCATTTTTTTCTTTACTCTCTCTCTAATCAGGATGTGTTGAAGAGAGCAAAGACGAGCTGAATTTATAGATCCTGAAAATGAGTGAGTAATAATAGCACTAGTACCTGTCAAATGATAATTATTAGCTGAATAGTAAAATAAATCGTGAAAGTCAAAAAGTCTAGATCTTGTCGGCGAAAATAAAAGGAATCAAAATAAAAGAAATCACAATTATTATGTAAAGACAGAGAAATTAAAACAATAATATTTACAGGTAGTAACGGCTTGAATGAGCTCTATGAGTCAGAGACAAGCTTCCCATCCAATTTTCTTATAAATTGACAAACAATGTCTTTTAAAGTCAGATTCTCGAGACTTAATTGTTGTCTTTCTTTTCGAATCTGTGTATGTAAATTGTGAATTGCGTGATAGACATATTCACTAGGATGCGTCTCAAGAGTCAATGATATGTCATCTAAAGACTCCTTACTCATGTCATCCCTAATGAATTTTATTTTATCTTCGCATTTATCAGACATCATTCCTAAAGAACGACAACGAGTATTGCATGTACAGCATGCACATTTATAGCAAACACCTAATCGTTTAGCTCTTCTTTTCTTAGCATATGTACTTTTTCCTAAACCATACAAAAATGAAATGAAAGAGTCAGATGAATCACCTGTCAAGCGAACCCGTGCTTCAATTATCCAATGAATATCACTAGGAATACCTTTGATTATCAGAAGTCTCATTCTTTCAATGCGTGCTTTGTAGACTTTCATCAGAGAATTTTGAGGGAGAGAGGAAAATACTTGTGAAGTTTTGCGAGAACGTCTTCCATCCTATCTGTGATTGTTCCTATAAAAATCAAACACACAAAAGAAAACACACAATATCTCAATATATACACAAATTGCATGGGTTGCCTTCATGCTAGCGCTAAGTTTAACGTCGTCAGCTAGACAATATCTCAATATAATTGACTTCTTGTTTTTTCATCTCTGCAAGCAAATCCGCTACTCCTGGCTCTTTTTGATACTACTAGCCTTTATTCTGATGTTGGAATCCTGGTGGTAGATTGTTCTTTTCCCCTAAAGTGTTGCTCCATGCGAAATTAAGATGATTCCTCCATCATGAGTTTTAGGTATTGGAGTAGGGATTGTTTCCTTGTCTGTTGAAGTAGCTGACATAATTGACAATCTCATCATGTTGGTTGTAAGATTCTACCTCTGGTACTCTTCCATATAGTGAACTTATGGATCCAGCATTAACTTGCATGCTAAGAGTTTCCAGGCATTTGCAAATCTGATCCAGCTTGGCATTCACAGCTGTGTTGACTCCTACTTCATGGATTCCTGCTACTCGATGAACCATATTCCTCTCCGTTGGTTACAATGAGTTGTTGTTGGCCATTTCCTATGTTAAGTCTCAAACTTGATCTTCTCCTTTTGCCATTAATGCTCCTCCAGTAGCAGCATCTATTGTGATTTTCATCAATCCAGAAAGCCCATTGTAGAAGGTTTGGACCTGCAGCCATTTTGAAATCTCATGGTGATGACATTTCCGGAGCAATTCTTTGATCTTCTTTGTATATTTCCCATGCTTCACAGAGATATTATAAGTCATGTTGCACACAATGTTTAAAAATATGTGGCGGCACCTCGAGGCGGCCGGCCATTGAGGCGCGAGGCGGACCGCCTCGAGGCGGTGAGGTGGGCGCCTCAATCCAAAACATCAGAATAATAATCAAAATAGTAATATCATAATAATAAAAACATGTTAAATCCAAAATACATTCATTTGTTCATAATTCATAATATGTTCATAAAATCATTTATCTCGGATTGTACTTCTGGAGGAACCAGTGTACATGGCGCGACGTTACCCTTTATACCCGCAATATGTTCTTTCATTCTATACACACCCCCTTTGATTGTCCTACTACAAAAATTACATTCAATATATTTATATCCTCCTTTTCCATCTTCCACGGTAATTTCATGCCCGTACTCCCAAGCCGGATCAGTTCGAGTGGACATCTTACTGAAAAAGTTTACAACCAATTCAATTCTTACACCCAATTCAATTCAAGACAGCATTAAAACTCAAACAGTTCAATTCAATTAAACCAAATAACCAATTCATTTCAATTACAACCAATTCAATTCAACCAATTCAATTCAATTCACTTCAATTCAATTCAACCAATTCAATTCAATTCTTACAATTCAACCAAGTCAATTCAATTAAGCATTAAAACATTCAATTCAATTCAACCAATTAAACAAGTTATAATTGATGCATAAAACTCAAAGAGACAGTGGATTGAGAGAGATTGAAGATGCCGAGAGTGTGAGAGATTGAGAGAGATTGAACACAAAGCAAAAAAACTCAGAGGATTGCAGCCAATAAATTGTTACCTCAAATCAGAAGCTTCGCTGAGAGTGTGAGGGATTGAGAGAGATTGAAGATGCCGAGAGAGAGAGTGATTGAACATGCCGAAGAGAAGAGAAGAACCATAATCTACCGAGAGAGAGAAGAGACGAACCCGAGCTGTGATATAACTAAACCAAACGACGACGTTTTGGAATACCCAAAACGTCGTCGTTTAACCAAAAAATTTTAAAATAAAAAAAAAAACTGACTGCGACTGAGGCGGCCGCCTCTCGCCGTTTTGTCGAGAGGCGTCCTGAGGCGGCCGCCTCAGTCGCAGCGGGGCGGCCGCCCCAAAACAACCGAAAGAGGCGGTCGCCTCGAGTTTTTAAACACTGGTTGCACAAAGGATGTGATGTCATTTCCCAACTTTGCTGTTCTTGTTGGGGGGAAAGTATTTTGCAAGGAATTTGGTGGCAAGATTGTTCCAAGTGGTTATAGAACCTGCTGATAGTGAATGGAGTCAAGTCTTAGCTTTGTCTTTCAAGGAATAAGGGAATACTCGAAGGCGCATTGCTTCTTCGGCCCTGAGGTTGTCATTGAAAGTGCCACAAACTTCCAGAAAGTTGCTGATGTGGGCATTTGGGTCTTCAATTGCATTTCCCCCAAACTGGACTGATTGCTGTATCATCTGAATGCATGTTTTGATGTCACAAGCATTTACAGGTAGGGGAGGAAGTACAATGCATGATATGAAGCCGTCAACCACTGTAATTGTTCTGTCTTGAATGAGAATTGGTGGTGCAACTTCCAAAGGTTCAAGTTCTTGATTTTTCATATTGATTAGTGCTTTTTGATCTTCTCGACTTTCCTTTTGTCTGATTGTTCTTTCAATTTCTGGGTCAAGCGGATGGATTTCAAAGCTTCTGTTTCTTCTCATGTAGTGTCTGAAAACCTGAAACAAAAGAAAACAGAAATAATAAGTAAAAATAATTAGACACAAGTAAAGTATCTAACCTCAAACTTAATAGTAAAAGATAAATAAGTCCCCGACAACGGCGCCAAAAACTTGATCGGTGTGAAATCACTCACGTTACACAAGCACACGTATCGTTCAAGTAGTATAAATGTATCGATCCCTCGAGGACTTAAAATCTATGCTATTAATTTATGAAGCTAAATTTCTAAAAGTATCTAAGTTGATTATTGATTAATATGTGGATGGTGATTTAATCTAAAACAAATAAATAAAATTAAAGTAAATTTTAAGATTTAAACAATGATATGAAAATATCAAGGGTTGTGAATCCTACCAATATTTCCTAAAGATGAGTTGATTATTTTTTGCTTGTGTAATATGTCAGTTTATTAACCTGGAACACTGAGCTATGCAAAAGCCTCTTCCGATGGTTAGATGCAAACACCCAAAATAACCCAAATAACTATATTCCTATGATAATTAAGAAACTCCGAATTCATTAAGTTTAAGTTCCAATTATGGCTACCCACGCCCGACAGGTTTATTCCTATCCTGGAAGGAAATCTCTAAGGTGATTATGAGATCCTGAGCTATTGAGTCTACCGCTACACCTAAAATCTCTTTTCCAAGTTCATTTTAAGTTTACCTAATCAATCTTATTAGTGACCAATTAACAATATGTATTAAGAACTAGACTCAACAAATAAACCAAAACATCACAAGACATAAGAAAATTCAACTTATTAAATCATTGATATTGATTTTCATCACAACCCTAGACAACGTATTTAGTTACAACTTTTACCTAGGACTACTAAAGACTATAAATAAAACATCATACAAACAAGTTGAAAGCTAAATAGTAAAAATTACAACAATGAAATAAAATACTAGATTTGGGGATCCACTTTTATTATTTCAAATCTAGAAATCTTTCTTATTATAATATATAAATTGATATTATATTACCAACCGACCATATATGTGGTGTCCTAATTAAATCAGATTTTAATTAATTCCAACCGACCATAAAGGCGGTATCCAATCAAGTCAGGTTAAAATTAATTTAATTAAGTCCAACCGACCATAAATGCGGTATCCAATTAAGTCAGATTTTAAGATAATTTATATATTATAAAATAAGGGATATTAATCTAAACTATCATAACAAAAGTTTCACTTTTTACTCCAGCAGAAAGAAGTTACCTATAAAGCTGTTATTTATAGGCTTCAAATCTGGTGCGCGTCGCAAGGCGCGCCACAGTAGATGGCCATTGTCGGCAGACTGAATTATTGGCCCGGCATCGCGACGTGTTGAGGGTTGGGGGTCGCGATGCTGATGTCATGATAACGCAAGTGATGACGCGTGTCAGTAGATGAATTATTGGCCTGGCGTCGCGACACATTGAGGCTTGCGCGTCGCGTGAACACTAAATTTCCCATTTTGCCATTTTGATATGTTTTTCACCGTTTTAGCCCCGATTTGATTCCTGTGAGTCTCGATATTTTATTTATCTATAAAATAAACACAAATACATCAAAACGTTCATAAAACTTGAGAAACTATACAAAATATTAAGTAAAAATGGCGATAAATATTGATATATTTTTCGCTCATCACTAGTGTACCACTAAGCAGCCCACCATCCATGCCATAGCCCAAAACCAGAGACATTTAGCAAACATCAAAAATTGGAAATTTGTCAACAACCACATTAAAAGGGATACCTCAACACCAAATTCATCCAAAATTCTGTCACATTTGTCTCGAGCAACAAAATGAACAAAAGAAATGGACAATCAAATTCAGCTACTCATTAACCTTCATGAGAACAGAGACTAAAACAAAATATCAAGAGACCCTAAAACATTTATTAAAGAAGAAAAAGAAACAGGTGCAAAACGCAGGACAAGAAAAGCATCAAAATCCTTACCTAGAATTTTGAAAACCTATATTCCCAAAATTATAATTGAATCAGCAGGTGGGGGAAAATTTTAGGGATTTATTTTCCTTTGCCTCCTTTACTAAATAGAACACTTCATTGGTCTGGGGAATTAATTGAAGAAATCTGACAGTTAAGTAATTGAGATATTAACGTGATTTTGGGTTACAATGCTCAGCTCTGTCGCAAAAGGGAAGGAGAAGAAAAATGAAAAAGAAATGTGGTAGTGGGTGTGTTGAAAGAAAAAAAGTGAGAGAGAAAAACAAAAGAGGGAAAAAGTAATACAAAAAAAAGAGAAAAGTCTAGATTTCTAAATAGGAATGGGCCTCACGCTCATTTCTTCTTTTTCTAAAAATGGGCCTCACGCCATGATATGGTGTGTCTTTTTTTTAAAGGTTATTACATTATACCCCCCATCAAAACATTCGTCCTCGAATTTATAAAGAAATGATAAGAAACAAAAGTAAAGAGATGAATTACTAACCAAAATCAAATAGGTATGGATATAGTGTACGCATAAGTCCTTCAGGTTCCCACGTAGCTTCTTGGTCACTATGATTTTGCCACACCACTTTTACCGATGGTACATTCTTAGTATGAAGCTTCCTTACATCTCCATCAATAATGGCGACAGGTTACTCTGGATACGTTAGATCCTGACGCAAATCCAACACATGTTGCTCCAAACATAGGACTCGTCAGGAATGTACTTCCTGAGCATGGATACATGAAACACCGGATGTACCTTGTCCATAGTAGGTGGTAAAGCTAGTTCATAAGCCCTTTCTCCTACCCTTTTTAAATTTTGAAATGGCCCAATATACCGTGGGCTTAACTTCCCCTTCTTACCAAAGCACATACTCCATCTAAATGGGGAGACCCGAAACTCGAGTTCTCTCCGCCTGTGATCTGCATAAGACTTTTGTCTACTATGTGATGCCTTCAACCTTTCTTTAATCAATTCAACTTTTTCTATTGAGTCTTGAATTAAATCAGGACACAATAACTTAGTTTCCCCAACTTCAAACCATCCCACGGGAGATCGACACTTACGCCTATACAAGGATTCGAAGGGTGCCATTTGAATGCTAGAATGGTAGCTATTATTATAGGCAAACTCGATTAACAGCAGATACCTGTCCCAGGTTCCTTCAAAATCTAAGGTACAAGCTCTCAACATATCTTCCATGGTCTGGATAGTATGTTCAGATTGCCCATCTTTCTAGGGGTGAAAAGCTGTGCTAAACTGTATCTGGGTACTCAAAGCCTCTTGGAAAGACTTCCAAACTTTGAGGTAAATTGCGTACCCCGATCAGAAACAATCGAAATGGGCACACCATGCAATGACACAACGTTATCCAGGTAGATCCGGGCATATTGAGATGCTGAATGAGTGGTTTTTACTAGAAGGAAATGGGCCGATTTCGTCAGTCTGTCCATGATCACCCAAATCGAGTCAAAACCCTTGTGTCCGTGTAAGACCCGTAACAAAATCCATGGTGATTTTATCACATTTCCATTTTGGAACTTGTAACCCCTGAAGAGTACCTACAGGCTTCTGATGCTCAGCTTTCACTTGTTGACATGTGAGGGACTTAGATACAAATTCTGCCACATCTCTATTCATTCATTCTTACTAATAGACTTGTCTTAAGTCTCGATACATTTTTGTCGCATCAGGATGCATAGTATAAGAAGAGGCATGGGCCATATCCATTATCTTTCTCCGTAACTCCCTATTTGTAGGCACCACAATACGGTCATTAAACCGCAACACAACTTGTTCATCAACTCGAGATTTCCTTCTATCACCTTGTAGTACACTGTCTTTCATGTTCTGAACATATGGATCAGTTGTTTGCGCATCTGCTATCTCTTCAATGAGAATCGATTTAACTTGAATTTGTGCCAATAATGTTTCGGATTCAGAAAGCCAAGGTTCCACTCCACTTTGTAAACACTTATGCAATTCATGTACTCTCCTCCTTCTATTGATCGGAAAACAGGCTAGGCTCCCAATCGATTTCATGCTCAGTGCATCTGCCACCACATTCCCTTTACCTAGGTGATACAAAATGGAGCAATCATAATCCTTCAGGAACTCTATCTACCTTCTTCGCCTCAGATTTAGATCTTTCTGATAAAAAATATATTCCAAACTTTTGTGATCGGCGTAAACCTCAAACTGTTCACCAAATCACCGTATATATAATGTCTCCAGATATTGAGAGCAAATATTACTGCAGCCATTTCTAAGTCGTGGGTAGGGTAATTTTGCTCATAAGGTTTCAACACGCAACCCAGACCTATTCTGGAGGCATAAAAAAACACCATAAAACCACTAGAACCCGATGGTAGGGCCAGTACTGGGGCTGAGGTCAAACACTTCATCAGTTCCTGAAAGCTCCTATTGCATCCATCAGTCCATACAAATTTAACCCTTTTATGAGTCAGACGGGTTAAAGGCGTTGAGCATCTTGAAGGGTTAAAGTAAAAACCCTCGCTTGTCCCCTACCGACTGATGGATGGCCTCGCCCTTCAGAAGTCTGTCCCCTCTCAATCTGTCTTTGATCTCCATAGCCTCGCTGTCTAGGAATCTGCCCCTGAACATTTCCAGGCATCTCTGATAGGTTCTGTGAAGGATTAAGTACAAGGGTGGGACAATATTTACCAAAATGCCCCATTTGACCACACTGATAGCATAATTCTGAAACTTTCCTGCACTCCGCTTGGTGAGGCCGACCACAAACAGTATAAATAGGTACCCCAGATCTAACAATAGAGGCTTGTGTCACAGATTGTGAAGCAAAACCCTGAGAATGACCTCTTCCAACATTCCCAGACCCCGAAGTTTCCTGCCATGACATGCCTGGAGAAAAATAGGCCCACCATGAGTTCTACTAATCTCCCATTGAGAAGCTTTCCCTGTTGCCTCAGACCTTACTTTCTTATGAACCTCCCTCTTTACGCACCTCTCCTGAACCCTTGCCTTAAACCGTAATGTTGCATTTAAGGACTGGGTGTAATCATCTCTGGGATTATCAAGATGGACTTAAATAGGTAATCACGTAGCCCATTGACAAATCTCTTTACTTCTATTTCCTCCGTGGCAACAAGGTGAGGAGCAAATCGTGATAGCCTAGTAAACGCTATATCATACTTCATAACCGTCATTCGTTCACCCTGCACAACCTGTTTAAACTCTCTAGCTCTAACATCCCTTACACTTTTAGGTAGAAACCGAATTAAGAAAGCTTCACTAAATTCCTCTCATTGCAAATGTGGAGCTGTAACTGGCATGTTCTGACAATACGACTGATACCAGACATGATCTAGATCTTGCAGTTGAAAATCACCAATTGGACTGCCCTAACAGGAGTACACCATAATGCTTGGCAAATCCGATCACATTCTTCTATGAAGCCATTAGGGTTAGGGTTAGGCTCAGTTCCGAGAAAAGTGGGTGGGTGCAACTTTCTAAACTCTTGTAATGTGACAACTAACTCTTGCCCTTGACCAGCCGGAGCTTGGAGTTGCATTTGGATATGTGGTGTGAGAGGTACAACTTGAGCTTAAGCTTGTTGTTGCTACCGGGTCATAAGGTTCACCGGAGTTTGTAAAGTATGGTGAATTTGTTGCATTCCCACAGGAGCAACAGGGAAATTGAGTGATTTGTTCTAGGAACAATCTGTGATATATCCATCCGCATATCATTATTAATTTATTTTCGCGCCTTATTATGCTTTTAGAATGCATGCTTAAGGGTGTATGATGAGACCTAACAAAGATAATAAATTGGTTGCCAATTTACGCGAAAAACCCTCAATAAAATATTAAGCGTTTTCCTTCCATTGAGTGATTCTTACTCAAGATCCAAGATTGGCACTGATTTGTTGGCCAAAGTCAAGACCTTTGTCCATCACGTATGTGTTTGAATCATGAAGGCTTTGTTGCATAACGTGTGTCGTGTCCAAGTTGTGATTTGTTGGCCAAAGTCAAGATCACTTCTTTTCCATCAACATCGATTACGAAGCTTTCCAAAGTCAATGAGTTCCGCTTAACTGGAATCATTAAGCTTGTTGTGCCAAAGCCAAGACTTAGTTGATTCAGAGGAAAAATGTTAGGAAAATATATTGGATATATTGGCATATATATTGTATATATGTTTCGGACTTGGAGGTCCACCTACAGGATCTAGGAATTGGATGAGATCCAATTGATCTTAGAGATCTACCTAGTTAAATATCATACAGCTTGTTGGCCAAAGTCAAGGTTGTGTGTTATTTAACGGGATCCTAACCCACTAGGAAACTAGGTTTCCCGAGTACTCAATAGAGGGTTAGAGGCTCGCCGAAAGATAGTGGGAGGCTAATATTGAATTTGCAATTTCGTTCAAATACTTGGCTTTACGCGCTTTCAAATTATTTCATCAATTATTTTATTAGTTGGACTAATATATTATTATTTTTCTTGTAACAGTTTGACTGTACCCATACATCGTTAATCAAATAGTTGGACTATTGCGGTTAAGATGACAGGAAAGTTAAGCATTAGGGATATTATCATGGGCGACAACGTCTTTAATGACACAAACTTTCAGGACTGGGATATGAATCTCAGAATTGTTCTGGGATCCGAGAAGTTACTCTACACTATAGAGCGACCACTTGGGCCCAAGCCCCGATCTGATCAGTTGCTTGAGCTAGAGCTTTGGAAGACTAATAGCGATGACAATGCGACTGCTCAATCGATTATGCTTGCCGCTATGACTCCGCAATTCCGTCGTCAAAACAAGGGGTTAGATCCTTATGAGATGATGGCGAAGTTGCACGATCTTCACCGATCTAATCTTAGATCGCAAAGATATGAGTTGCAGAAGAAGCTCTTTCGCGCTCGCATGTCAGAGGGTACGTCTGTTGAGCACCATGTCTCATAGATGATTGCTGACATTAAGCAACTCGGACAGATAGGCATAGTCTTTGAGGCTGAGACTTCAGTAGATTTGATCCTACAGTCTCTCCCCGACACTTGGAGTGGGTTCATCATGAACTATAACATGTTGAACCAATACCAAACTCTTGGAGAGTTGATGTCCACTCTGCGTGAAGCATAGAAAGAGCTACTTAAGGGCAAGAAGCGCGAGGCGCACTTTGCTTCAACATCTCAAACTCCAAGGGCTTGGTCCAAGGCGACTGGAGATGTTAAGAAGAAGAAGCATAAGAAGAAGGGCAGGCCAAATCGTCAAAAGGTTATGGGAAACCTAAGGACAAATCCCAAGATGTATGTCTCCAGTGCGGCAAGCGGGGTCACTGGAAGCGTGACTGCTGATGAGTGGTATTTATATCACTATTTCCCACTCATTTTAACCTAATATTTTGTATAGTTTCTTGAGTTTTGTGAATGTTTTGATGTGTTTTGTGTTATTTTGTAGATAAATAAAGTTTGGGAAGCATTGGAGACAATTTAGGGGCAAAATGGACAAAATTTGACAAAATTGGACCAAAGGTCATTTTCGTCATTTCGGCGTCGCGACGCTGAAGCCTTGCGCGTCGCGACGCCCAGCATGCGATGGACTTGCTAACTTACGCCATGTGACACGTGTCAAAATCTGATTGGTCAAAATTTGCTAATGTGCGCCGATCACGCTAACGTGCGCCGTGCCACGTGTCACCATCACAACGGTTCTGCTAACTTGCACCGGATGCCACGTGTCAACATTTGATTGGACCAAACCAAGCGTGTGCCACGTGTCATCTCGCCATTGGACCGAATTATCGACAAATCAGGTGCTGCCACGTGTCAAGCCACCATTGGACCGAAAATCCCGCCTATCACAAGCTGCCATGTGTCGCCTTCTTATTGGACCGCATCGCCAGCCAACCAGAGCGTGACACATGTCACCAATTATTGTGCCGACGGCCGCGTGGTCAACCCCGCGTGGACTCCAGTAACTGTTGCCAGCGTCGCGACACTAGTGCAATTTCAGCGTCGCGACGCTGACCCAAAATTTGCCTATAAATTTCAGGTGCCAGATTCAGTTTCTCCTCATGCTCTCCTTGGGATTATTCCCTGATTTTATAGGAAGCATCTAGTTTTGTATATATTAAATATTTTTAATTTATGTATTTTAATTTTCAGTAATAGTAGTTATCTTCTTCTACCTTTCTTTTTAATGTTTAGTAGTTAATTTTTTGCTGGGATAAGGTGAAGCTTTTATTATTTTAATTTAGATTAATCTCCCTTAAATATAATATGGAAATTATAATTCAAAATATAAAATATTACCGCCTTAATGGCTGGTTTTATTTATTTGACATAATGTGGCACCGCCTATATGGTTGGTCTTTAGGTGACGGGTAATTACCGCCTATATGGCTGGTTTATGTTCAAATACTATTACCGCTTTTATGGCTGGTCGGACTTAATTTGACTTAATAAAGAATACCGCCTTTATGGCTGGTCGGTAATATCATGTTTAATTTCTGTATTATATTAAGGGAGATATCTAAATTATAAATAGTAAAAGTGGATCCCCAACCCCAAGCATTTTATTTTTATTCTAGGGAAGTGATGAAACACAATACACACTTAATAATTGATTTTCTTTTTTTGTGTTGTTCTTTAGTTTGTTTATTGAGTCTGAAGCTTAATGCGTCTTGTTAACTGACAATTAATAAGATTGATGAGGTAAATCTAAAATGAACTAGACATAGGGATTTTAGGTTTCAGTCTTAGATTCAATAGCCCACGATCTTCCTTGAGGATAGATAACCCTTTAATAGATTTCCTTACAGGATAGGAATATACCTGTCGGGCGGGGTAGCCATAATTGGAACTTAAACTTAATGAATCCAGGTAATGTGGTTGACATAGACATATGGTTCAATTGGGTTATACTGGGTATTTGTGTCTGACCATCGGAAGAGGCTTTTGCATATTTTCGTGTTCCAGGTTAGCAAACTGAATTAGTACACATAAATAAGAGAATCAATTCATCCTTTTAACAGTATTGTGTGGAGTCATGACCCTAGATCTTTTGAGTCTGTTTATTTATTTTCCTTAGTATTTTTCTTTTGTTATTTTATTTTTATTAAGCAATTCCACATTCAACCAATCAAAGCAATCAATTCACTTCTCCCTATAATTAGATACTTGTAAATAAATAGATTCAATAATTAATAACAACAGTAGGAATTAAGTCCTCGTGGGATCGATATTTTTATACTACTTGAACGATACGTGCGCTTGCGTTATACGCGTGTGTTTGCACCGGTCAAGTTTTTGGCGCCGTTGCCGGGGACTTATATTTCTTGAGTTATTAATTTTGAAGTTATCTAATTTACTTGTATCTAATTTTCATTATTTTTATCTGTAATTTTTATTTCTTTCTTTTGTTTTCAGGTGGTTGAACAATGGAACACTACTGGGAGATGGAGAGATTACGAGCCTTATACGAAGAAACACCCCAAATCTGGGAGCAACAGTCCGGTTTTCTGAGGCCTGTTGTACAACCCAACGACTATCACTGGATGCCAGAACCAAACAATACTACATTTGCTCAACAGAACTCAATATGGAGATGTGACATATGTAATGGTAACCACCCAAGTGATTATTGCGAGTACAACTACAATTCAGGGTGGCAGAACTATCAGAATCATTCATGGTACGAAGAACCAACATATTTCACATAACCACATCTTCCATCCTATCCACCATCTATCTTTGATCTTCATCAAGAACCAGAACCATCTGAGGAAGATCAATTGATTCACATGTTCAAGGAACGGGCAGATCAATTTGATGCACAAATTCGGAGTAACGCAGAATCCATACAGAGAATGACAGATCAGATCAGACAATTAATAGAAAACCAGAGCTACATACCTCAAGGAGCATCTTCAAATGACACAGATGAAGCCTTCGAGTACCAAACATTTCACTATGACACTTTAGCAGAAGAGGAGGCTGAGGAGAATCAAGAACCAGAGGTATCAGTTCAGGAACCCGAACCGGCAAAGTCTCGATTTGATTTCTATTATTCAGATTCTGACGAGGATGAAGCTGAAATATTTGTACCAACTGCATCAAAAATTGAGGATGAAATTCTGTATCCTCAAAACGAAGATCTTGGAGATTGCATTGCACACATGTTTGAAGAAGATCTACCCGAGCCAATCAATTCACCCGAATCAGAGGATGAAGACCTAATGTCTGACTCATCTTTTCATCCTCAGGTGGAACAAGAAGCAGAGCAAATAGAGGAGCAAATGTCTGACCTTAATAAAGATCCAGAGCATTCAGGAGAAACATCGCTGTTTTGGGGAGTACAAATCAAAAATATCACCCATAAGCTTGACAGAATGGAACTCCCATTCCAAGTCAAGCACCATACGAGACCTCCTGATTTTCTTTCTTTCTTTGCAGGAAACACTGGAGCAACAAAGGTTAAAAAGGCGGCACGAGCACTGAATGGGACAAAACTCTTTTTGCCACCTTACCGTTGGAAAAGACCCTTCAAAAGCAACGCTCACGGGATTGTCTTTAATCGGACATCCAAAACGACATTGAAACCTCCTTGACATATGGATTTCAGTCACGTCTGGCTGAAGACGAAAAATTTAGCGCTAGCAGGGAGGCAACCCATGCAATTTGTTGTAATTTTTGTTTTCATATTTTGTGTGAACTTTTTAATTTTGTGTGTTATTTTTGTAGGGAAAGGCATAAACGAAGCATTTTAAGACAGAAGGAATTGTGTTTGGCAATCAAAGATGAGAAACAATTCATTAGCGATGGCTGAATAAGGAATGAAATCTTGAGACGCATTCTAATGAATTTATACTAAGCGAGTGGCGTATTGCGTACACAATTCCGTTGCCTTAATTATTGTTTTGATTCGCTTTTCTGTTGTAATTATCTTTATTTTCGTAGACAGGATCCAGACTTTTTGACCTTTCACGATTTCATTTTGTTGTTTAACAAACAAACGTCCTCTGGAAGATACTAGTGCTATTATTACTCACCATTTTTCAGGTACTATAAATTCAGCCCGTCATTGCACTTTTGAAGGCATCCTGATTTGAAAAGAAATACATAAAAAAATGGAAGCCACTTCAAGAAGACGAGTTGAAAACATCTGTGTGTTTTGCGGTAGTAGTGTTGGTGTTAAGCCACAATACATAGAAGCAGCACAGGATTTGGGTCGAGTCTTAGCTGCAAGGAATATGCACTTAATATATGGCGGAGGAAATCTTGGACTAATGGGGATCGTTTCAAAGGCCGTACAGGAAGGAGACAGTCACGTTTTGGGAATCATCCCAAAACCTTTGGCAGAGGCAAATCTTATTGGATCATCAAACGGAGAGGAATTGATCGTGCCAGGTATGTCTGAAAGACTGGTAGAAATGATTAACCGTGCTGATGCTTTTATTGCTTTGCCAGATGGCTTGGGTATACTGGAGGAAATTTTTATAGTTCTATCTTGGGCGAACCTGAACATACACCAGAAACCAATTGGACTGCTCAACATTGATGGATTTTATGATTTTCTTTGTGTGTTTCTTGATGATGCCCGGAGAAATGGGTTCGTGTCAAAACCTATGAAAGAACTCCTCTTCACTGCCAGAACTGCTCCGGATCTAATAGACCAACTCATAGCCTATGAACCACAAGTTGACCCTATCCTTTCAAAGATAAATTGGTCCGAGGACGATCGTGGTAAGAGGCGTCGAATTAATCTGGATCTTAACTTTTAATTTCCTGTAAATTTCAGCTAACCAGGTACGACCTTCTTAACTCTCCTTTTACTGTTTAAGACATTGGTGACAATGTCTCATTTAGGTTTGGGGAAGGGAATTGGTTGATCAGTACCTTGTTTTTAGTTTGTGTGTTATTTTTATTTTTAGTCCAAAATTTTTCGAAAAATACAAAAAAAATTTGAAAAATTTTCAAAAATTACAAATATATTTTTTGTTTTTGTGTTTTTGTTTTGACTAAAAAGGTGTAATTGGTAAGAGATAGCTGAGTAAGGAGTTTCCACTCCTGATACGTATCTCAAACCATTTATTTCGGAACAAGTTAATTTTTGTTTATTTCCTTTTGAATTATTTAATTTGTAAATTCTCCATAACACTGACTAAAATGAATCTTCATATGCTCAGTTGACAAATATTATCAACATGCAAAGTAACATACGGACATGAGCTGTAATTGAAAAGTTTGTAATATTCAATGCTCTAGTTTAATTGGAGGAAACATCTCAAAAAGTAATGGAGTAAAAAAAAAAAAAAAACATCTGAGATCCGAGTTATTAAGTCTATAAGGGTGTTTTAACACCTAGTGCCCTAAAGCCAACTGGTTTGGGAGTCACTGGCCCAAAGCTCGTTACATGGATCGAAGATGCGGCAAAAATATATATATATGAAGTCTGAGTAATTAAGTCTGTAGGGGTGTCTTAACACCTGGTGCCCTAAAGCCAACTGGTTTGGGAGCCACCGACCCAACACTCGTTACATAGATGGAAGATATTGTATATAAATAAAAAATAGAGAAAAATCAAAGAAAAAATCAGAAAAATGAGAAAAATTATTCCATTGCTACAAAAAGGTGTGAAATCTGATAGAACTTTAGGACAAAAATATTACTCTCTTATCAACTGCACTTATGATTGTTGTGGGCAAAAATGAGTTAATTAATATCTTGTTGGATGTGTATATGAAGAATGGTAAAAATAATCGGAGAATTTACTTATTCGGTAATTTAGAAAGAAACAAAACAACTAGTAACTTGGAGTAGAAGTTTCACCTGATTAGTCACTAACATCTTTATTCTCTTTTCACTTGTCTTTTTGCTTTTGTGTGCATTAGTTTTATTACTTTTTTTACTTTTGTAAAATGTTTGTGGGTATCATTGCTGTAAACCCTCATGAGACTACAACTCGTCCACTAGGGACACCTAGGGGTTTAAAGGCTTGTTGCATATGCTAAATGCAACCGTGATCCCTACGAAAGTGGGTAAGTTAATTTTATTTTTTTATGTTATTTTATTTTCTGTTTTGCTCGAGGACTAGCAAAATGTTAGGTTTGGGGGTGTGATGAGTGGTATTTATATCACTATTTCCCACACATTTTAACATAATATTTTGTATAGTTTCTTAAGTTTTGTGAATGTTTTGATGTGTTTTGTGTTATTTTGTAGATAAATAAAGTTTGGGAAGCATTGGAGACAATTTGGGGGCAAAATGGACAAAATTTGACAAAATTGGACCAAAGGTCATTTTCGTCATTTCGGCGTCGCGACGCTGAAGCCTTGCGCGTCGCGACGCCCAGCATGCGATGGACTTGCTAACTTACGCCATGTGACACGTGTCAAAACCTGATTGATCAAAATTTGCTAACGTGCGCCGATCATGCTAACGTGCGCCGTGCCACGTGTCACCATCACAACGGTTCTGCTAACTTGCACCGGACGCCACGTGTCAACATCTGATTGGACCAAACCAAGCGCGTGCCACGTGTCATCTCGCCATTGGACCGAATTATCGACGAATCAGGTGCTGCCACGTGTCAAGCCACCATTGGACCGAAAATCCCGCCTATCACAAGCTGCCACATGTCGCCTTCTTATTGGACCGCATCGCCAGCCAACCAGAGCGTGACACATGTCACCAATTATTTTGCCGACAGCCGCGTGGTCAACCCCGCGTGGACTCCAGTAACTGTTGCCAGCGTCGCGACACTAGTGCAATTTCAGCGTCGCGATGCTGACCCAAAATTTGCCTATAAATTCCAGGTGCCAGATTCAGTTTCTCCTCATGCTCTCCTTGGGATTATTCCCTGATTTTATAGGAAGCATCTAGTTTTGTATATATTAAATATTTTTAATTTATGTATTTTAATTTTCAGTAATAGTAGTTCTCTTCTTCTACCTTTCTTTTTAATGTTTAGTAGTTAATTTTCTGATGGGATAAGGTGAAGCTTTTATTATTTTAATTTAAATTAATCTCCCTTAAATATAATATGGAAATTATAATTCAAAATATAAAAGATTACCGCCTTAATGGCTGGTTTTATTTATTTGACATAATGTGGCACCGCCTATATGGTTGGTCTTTAGGTGACGGGTAATTACCGCCTATATGGCTGGTTTATGTTCAAATACTATTACCGCCTTTATGGCTGGTCGGACTTAATTTGACTTAATAAAGAATATCGCCTTTATGGCTGGTCGGTAATATCATGTTAATTTCTGTATTATATTAAGGGAGATATCTAAATTATAAATAGTAAAAGTGGATCTCCAACCCCCAGCAGTTTATTTTTATTCTAGGAAAGTGATGAAACACAATACACACACTTAATAATTGATTTTCTTTTTTTGTGTAGTTCTTTAGTTTGTTTATTGAGTCTTAAGCTTAATGCGTCTTGTTAACTGGCAATTAATAAGATTGATGAGGTAATTCTAAAATGAACTAGACATAGGGATTTTAGGTTTCAGTCTTAGATTCAATAGCCCACGATCTTCCTTGAGGATAGATAACCCTTTAATAGATTTCCTTACAGGATAGGAATATACCTGTCGGCGGGGGGGTAGCCATAATTGGAACTTAAACTTAATGAATCCAGGTAATGTGGTTGACATAGACATATGGTTCAATTGGGTTATATTGGGTATTTACGTCTGACCATCGGAAGAGGCTTTTGCATATTTTCGTGTTCCAGGTTAGCAAACTGAATTAGTACACATAAATAAGAGAATCAATTCATCATTTTAACAGTATTGTGTGGAGTCACGACCCTAGATCTTTTAAGTCTGTTTATTTATTTTCCTTACTATTTTTCTTTTGTTATTTTATTTTTATTAAGCAATTCCACATTCAACCAATCAAAGCAATCAATTCCCTTCTCCCTATAGTTAGATACCTGTAAATAAATAGATTCAATAATTAATAACAACAGTAGGAATTAAGTCCTCGTGGGATCGATATTTTTATACTACTTGAACGATACATGCGATTGCGTTATACGCGTGTGTTTGCACCGGTCAACTGCCGCGAGTACAAGGCACACATGAAGGAAATCAAAGCGGGCAAGGCACCGGCTTCATGTATGTTTGTTATATAAATAAACATGTCTACATCTAGTTTTAAAAATTGGATTTTTGATTCTGGTTGTGGAACTCATATATGTACTGATGTGCAGGATCTGCAGATTAGCAGGAGACTGGCCTCATGAGAGATTGACCTCCGCGTTGGAAATGGGACACAAGTCGTCGTTTTGGCCGTTGGCACTTTTGTTTTGGAACTGCCCTCAGGGCATGTACTTAAACTTACAGACTGTTATTATGTACCTAGTTTGACTAGGAATATTATTTCTGTATCTATGTTAGCCCAATGTGGGTACACTTTTGTATTTAGAAACACTGAGTGTTTTATGTATAAAAATGATATGGAAATTTGCACTGCTGATGTAAATAATGGTCTATATATTTTGAATATTAATCAATCTCAAACATATAATGTAACAAACAAAAGGCTTAAAGTAAGTAACAAAGATGAAACTTATATGTGGCATTGTTGTCCGGGACACATAAACAAGACACGTATATCCACACTTTCGAAGAGTGGGTACTTGGACGGATTTGATCCAAATTCATATGACGTCTGCGAATCTTGTTTATTAGGCAAGATGCCTAAATCACTTTTTAGTGGTAAAGGTGCACGTGCCACCGAATTGTTAGCCCTTGTTTATAGTGATGTTTGTGGGCCCATGTCTAGCCAAGCTAGAGGTGGATATGAATACTTCGTAACCTTTACGGATGATGCATCATGTTATGGTTATGTGTATCTTATGAGACACAAGTCGGAAACTTTTGAGAAATTCAAAGAGTTTCGACACGAAGTAGAAAACAGATCGACAGAAGTATTAAGACATTACGGTCGGACCGTGGTGGCGAATACTTAAGCAATGAGTTTCTTGATTACTTGAAAGAATATGGTATTCTTTCACAGTGGACTCCTCCCGGAACACCACAATTAAACGGTGTGTCCAAACGGAGAAACCGAACTTTGTTAGACATGGTAAGGTCTATGATGAGTCGCACAGAGCTACCTATTTCCTTCTGGGGATATGTATTGAACAGTGCAATACTTATTTTGAATAAGGTTCTGTCAAAATCTGTTCAACAGACTCCGCATGAAATATCGACAGGAAAGAAACCAGGTTTCTCATTCCTGAAGATTCGGGGTTGCTGGGCATACGTCAAACGTTTGGAAGGTACCAAACTAGAACCCAAATCGGATAAGTGCATATTTGTAGGATATCCTAGGGAAACCAAATGATATTACTTTTATCACCCACTAGAGAACAAAGTATTTGTTGCTCTACATGCGGTTTTCCTTGAGAATGAATTCCTAAATGCAGTGATAAGTGGGAGGAGAGTAGAACTCGATGAAAATCGGAGTGATACAGTTCCTGGCACATAATCCTTAACGGAACATGAACAGTCCATCAGGGATGAGACTGTACCATAATCTTCGAATACACAAGGACCGCGTAGGTCGGAGAGAGTCAAAAAACAACCTGAGAGGTATGGGTTTCTGATCTCACCTTATGTGGATATTAATCTTATTGAGGAAGACGAGCCGGCTACGTATGAGGAAGCGATACAAAGTATTGACTCCGGTTTATGGCAAGATGCCATAAATTCTGAAATGGATTCCATGTACACCAACCAAGTTTGGACACTGGTTGATGCACCAGAAGGCGTAAAGCCTATTGGTTGAAAATGGGTCTTCAAGAGGAAGACTGACATGGATGGGAACGTACAAACGTACAAAGCTAGGCTTGAGCGAAAGGGTATCGTCAACGACATGGTGTCGATTACTACGAAACCTTTTCACCCGTTGCCATGATTAAATCCATTAGAATAATGTTTGTTGTTGCTGCATATTTCGATTACGAGATATGGCAGATGGATGTCAAAATCGTTTTTCTTAACGAAAACCTTTTGGAGGATGTTTATATGCAACAGCCTAACGATTTTTCGTACCTAGACTTGCAAACAAGGTTTGTAAGTTAAATCAATCCATTTATGGATTGAAGCAAGCATCGCGTTCTTGGAACCAACGTTTTGATGAGATCATATAAGAATATGATTTCGTTCAAAACGAGGATGATCCTTGTGTATATAAGAAGGTTAGTGGGAGCGCACTGACATTCATTGTCTTTTACGTTGATGATGTATTGCTTATTGGCAATGACATTCCCATGTTAACATCGATGAAAGCTTGGCTTTCATTAAAATTCTCCATGAATGATCTATGAGAAGTAGCCTTTATTCTAGGAATAAATATCTACCGGGATAGATCTAGAAAGCTGCTTGAACTCTCCCAGAGCACGTACATTGACAAAGTGTTAAAGAGATTCAACATGGATCAGTCCAAGAGGGGACTGTTGCCAGTGTCACATGGTGTCACTCTATCTAAGGACATGTGTCATAAAACTTAAGATGAGAGAGACAACATGAGTCGGATACCGTTCGCCTCGGCAGTTGGATCGATCATGTATGCCATGATATGTACGCAACCTGATGTCTCATATGCTTTGAGCATGTGTAGTCGCTATCAGGCCGATCCAGGTGATAGTCACTGGATGGCGGTTAAGAATATCCTAAAATATCTTAGACGAACTAATGATGCTTTCTTAATCTATGGAGATGGAGAACTTGAGGTAACTGGGTATACCGATGCAAGTTTCAAAACCGATAAAGACGACTACAAGTTGCAATCCGGGTACATATTTTGTTTGAATAACTAAGCAATAGGCTGGAAATCTTCCAATCAAGAGACTGTTGCCGATTCAACAACAGAAGCAGATTATATTGCTGCAGCTGAAGCAGCAAAAGAAGCAGTTTGGATCCGTAAATTCCTAATTGGATTAGGAGTAGTTCTGTTAGCAGCTGAGCCCGTTCCATTGTATTGTGACAATAACGGGGCTATAGCACAGGCTAAGGAACCGCGGTCTCATCAACGATCCAAGCATGTTCTTCGACGTTTCCATCTGATTCGTGAGATCATACATCGTGGCGATGTGAAGATCGAGAAGGTCGCATCAGAGGACAACATTGCAGATCCGCTGACGAAAGTTATTCCTCAGCAAAAGTTTGAGCGACATGTACATAGTTCAGGTATTAGATGCTTGAGTGACTGGCTATAGGCCAAGTGGGAGATTGTTAGACAATTATGACCCATAGCGTCACTATTTGTAAAAGACATTATGATTTTTGTACAAATTAATTATGTAGCAATGGAAATTGCATTTTATCATTTTGTAATTTGATTACTTAAATATATAAATGATAAAAGTCCTTATGATTAGTTCCGAATTATAAGATATGAGACAGTATCAATCCACAACGGTTTAATCATTAAATATCCATAGTCGTAGTATTATCGAGATTGGACATCGATATTGCGGAATAAACTAGTATTGCACTTGTGCGTGTTATGGAAGCGTAACAACATAGTTCTCATATATTTAAGTATTTGATACTTATGCAAGTGTGATAGGAGGTTGTGTTTACCGATGATATGGAAACATCTTCGCTCTGGATAGACCCTGCGGAATCTCATTGGTAGTATGACTGTGTCTATGGGAATCCGCATCAGGGTAGGTGTATTTGGTCTTAACCTGAGACTTGTATCGCTAGTACTTGCGACTATCAATACGCTTTGGTTTTGGTCGTCCAGGACTTTAACAGATTCTGTGTACGCCTCTTCTGGGTTTATTGAGAATCGTAGTGTATTGGGTGTGATGTCAAGAAGGAAATATCACTTCAGTCATATGGAGATGATGATCACGCATGGATACATAACTGGTACTCTAAATGGTTGCAACCATCGGGATAATATGACATGGTCATGATTATCCGATTAAAGAGACTAGTTGATTGTAATCCGATATATGCTTCGTACGGGGCAGACATTATTCCAGTCCCAGGCCTTGCATGTGACATCTGATACTGGATCGCAATACGCAATACTATGTATACTACGCCTGACATAGATTATATATTCCATTAAGAATATTTCTGGAGAATTGGGTAGGCACGGTACTTTGCTCGAAGCCAACCATGTCTCGTAAATCGATAAAAACGTAGTACGAGGTACGTACGTGTTCGGATAGTCAAACGACCGGATTTACTGCCAACATATCCAGGGATCTCTTAGGTCGCTTCCCGAAGATTCACCGATGACGAATGATTCGAACATAATTAATCTGGGATTAATTACGGAGAGATTTTATTTGGGATAAAATACTATTTGAAGAGAGAACGATTAATTTGGAATTAATCGTTAAACTAATATATTCGATATATTAAACGAAATTAGATTTTGACGCGGAATTAAAATTGGATTTTAATTCGGGCTAACGAATTAATTTAGAATTAATTCGCTAGCGACGTGAATAGTAATTTTGCTTGGCATTATTATTTAATTAAATTTGATTTAATTACGTCGCAATAGAAAATTCGTTAATTCGGAATTAACGAACCCGAGCCCGGAATGTGTTTGCGAGGCCAATCTGATTTTGAGTCAAGTGCGGCCACAAGTCACATCGCTCGTCACATCGCATGTCACTTTAGTGATGGATGTCAAGTCACCTTTTGGTGATTGACAACCAATCACTTTTTGGAAAAGCTTTTACCAAATTTTGGTAACTGTTTTTTTCATTATTGCTTTTGGAAAACAAAATCAAAAAAAAAAAAAAACAAAAAAAACTCTCTCTCTCTCCCAAACCTCACAAAGCCGTGAGCTTCCCTTGGTGGATAGAAAAATTTGTAGCAAATTTTTCTTAAGCTAGCACTTGAAGTATCATTCAAAGGTGATAGGGAAACTTCTCCCTTGAGCTTGGAATCAAAATATCAAAGCTTGGAGCTTGAAGATCTCGAACAAAAAGGGGCACCTTGGCCGAATTCAAGAGAGCAAATTTTGTGTTCATCGTCTTCAAAATCTGATCAAAGTAAGTATGTTTCCGCCATTCTTCTTTGAGTATTCATTCTTTTTCATTGCTTAAATCGATCTTGGGAATGTAATAGGAACCCAACATCATCTCCGTCAAAAGTATAGATTCCAACAAAAGAGTGGAAACCTACAATCATCAACAAACTGGGAGGGGATGAGTCTTGTGGACTCAGTGAGTAGACACTAAAGAAATCAGATCATAAGAAAAAACTAAAACACATTTATAAAACGATTTTCATGCATGCGTCGTCAAAAACATATCAAGCGCTCAACGCCTAAGTCGCGCACAAAGCTGAGCGAGGAACGAACGATCCTTTGTCGACAAGGTAGCGGGTTAATCCATTTCTGATGGACAAGACCCTAAACAAACACCCCGATAGAAACATATGATTAGTCGTAAAAAAATAAAAACATGCAACAAGCATTGGGGCGGAAACATAACATCAATCGATCATCTCAGCGGAAACATATCATGAAAACATTTAACAAGCATTAAGACGGAAACAAGTAATCACAATGCATATTCATTAACAAATCAAATTCAATTCGAATCATAACTTAAAACATTAAAATATATGAAACTTAAACCAAGAAAACATAAAGCAAGGCATCTACTCACAGTGACGAGTTGCGAGAATTACTGAGAGGTGGGCGGTTGATCAAGCTGTCGATCTACAATAAAATAAGGATAGGTAAGATTTTTGGCTTAATTCATTGGAGCAAGGAAAATTTAACGCGAATAAAATGTAAATCAAGCATGCTATCATTTATTTCTCAAACGCGTCACATCCTCTTTTTACCTCATTTATCCGAATTAAAATTATTTCCTCAACTGTTAACTATTGCGCGTTGAGACATTTCCAATACATTAATGTATCCTTTACAACATTAACTTCCGGCTGCAAATATACCCCAGTACAACTTTAATCTATCCTCACCAAACAGCCCTTACACAACTGTCATGCCGAAAATTTTCTCCTCTGCTCACGGCATCACTAGGCACACAATGCCCCCCTTTTCAGTTCATGACACAATTCAATTCGGTTTTTCCTCAAACACACTCTAAAGTGATCAGAGAATCACAACAACAACACCATTTTTCTTCTTTTTAAACTCAGCTCACCATAACACTCTAGGTTCACCTTATCCCAACTAATCCTTAACAAAACATAAAAAAATGGCTCCACACTTCTCTAGTCTACCACTAAACAGCCTACCATCCACGCCATAGCCCAAAACCAGAAAAACATTTAGCAAACAGCAAAAATTACAAATTTGTCAACACATTAACAGGGATACCTCAACACCAAATTTATCTAAAATTTTATCATGTTTGTCTCTAGCAACAGAATGAACAAAAGAAATGGAAAACCAAATTCAGCTACTCATTAACCTTCATGAGAACAGAGACTAAAACAAAATATCAGGAGACCCTAAAACATTGATTAAAGAAGAAACAAAAACAGGTGCAAAACGCAGGACAAGAAAAGCATCAAAATCCTTACCTAGAATTTTGAAAACCTATATTCCCAAAATTGTAATTGAATCGGCAGGTGGGGGAAAAATTTTAGGAATTTATTTTCCTTTGCCTCGTTTACCAAATAGAACACTTCATCGGTCTGGGGAATTAATTGAAGAAATCTGACAGTTAAATAATTGAGATATTAACGTGATTTGGGTTACAATTCTCAGCTCTGTCACAAATGGGAATGAGAAGAAAAATGAAAAAGAAACGTGGTAGTGGGTGTGTGTTGAAAGAAGAAAAGTGAGAGAGAGAAACAAAAGAGGGAAAAAGTAATACAAAAAAAGAGAAAAGTCTAGATTCCTAAATAGGAATGGGCCTCACGCCCATTTCTTCTTTTTCTAAAAATATGCCTCACGCCCATGATATAGTGTGTCTTTTTTTTTTTTTTAAAGGTTATTAAACATTCGACGATTTTGCAGAACTAATAGCTTCGTCACACGTTTTTGTGACGTTCTAACGGATGTGAGTAAGTAGGTTGTTTTGGAGCCAGTTTGTGACAAAGAAAACCTTCCATTTGCCTTGCCTCTCATAGCCACATTACCTGGTGTTGGAAACACATTATTAAGAGCTTCATATCCTTTATTTACCCTATTGGTGGGCACCTTAATGACCTTCTTGATTCCCTTGTATTTTTTATTGTGGTGAGATTGATTGTTGATCTTTGATATACCATCAACACAAACTACAACCTTAACCCAATTTTCTAATCCTTCAGAGTTCTTATGGAGGAAGATTGGTAGTCAGAGTTCTGGAATTGGGAGTTCGTAAGGTTGATCCACTTAGAGACTTCAAAGGTTGTGAAGAAGACCACATGGTGCGGACTTGGGGAGTTCCTCGAGTTATTACAATCTTGAGGTATTCGAGTCGGTAAAGTTGTCACCATAGGTCCTATACCATTATTGTAAGTTTTCTCATTATAGTGTATTTGGCTGGTATCCTATATACCCGGAGTGGTTTTTCTCTATTAAGTGTTTTCCACTTCGGCAAAAAAATATTTGTGTTGATTATTTTATTGCTTTGATTTATTGCTTTATTTATATCTGGATTATAATTAAGGGTGATTGTTCGATTCATATCATAGTTACTATATCTTGGACGAGTCTAAGTTAGAATAGATTAATTAATTCCGTATATGGTCAGAATATTAGGACAACCTTAGGTAAACTTCGAATTTTCAAGCAATATTGTATTTATTGGATATAAATTTCTCTCAGGAAAAATTATTTTATTTTTTGTTTTTTTGAATAAAATTATCTACATTCAATGTGTAATGCATCTCCCTTATTTGATAAGACCTAACTGTTTGATATTTATTGGCTGAAACTTGTACCATTCGATTTGGTTGTTATCACACGAGTAGTATATGGAGGATTTTATATTTGGTATATTATATATATATATATATTAAAAAAAAATCGTAATTTTCTTCCTAAAGGGTTACATGAGAATTTTCTTTCATTTCTAAAACACCATATATAATTTTTTTTTTCTTATTTTAAAAATTATAAATTCTATTCATAATTAAATTCATGCCCAAATCTTTTATTCTTATAAGATAATAACATTAAAATTTTATTCAATCCAGGTAAACAACAGACCCTACACTAGTATATATATAAACTCAATATTTTTCTTCCTGAAACGTCACATATAATTTTTTGGATTCTTCCTAAAATACCACATATGATTATTGATTGGGAAAATTGAATCTGTTGCGTATAAATTTCTATAGGTTGGGATCCATTATTACATTTTTTTTTTTGGAATACAATTATGTATATTCAATGTAATGCATCTACCGTATTTGATAAGACCCAACCGTTTGATATATTGGCTTAAATTTGTACCATTTGATTTGGTTGTTATTATATGAGTATATAGAGGATTTTGTATTTGAGATATATATACATACATATATGTATGTATATATATGCACACATATATGTATGCATGTAAATATATGTATGTATATGTATATATGTAGGTAGATATATGTATATGTTTATGTATATGTATATATGTAACACCCCACTAGCGGCGGGTGCTATCGGCAGGAGACAAGATTAACCTATCTTTATAAGTCTCCAAATTTACAGAAAAATGGACATGATGTATCCTAAAACTGGACAACCTAGAACAAAGTCCAGCATCAAACGGAACCTACAATAGACAACAAATATATAAAAGAACATCAGGCCCACACAAACATAACAAACTCACAATAAACACTTAAGGGCTCCGTGCTCACAACATGAATCAACACTCAAGGGCTTCGTGCCCACAACATCAATGTAAATCAACTCTTTAATTTATTAATCATAAATAACATCGAGGGCACGTACGGACTCCAAACGATCCCACGAACGCACTAGAATCGACAAAATTCCGATCAGAGCTACTTTTCATTCGTGGGCCACTATTCACCGAAGCTTTCTCTTTTGTTTCACGTGCAATCGTGCATAGAACAGAAAATCCATCACTGTCAACTTGTAGTACTCTCCGAGAGCTTCAATTTGGCGGGTGGCTCGGGCCGTGAAACAAAGTGAGAAGCCGGGATCGAGAAATTCCACTTGCACATGTCTCCTCTCGTTTTCGCTATTCACCGACGTCCTAGGGATGCCGCCGGCCACCACAAGGCGGAGGGGTGACCGACGAACCCCTCTGGCAATCCGCGCCATCCTGTAGGCCTCCGGCGCGACCATGTCAACCCGCACGTGAAATTAGGGACGATGGGTCGTGTGTGAGAGCTTGAAATATTTTGAAATTTTCGCAAATAATGGAAATTTGAAGATATTTATAGAAAAATTTCTGAAAATTACATTCTAACCCCCGTGAAATTACAATTAGACCATTGCCATGGGATTTTCTCTAAAATTTCTATTTTGCAAGCTCTTCTGATGTAAATTTCGAAATGAATTCAACACGAAAGTTGTTCGTCTCGAAAAATAGAGTCCAATGGTTCAAGAATCAGCTCAATCAGAGTTCGTTCGCTAATTTTATAGAAGAAATAATAAACTTTTATGTGTATAGTGATATAAATAGATATCGCATTATCGGTTCTCGAAACCACACATTTTCCAATGCAATGAATCTTCATTTTAAAACGTTTCGTCCTATTTTCCACCACACAAACTCTTATTTTTCGTACATCATCCAGTTCTGAATCGAGTATTTAATTCGGAAACCTTCCAACACTGTTCTGAAAAACTCGGGATATCACATCCTCCTCTCCTTATAAAAATTTCGTCCTCGAAATTTCTCTGTCCTTATGTCCAATCATCCAAAACTGAACGCACGTACGTTAAAATCTTACCCGTATTCAGAAGTTATCTCACTTTACACATTTTTAGAAGTTACGTATTTCATATATCAATACAAGTCACATTATTTCAAATCAACATAAGTCGAATCGAACACTTCATACCAGATTCACATCACACCTGAAATTTCCATTCACATTCATTTATAGGAACACGCTCAAATCATTTCAAATTCAACCATCACAGAAACAGAAAGCCATACACGAATTATATACAGTTAATCACATTCATCATAACACAGGTTCTTTGTAGGCAATCAGATACAATATCAAAACGAAAAACATTATACAGATTTTATACTATCTATTTCGTCCGCAATCTGAAACAGCTTTCCTTAATGTTGTAGGAAACGACTTTCCTTAGCGCGGCGGAAGTTGCTTGTGGTGGTACCGGCTCTGGTATGGATCTTTAAAATTTTCTTTGCCTTATCCCTTTGTTGTAGTAGCCGAAATCAATCATTTGGTGTCCAGTGCTTGGATCAACCACTCGATCTTCCGAACTATGACTCGAAACCAACAAACCGAAGTGTGGGCTTCACTCACAAAGATTAATCCTCTAAACTATTTAGAGATTTAAGATGTCACAAAAGGTGTTTGGCTTTAGGAATTTCACAACACTTGTGAATGCTAGAACTCTCTCTATTTTCTTTCAATTATTTCTCACAACACTTGTGTGAATGAATGCAAAATGTTAACCTTAAGAAGTGAGAGAAATGGTAGAGATTATATTCTCTTACACAAGCCAACTAACATTGTCATTAAGCATCTAATGCTTTCTTGCAATGGTCAACGCAAAAATGTGAATGTCATACCAAAGCATAAGAAATGATAAGTTAAAGACAAAGATTTTGTCATTAAGCATCTAATGTTTTCTTTCATTGGCAAACACATAAATATGGAGGCCATACCAAAGCATAAAATACATTAGCTAATGACAAATATATTAGGTGTATATATGCCACCTAATAGACATAATTACTTAGATGACATGGTAAGCCATATGACTTTGTCTCCTAAGGTAAATAAAAATCACCATCTCAATAATGATTAAATTACCTTCAATTATGTTGTAGTAATTATCTCATAATTATTACTGACTTGATTATCTCATAATCAAGACTTGATTATCTCATAATCAAAGAATTCTAGAAAACATTAAGTTAAACTAATTTAACATAGTTTTCATTTGTGACAATAAATATTATTAATCTCATTAATAATATATAAATATAAAGTGAGCATATAATTAGACAATCTAATTATATTAGGTTTGCTACAGTTAATCGAGCTAGCACAGGGACCAAATGGACATACGGTTCCGAACTCCAATAATTCTGAAATATTAATTAAACCCTTTAATCAAATATTACGAATTATTAACTCCATGTTATTCCACTAAAAACTCGAAGTTGAACTCCCGTTACCGTAGATGGATAAAATAAAACGAACAACTTTGGTGTCCATCGATATAGTCATTACATATGGATATAGCCCTTCACGAATATCTCATAAATAGAGCCGGGTCAAAAGTCCGTTAAACCCCTCTAAATATTTTGTCTCTTAAGCATCATTGATTCTATAATGAACAATTAATTCATAACAATTATGAATATAAAACTTTCTATTCGTAATAGAAAAGTTGAGCGCTCAAATTTTTCAAGTCCCGAATTGACTCTTAAAATATATACTCTTCTGCTTCTCGTAAGAAGGAGTGAATTCCATATCTATGTAAAACATTTCCAGCCACACACCAAACCATATCCCCAAAATACGTAGTTATTGGCCGGGAATGCAACACCAACCTCACCATAGTAAATTAAAGGACATAACCTGTCATGCAGGAGTTCGTAGTACATCAGGATTAAGATCGAATCCATATATGACCATCTATTAGATAAAATGAATTTCTTTGGTTAACGGATATTAAAAGAAATTCGTATTTATCTGAGTCCAGTCCTATATGATCTCATCATACAAGGTGCCTCCATTCCCATGTCACTACATGAACGATGCCGAATCAAGATCGTCATACAAGTATAGAATGGACCACAGCTATAGATAAACCACAAACAAAGTACCCTATTTGTTTGCTCTCTATAGACTATTTAGATTACTAACTCCAGACTTAAATCCTCTCGTGCATCAAACATACACTAAGTCTGAAGGTACAAGAGTAATCAAGGTAAACAAGACAATTGGACAATATGCGATATAAATCAAACAACTTTGATAAAATGAATAATGTATTTATTATTATTATAATAATCAATTCCGTTTACAATACATGAATATTTAGGACATAAATCCCAACAAAATCTCACTTGGACTATAGCAAATGAGACATGTCATGTAATCCTAAACCCTTTAGGTGACCTTCAAACACTTTAGGCGATAAGGTCTTTGTAAACAGAACAACCAGGTTATCTGCGGATGAAATCTGCGTGACAGCGACATCTCCTCTCTGCACTATCTCCCTGATGAGGTGATATTTACTCTCAATATGCTTACCCCTATTGTGGCTTCTTGGTTCTTTGGAGTTTGCCACTGCACCACTATTATCACAATAAAGTGTGAGCGGTTTATCCATATCTGGAAAAACTTCTAGATCTGCCAAGAAATTACGGAGCCAGATTGATTCCTTAGCTGCTTCATAAGTTGCTACATATTCAGCCTCCATGTTGGAGTCAGCAATACAAGATTTCTTAATGCTCCTCCTGTTAGGTTTTATCTAGGTCCCAAGATCAAACAAGACATGAAATACATGTGTGAATACATCAACGGAGGTAACGGAATACTCACATCGATCGGTTGAGAGACGCGGCAAGCAACAAAACTTGAAAATCCCCACTGTTTTGGGCGTGAACTGCAGTGAAGAAGCTCACTATTTTGGGCGTGAAAATGGTCCTTCGTCAAGCTCCAAGCTTCGTCGAACGGATCCCGCCTCATGGGTGAACCTCCCTAATACCTTCGCAAGTCTCGTAAGTGTGCTAGCACTTGCGTTTTTGCAACAAAAACACACTCATGCTTCCCTTGAAGCTCACGGCAGTGAGCTGTGAAGAAGAGGAGAAAACAGCCCCTTGGGCGTGTGATGATGGAGAGAAAAATGAGAGGAAGTGTTATGGTTGAGTTGTTAATTGATTTACACAAATGCTTTATATATTTTCCCAAAAAATACTAAGCATTTTCCATTTAAAATTATCAAATAAAATCAAATGGAAATGGCTTTCTCAACCACCAACACTATTCCAACAACTTACATCAACTATTCATTGTCACTTTAATAAAGTGATGTAAGTCTTTCAATCAATCAATCACATCAATCAATCACATCACTCAAAGTGACATTTGATTTGACGCTTGATGTGACGAATGATTTGACGCTTGATGCGACTTGCGTCGCCGCACTCGAATTCGAAATACGAATGCGCTCGCAATCACACTCGGGCTTGGGTTCACTAATTCTTAATTAGCGAATTTTCTGTCGCGTCGTAATTAAATGATTACGCCTAGCGAATTCACTATTTACGTCGCTAACGAATTAATTCTAAATTAATTCGTTTGCCCGAATTAAAATCTAATTTTAATTCCGCGTCGAAATCTAATTTCATTTAATATATCGAATATATTAATTTACCGATTAATTCCAAATTAATCATTCTCTCTCTTTAGATGATATTTTATCCTAGATAAAATATCTCCGTAATTAATCCTAGATTAATTTTCTCTTTCTTCTATATAATCCCAGATTATTAATGAGTGCGAGTTATGCGTCATCGGTGCATTATCGGGAAGCGACCCATGAGATCCCCGGATAATTCGGCAGTAAATACGGTTGTCGGAGTATCCGAATCACGTACGTACCAAGTACTACGTTCTACCGATTTACGAGACAAGATCGGCTTCTAGCAAAGCACGAAGTCTACCCAATTCTCCGGTCATATTCATCTAAGAATATTTAATATCTATATCAAGCGTAGTATACCAAGTATTATGTATATCGGCCCAATATCGGATAGTCACGTGCTAGGGCTGGGGCTGGATAAGTGTCTGCCCCGTCCGAAGCACATGTCGGATGTCTGGTAACTAGTCTCTATAATCGGATATACATGACCTTGTCATAATATCCCGATGGCCGGCCAGCACTTAAGAGCACTAATACCGTATCCTGCGTGACATCATCTCCACTATGACTGGAGTGATACTTCCGTCTTGACATCACACCCAATACTCTACGATTCTCAATATACCCAGCATTGGCGTACACAGAACCGGTTAGAGTCCTGGACGACCTCAACTAAAGCATATTGATTGTCGTAAGCATTAGCGGTGTAAGTCTCAGGTTAAGACCATACACACCTACCCTGATGTCGGACTCCCATAGACACATAGTCATAATACCAATGGGATTCCGAGGGGTCTATCCAGAGCGAAGCTGTTTCCCGTACCATCGGTGAAACACAACCTCCTATCGCACTTGCATAAGTATCCAATACTTATATATATGATAACTATGTCGTTGTGCCCTCACAACGCACACAAGTGCAATACTAGCCTATTCCGCATTATCGATGTCCAGTCTCGATAATACTCCGGCTAGGGATATTCAATGATTAATCCTTCGTGGACTGATACTGTCTCATATCATTCTCAATCAAGGAACTAATCATAGGGACCTCTCTTCATTTATATATCTAAGGTGATCTAATCACAAATGATGAGAGTGCAATTTCCTTGTCACATAGTTAATTTGTACAACAACACTATGATTTGTACAAATAGTGACGCTATGGGTCATATTATCCAATACCTCCATATTATAGCCTCATCACCTATGGTAAACACTGATCTAGATTTTGATTTCCTAGAATCGACATCAATCTGAAAATTAGAGTCTGTATATCCTCTCATAATCATATCCTGACTTGTATATACAAACATATAATTTCTCGTTCTCCGAAGATACTTGAGAATATGTTTCACCTCTACCCAATGATCTAATCTTGGGTTGGATTGAAACCTACTGACTACTCCAACTGCAAAACAGATGTCCGGTCTCGTGCATAACATAACATATATAAGACTTCCAACTGCTGAAGCATATGATATATGTCTCATCTCCTCAACTCCTTGAGGTGTCTTAGGAGACTGTTCCTTAGACAAATGAATTTCATGCCTGAAAGGTAAATTACCTTTCTTGGAATTTTGTGTACCAAATCGTACAAGAATCCTGTCGATATATGTTCCTTGAGATATTGCTAACAGTCGTTTCTTGCGATCCCGAATGATCTGGATCCCAAGTACATAACTTGCCTCTCCCAAATCTTTCATTTGGAATTGGTTAGCTAGCCAGATTTTCACGTCCGGTAATATCTTTACATCATTCCCAATGAGTAAAATATCATCAACGTATAACACAAGGAATATCACTTTCCCGTCAATGTGCGCTTGTAGACATAAGGCTCATTGATGTTCTGCTCAAATTTATAAGACTTGATCGTAGTATCAAACCTTATGTTCCAAGATCTAGATGCTTGTTTAAGTCCATAAATGGACCTTTGCAACTTACAAACATTTTGCTATTGACCTTGGGTAATGAACCCCTTCTGGTTGACCATATAGATACTCTCATCAAGATTTCCATTCAGGAATGCAGTTTTGACGTCCATTTGCCAAATCTCATAGTCATAATATGCGGGAATGGAAAGAAGAATCCTGATGGATTTAAGCATAGCTACTGGCGAGAAAGTTTCTTCATAGTCAACTCCCTCATTTTGGGTATAACCCTTTACCACTAGTCTAGCCTGGAAAGTCTGTACTTTCCCATATATTCCTCTTTTTCTCTGTTAGTGTCCTACACATGCCACAAGATCACTAAGATTGATTTGTGTGTGAATAAATCAAAGGGAGTTGCGGAAAAACTCACATTGATTAGATTTAGGATTTCAAAATTCCTTCTTTGTTGGAAGCTCCAAGCCTTCATTTGTTGTTTCCAACTCAAGGGTGAGTTTCCCTATCACATTAATCAACTCTTTAAAGTGCTAGCTTTATATAATTTTGCAACAAAATTCGATGGAAAGAAGACGAAGCTCACGATTTTTTGATGAAAGAGAAGATGAATAGTTTCTTTTGTGTTTTCCAAAAATATAAAGCAAAAGTTGGTGGTTGGTTTGATTAAATACAATATTTAATGTTATGCCAACTACACATATCAAAAAGTGACATGTGATGTAAGTTAGTGGGTCCCACCACTTTGAATTTAAAATTCAAGTTGACATCTCCAATACACTTTGGGCCCGGTTTGTTTAATCCGACGAAATGAGTTTTTTGTCGCTATGTAATTAAATCCAATTTAATTAAATAATAATGCCTCGCAAAATTATTACGAAAATCACTTACGAATTAATTCCAAATTAATTCGTTCGCTTGAATTAAAATCCATTTTAATTCCGTATTTAAATGCTATTTCAATTAATATATCCGATATATTATTTTAGCCCAATTAAATAAATTAAATAGTAAAATCCAATTTAACTATTAAATTTACTTAGCCGATTAATTCCAAATTAATCATGTTCTCTCTCTTCTTGACGAATTAATCCCATATTAATTCTTGCCGCAATTAATCCTAGATTAATTATGTTCGAGTCAAATGTCATCGGTGAATCTTTGGGAAGCGACCCAAGAGATTCTTGGATATGTTGGCAGTAAATACGGTCATCGGACTATCCGAAAACGTGTGTACCCAGTACCACATTCTTACCGATTTACAAGCCATGGTTGGCTTCTAGCAAAACACCGTGCCTACCCAATTCTCCAGAAAAATTCAACGAAGAATATATAATCTTTATCAGGCGTAGTATAAAAAATATTACGTAATACGATCCAGTATCTGATGTCACATGCTAGGCCTAGGACTGGAATTGTGTCTGCCCCGTACGAAGCATATATCGGATCACTAGCAACTAGTCTCTGTAATCGGATAATCATGACCTAGTCATACTATCCCGATAGCTATAGCATTTAAGAGTACTAGTTCTGTATCACTGCGTGATCATCATCTCCATATGACTGAATTTATACTTCCATCTTGACATCACACCCAATACACTACGATTCTCAGTATACCCAGAAGAGACATACACAGAACCTGTTAAAGCTCCGGATGACCAAAACTGAAGTATATTGATTGTCGCAAGTATTAGCGATGCAAGTCTCAGGTTAAGACCACATACACCTACCCTGATTCGGATTCCCATAGACACATAGTCATAATACCAATGAGACTCCGATGGATCTATCCAAAGCGAAGCTATTCCCAGTCCAACGGCTAACAGAACCTCCTATCACACTTGCATAAGTATCTAATACTTAATTATATGAGAACTATGCCGTTAAGCTTCCATAATGAACAAAAGTGTAATACTAGCCTATTCCGCATTATCAATGTCCAGTATCGATAATACTACGACTATGGATATTTAATGATTAAACCTTTCGTGGATTAATATTGTCTCATATCTTATTAATCTGGTACTAATCATATGGACTTTTATCATTTATATATCCAAGTAATCCAATTATAAAATGATAAAAGAGTAATTTCCTTTGTCACATAGTTAATTTGTACAAAGAACACCATGTCTTTTACAAATAATGATGCTATGGGTCATAATTGTCCAACAATCTCCCATTTGGCCTATAGCCAATCACTCAAGTGTCCAACACCTGAACTATGTACGGGTCACTCATACTTAAGCTGAGATATCGCTTTCGTCAGCGGATATCCAAGGTTATCATCTGAAAAGATCTTTTTGATCTTGACATCGCCACGATGTATGATCTCACGGATCAGATGAAACCGTCGAAGTACATACTTGGATCATTGATGAGACCGTAATTCCTTAGCTTGTATTGTAGCTCAGCTCAGCCGCTAATAGAACTACTCCTAATCCAATTAGGAATTTATAGATCCAAAATACTTTTTTTACTGCCTCAGCTGCAGCAATGTATTCTGTTTTTGTTGTTGAATCAGTAACAGTATCTTGCTTTGAAGATTTCCAGCTCACTGTTCTGTTGTTCAAACAAAATATGTACCCTTATTGCAACTTATAGTCGTCTTTATCGATTTGGAAACTTGCAACGGTGATCTCAGTCACCTCAAGTTCTCCATCACCATAAACTAAGAAGTCATCTTTAGTTCCTCTAAGATACTTAAGGATGTTCTTAACATCAATCCAGTGACCATCACCTGGATCAGCCTGATTGTGTCTAAATATGCTCAAAGCGTATGAGACACCATGTCGCGTACATATCATGGCATGCATGATCGATCCGACTACTTAAGTGAACGGGGTCCGATTCATTTCATCTCTCTCATCTTTAGTTTCAGGACACATGTCCTTAGATAGAGAGACGTCATGTTATACTGGAAGCAGCACCCTCTGGGCTGATCCATGTTGAATTTCTTCAACACTTTGTCAATGTACGAGCTCTTGGAGAGTGCCAACAACTTTTAGATCTATCCCAATAGATCCTTATTCCTAGAATAAAGGTTGCATCTCCCAAGTTTTTCATGGAGAATTTTAACGAAAGCCAAGCTTTCACCGATTTTAGTATGGGAATGTCATTGCTAAGAAGCAATACATCATCAACGTATAAGACAATCATTGTCAGTGCACTCCCACTAACCTTCTTATATACACAAGAATCATCATCATTTTGAATGAAATCATATACCATTATGATCTCATCAAAACATTGGTTCCAAGAACGCAATGCTTGCTTCAATCCATAAATGGATCGATTTAACTTGCAAACCTTGTTTGCATGTTTTGGCATGACAATGTTCTCTTGTGAGTTGTATAAGTATTATACTTTGGTTTCCTTATGATAACCTACAAATAGACATTTATCCGATTTGGGTTCTAGTTTGGTATCATCCAAACGTATTCCCAACATTCCCAAATCTTCAGGAATGAGAAACCCGATTTCTTTCCTGTTCATATCTAATATGAAGTATGTCTAACAGTTTTTATGGAACCTTATTCAAAATAAGTATTGCACTGTTTAATGCATATCCCTAGAAGGAAATTGATAGCTCAGAGCGACTCATATGTTTAAGTATTGTCTATCATGGTCTAACTGCAATGTTCTAATACTTTTACCAGTCTATTTTCTTACTTCGTGTCGAAACTCTTTGAATTACTCAAAAGTTTCTGACTTGTGTTTCATAAGATACACATAACCGTAACGCGATGCCACATCCGTAAAGGTTACGAAGTATTCATATCCACCTCTAGCCTAGCTAGACATGGGCCCACTTACGTCACCATGAACAAGGGCAAACAGATCGGTGGCACTTGCTTTTTTACCAAGTAAAAGGTGTTTTAGGCACTTTGCCTAATTAAACTAGATTCGTAGACATCATTTGAATTAGAATCAAATCCGTCCTAGTATCCACTCTTCGAAAGTGTAGATATACGAGTCTCGTTAATGCATCATAGATGACAATGCCACAAATAAGTCTCATTTGATTTACTCAATTTGAGCTATTTGTTTGTCATGTTATATGTTTGAGAGTCATTTATATTCAAAATATAAATAGTGTTATTCACATCTAATGTGTTTATCTCAATATCATCTTTATAAACAAAACACCTTGTGTTCTAGAATACAAAGGTATACCCGCAACGGGTAAAACTAGTTACATAGATAATGTTCATAGTCAAACTAGATACATTATAACAGTTTCCTAATTTAAGTACATGCCCAAAGGGAAGTTCCAAAACTTAGGTTTCTACGGCCAAAACAGCGACTCTCGTCCTGTTTCCGACTTGTAGGTCGATCTCATCTGAAGCCAGTTTCCTGCTTATCAGCAGATCTCGCACATCAGTACATATATTTATGTATCACATCTAGTATCAAAATCCAATTTTAAAACAAGTAATGAACATGTTTATAACAAACATTCTTGAAGCCGGAACCTTGTTCCGTCTTCACTTTCTTCATGTCTGCCTTGTCCATACTGCAATCACACTTCTAGTGACCCCGTTTGCCACAGTTTAGGCAGACAACTTGGGATATGTCCTTTTAAGAAGCTCTAGCTATGCATAATGAATTGAGCACTAAAGTTATCATCACAATGAGTATTCCTAAGCTCATGTTATACTATACGCTCAACTCCGGGCTCATGCTCGAGAGGTTCTACTCCCAATCTGAAAATTAAAGCTGTTAAAGACATTTTCCCCAGGATTATGTCATTTGATGTTAATCTTTCAGTCATCTTGATTGCTATATTCCAACTATCCAATCAACGATTTCAGGTACAATTAAGTATAATGATTACTATAGTCTAACAATATAATCAACTACAATTGATTGGTTATATTCAAATGTATTGATTACTATAATCCAATTATATAACCAACTACAAATATAGTAGTTTGAATACAGTCCAACTGTTTAAATTAAAACAACAATTGAATATTAGTCTAACTAATATACTTTATAATTAATGACGAAAAATTAAATGAGCGGGTATTGACAAGTATCTAAACGAAATTACAAATTTAATACTTGTCTCCCACTATTTTTCCACGAGCCTCTAACCCTCTGTGGAGTACTCGGGAAACCTAGTTTCCTAGTGGGCTAGGATCCCGTTAAATAACACACAACCTTGACTTTGGCCAACAAGTTGTATGAAACTTAACTAGGTAGATCTCTAAGATCAATTGGATCCCATCCAATTCATAGATCCAGTATGTGGACCTCCAAGTCCGAAACATATATATAATATGTATGCCAATATATCCAATATATTTTCCTAACATTTTCCTCTGAATCAACTAATCCTTGGCTTTGGCACAACAAGCTTAATGATTCCAGTTAAGCGGGACCCATTGACTTTGGAAAGCTTCGTAATCGATGTCGATGGACAAGAAGTGATCTTGACTTTGGCCAACAAATCACAACTTGGACAAGACATGCGATATGGAACAAAGCCTTCATGATTCAAACACATCCGCGATGGACAAAAGTCTTGACTTTGGCTAACAAACCAGTGCCAATCTTGGATCTTGAGAATGAATCATGCAATGGAAGGAAAACGCTTAATATTTTTTGAGCATTTTTCCGTAAATTGGTAACCAATTTATTATCTTTGATTAGGTCTCATCATACACCCTTAAGCATGCATTCTAAAAGCATAATAAGGCGCGAAATAAATTAATAATGATATGCGGATGGATATATAATACAATTTGTTCCTAGAACAAATCTCTTCATTTCCTCTCTCCCGCTAACATTATTCTTACTTCTACCCAATTACATAATACTTCTAAAGAAACCTCATTATATTGAGGGGAATTGGTGAGAAGAGAAATACAATGAGAAAAGAGATAATAGGCTGGACACGCAGGTCCAATTTAATAAATTCTAAATTTATTACAACAATTTCCAAAATTGCCCTCACTTTTCTAATATTCATCCAATATACATTATTCATAAATACATCCAAGTATTCACACAAAGCATGTTATTCAATCAATCTAATCTAATTAATTAATCTTTGATTAATGACCATCCAATGTTCATACAACGATTTGATTTGCTCGAGTCAAACTCGTTTAAGAATAAATACTCAAAGTAAGTATTCTTGAATTATATCAAATTATAATTTTAAATCCAATTTAAATTGTATCCAATACTAATTCATATTTAATTCCAAATTAAATAATTACACCTATTTATGTGCCTTAAAGACTTAGATTCAAAATCCAATCTTAATGGGTCTCAAAGGCCCAATTAGTATCCAATACTATTTAATTAAAGTCCAATAGGCTTTTAATTAATTCTTTAGGCTTAGGCTTTCGGCCAAAATGGATCTAACCCATAATGCCTAGGCTAATTAGGAATCACCCTATGCCATATAATCAATTTTGGCCCATTAGGCCCAATTAAATTATTAAAGGCCCAATAGTCATATTTTGGACTTTATGGAAATAGTTTAGGCCAAATATAATCCAAGACTAAATTTTGGCCCAACCAAGTCCATTAGCCCAAATACAACAATTAAATTAATACAACATTCCAAACATACATATTAATTCAATTAAAGTGCAATCACCATAATTAATTAATTAACATAATATTTCCAAAACATTAATTTAATCTAATTAATCATGCCTAATTCCCAAATTCATGTCCAACACAAAATTGGGGCAAAATCAATCTTTAACATGCTTCAAACTCACGGCAAAGGCATACAAAAATCATTCAATTTGATTTCAATCCAATTTAAATCAATATTCAATATTTCTATCATGCCATCAACACATCCAATATGTCAAATTTCAAAAAATTTTCATGAGCTTCTAGGTCCATAACTTTCGGCCAAGGGTTGCAATTTGGGGAAAATTAATCCTATCAATTTTTCACAAAATTAAGGATGCACAAATCCAATTCATCATCATTCAAAGACAACCCATCAACCAATTTAGGAAAATCAAGCTCCAAACAAAAAATTCTCAAATTAAAGTCCATAAACCCTAGAAATTAAATCAAGCTTAGATCTCGCTCTGATACCATTGTAAGTGTCCTAGATATGCCATGAGATCTGTAAGCGTGATTCGTGTGTGAATAAATCAAGAATTTTGCGGAATAAACTTACATTGATCGGCTTTGACTTTCAAAACTTTTCATGGATGTTGAAGCTTCCAAGCCCTCCTTGTGGTTCCAAACTCATGGGTGAGTATCCCTATCACCATCTTTTTGACTCCTTTATGTGCTAGCAAGAACAAATGGAACAAATTTTATCTCCCTAGGAGAAATAAATTTATCCGAGAGAGAGGAAAGTAATTGGCCAAGCTGATCAAATCAGAGACCATTCGGCTTTGCTGGATATTGGAGGCCATTCGGCCTAAGCTGTTTGCAGGCCATAGGGCCTTGGCTCTCCATACAGGCCATTCAGCCAAAAGGAAAAACACAAGAGCCCTTCGGCCTCTCGTTTTTCTTTTCAGAGAAGACAATGCCTTTATATGTTTTTTTTAATTAATTACCACATGCCAAAAGTGAAAAGCAAGGTCAATTAGTCAAAAACGTTTTGCTCATTCATATTATATATATATATATATATATATATATATATTAAAATAAATGAAGTAAATGGCATATTGGCATTAAATGAAAAAAGCAAAAAGTAAAAGCAAATGTCAGAGGCCATTCCATCAATCGGCCAAAGGAGAGAGAGAGCACTTTTCATATCTTTCATTCGGCCAGCAATTCATTTAGTCCATTTCGGCCAAGTCTTCTTAAAGACTTGGAAATTAATTGCTCGGCCAAGATAAAAAAATAATGCAAAAGTTAAAAGAGTGTTTTTACAAGTTTACACCCAAACCTATCACTCATATCTATCATCAAAATGACTAATAATGTAAGTGAAGTGGACTCCACTTTAAATTCAAAATTCAAGTGGGCTTGCTCAACACACTTCGGGCTCAGATTCGTTTAATCCGATTAAACGAATTTTCGTTGTGGCATAATTAAATCCAATTTAATTAAATAATAATACTCAGTAAAATTATTACAGAAATCGCTCGCGAATTAATTCCAAATTAATTCGTTCGCTAAAATTAAAATCCAATTTAATTTCCCGTTGAAATCCGATTTCAATTAATATATCTAATATATTATTTTAGCCCAATTAAATAAATTAAATAGTAAAATCTAATTTAACTATTAAATTTATTTTACCGATTAATTCCAAATTAATCGCGGTCTCTCCTCTCAACGAATTTAATCCCTGATAAATTCTCGACACAATTAATCCCAAATTAATTCTTTCTCAGATAATTAATCCCAAATTAATTCTTGCTGTAATTAATCTCAGATTAATTTTCTCTCTTTATTAATCCCAGATTAATATTATCTCTCTTAATTAATCCCAGATTAATATTGTTAGAGTCAAACATCATCGGTGAATCTTTGGGATGCGACCCAAAAGATCCATGGATATGTTGGCAGTAAATACGGTCATCGGACTATCCGAACACGTGCGTACCCGGTACCACATACTTACCGATTTACAAAACATGGTTGGCTTCTAGCAAATCACTGTGCCTACCCAATTCTCCAGAAATATTCTGCTACGGAATACGTGATCTTTGTCAGACATAGTATACGTAGTATTGCGTATTACGATCCAGTATCAGATGTCACATGCAAGGCCTGGGGCTGGAGTTGTGTCTGCCCCGTACGAAGCATATATCGGATCACTAGCAACTAGTCTCTTTATGATCGGAAAGTCATGACCAAGTCATACTTCCCCGATGGCTATAACACTTAGAGTACCAGTTTTGTATCCCTGTGTGATCATCATCTCCATATGACTGAAGTGATACTTCCATCTTGACATTACACCCAATACACTACGATTCTCAATATACCCAGAAGAGGCGTACACAGAACCTGTTAAAGCCTTGGACGACCAAAACCAAGGTGTACTGATTGTCGCAAGTATTAGCGATGCAAGTCTCAGGTTAAGACCAAATACACCTACCCTGATTCGGATTCTCATAGACACATAGTCATACTACCAATGGGATTCCGATCGGTCTATCCAGAGCGAAGCTGTTTCCGTACCATCGGTAAACAGAACCTCCTATTACATTTGCATGAGTATCCAATACCCAAATATATGAGAACTATGATGTTACACTTCCATAACACGCACAAGTGTAATACTAGTCTACTCATCATTATCGATGTCCAGTCTCGATAATACTACGACTAGGGATATTTAATGATTAAACCTTTGTGGATTAATGCTGTCTCATATCTTATTAATCCGGAACTAATCATAAGGATTTTTATCATTATATATCCAAGTAATCTAATTACTAATGATAAAAGAGCAATTTCTTTTGTCACATAGTTAATTTGTACAACAACACCATGTTCTGTACAAATAGTGATGCCATGAGTCATAATTATCCAACACCTAGTGCTCGACAGATGTACCCTCTGACATACACGAGCGAAAGAGCTTCTTTCGCAATTCTTACTTCTAAGATCTAAGGTTAGATCTATGAATATCCTTTAATTTCAACATCATGGTATAAGGATCTAATCCTTAGTTCTGATGACGAAATTAAGGAGTCATTGCGGCAAGCATAACAGATTGAGCACTAAAGTTATCATCACGATGAGTCTTCCTAAGCTCATGCTCTACTATTTGCTCAACTCCGGGCTTAGGGCCCGAGAGGTTTCTTTATCCAATAGAGTAACTTCTCAGCTCCCAGGACTATCATGAGATTCATTTCCCAATATGAAAATTTATGCCGTTAAAGACATTTTCATTCAGGATTATGTCCCTTAATGCTAATCTTTCCATCCATCTCGATTGCAATAGTCCAACTATCCAATCAACAATATCAGGTACACTCAAAATGTAATAGTTACTATAGTCCAACTATATAACCAACTACAAGTGGAGCAGTGTCTTATACAGTCTAACTGTTCAAAGAAAGCAATATTTAATATTAGTCCAACTAATATATATTTATAACGACGATAAATAAAATAAAAGAGCGTGTGTAAGCAAGTATTAAACGAAATTGTAAATTTAATACTGGCCTCCCACTAATTTTCGGCGAGCCTCTAACCCTCTGTTGAGTACTCGGGAAACCTAGTTTCCTAGTGGGCTATGATCCCGTTAAATAACACACAACCTTGACTTCGGCCAACAAGCTGTATGAAACTTAATTAGGTAGATATCTAAGATCAATTGGATCCCATCCAATTCCTAGATCTGGTAGGTGGACTTCCAAGTCCGAGATATATATCCAATATATATTTCCTAACATTTTCCTCTTAATTAACTAAGCCTTGGCTTTGGCTCAACAAGCTTAATGATTCCAGTTAAGCGTGACCTATTGACAGTGGGAAAGCTTCGTAATCCATGTCAATGTACATAAGTGACCTTGACTTTGGCGAGCTTAGGTTTATATAGGGAAGTCCTGGAGTCCATATATGCGTGAAATACGACTAATTTAAGGTTACGAAACTTCACCGGGGCGCCCAACTCTCAGGAAATATGTATGGGGAGATGCTGTGGAGGCACCGCGTTGCTAGGAAGTGGGCGCTGTCGCGCCAATGTCTTTATCTGGTGCTGCATTTTTTGTGTTTCCGTTCTTCCCATGTGCTTCCATTGCGTTTGTGAGGTCCCAAAACATGTATAATTGCTCCAAACTCCATGTTCCATTGATTCCAAATAATAAGGCATAAAATAAATTATAATTAAGATTAAATACATGATAATCAAGCCGAATTAGCGATGTTCAAACTACATTCTCGAAATCATCTCATATTATCCTCATTTTATCTTAAACACTTCAACTATATATATATCAATATGAATCAACATTCAAATACTCATCTCATGGATTATTTGACTGGTTTCGCGAGCACTCAGGTTCTAGTCATGTCTGCCAAAACAAACAGTGAAATGCCGTCAAAATTGCAAATTTAGAAAATCTTCAACTTAACTTTGAAAATTTTTTGGATCTTTTTGGGATAACCAAATTTATTCTGATTCAGATTTATTCAATTCTATTAATCTTAAAACATCATTACAAAGTAATCTGAGCCGTTAGTTAACTTAAATCCTATGTTTACGTGTTTTTGGAAAATCTTCTAAAACCTTTTCCATAAAAGCTACAGAATGGTCTCGAACCCTCCGAACCTACCCGAATTTATCTAAACATTATAGTATCATAATATATATCTCATACCTATCATTATGATTAAAACACATAAATACATGAAAACCGACTTTAATCAGAAACTTACATAACCTACCAGATCGATCCAATTCGATCCGTTTTCACCCGGATTCTACTAAATACACATATTCGATATACTCATACTCAAACAATTCAATTTATATCAATACACTACTCTACGAAGCTACTAGAAATATCCGAATATTTAACGATAAACTTAAAATTTATGAGTTTTTTACCGGGAGGTCTTACCGAGATTTTGAGGGTTTATACGGACTCCAAACGATCCCACGAACACGCTAGAATCGACAGAATTCTGATCAAAGCTACTATTAATTCATAGATCACTATCCATCAAATCTTTCTCTCTTGTTTCACATACAATCATGTACGAAATGGAAAATCCATCACCGTAAAATTGTAGTACTATCCGAGAGCTTGAATTTGGCAGGTGGTTTGGGCTGTGAAATGAAACGACGAGCCGGAAATGATAAATTATACTATCTTGTGTCTTCTCTCATTTTTACTATTCACTGGCGTTTTAGGGTTGCCGTCGGCCAGCACAAGATGGAGGGGTGGCCAACGAACCCTCTGGCTGGTCGCGCCAGTCGGTAGGCCGCGAGCGCGACCATGTCAACCCACACGTGAAATTGGGGACGAAGGGTCGTGTGCAAGAGCTCGAATGTTTTTGAAATTTTAGCAAATAATGAAAACTTCAAGGTATTTATGGAAAAGTTCTTGAAAATTCTATTATCACCCCACGAAATTACAATTAGGTCTCTACCATGGGGCTTTCAATGTTTGGACTTGAAGCCATTTTGGAATCTCATGGTGAGGACATTTCCGGAGTAAATCTTTGTACCTTTCCCAAGCTTCGTAGAGGGATTCTGAATCTTGTTGTACAAAGGATGTGATGTCATTCCTCAGTTTTCCGGTTCTGGCTGGTGGAAAGTACTTTGCAAGAAATTTGGTGGCTAAAGTGTTCCAAGTTGTGATAGAACCTGCTGGTAGTGAATGTAGCCAAGCTTTAGCTCTGTCCTTTAAGGAATATGGAAAAACTCGCAGTCTCATTGCTTCTTCCGCTTCTCGGTTGTAATTAAAAGTGCCGCAAACTTCCAGGAAGTTGCTGATGTGGGAATTAGGATCTTCAGTTGCATTCCCCCCGAACTGAACTGACTGCTGAATCATCTGAATGCATGTTTTGATGTCACCCGTATTTGTTGGTAAGAGAGGAAGTACAATACAGGAAATGAGTCTGTCAACCACCAGAATGGTTCTGTCTCGAAAGGGAATTGGTGGTGCAACGTTCAAAGGTTCAGGTTCCATGTTGACTAAAGCTTCTTGGCCTTCTCGCCTTTCCCTTCTCAACTGTCTGATGGTTCTTTCAATTTCCGAGTCAAGCGGTCGGAGTTCAAAGCTTCTAGTTTGTCTCATGAAGTTTCTGAAAACTTGAAACACAAGAAAACAAAAACAATAAGTAAAAAGAAATTAGATACAAGTAAAGGTATGTAACCCCTAAACTAATAGTAAAAGATAAATAAGTCCCCGGCAACGGCGCCAAAAACTTGACCGGCGTAAACACACACGTATAACGCAAGCGCACGTATCGTTCAAGTAGTATAAAAATATCGATCCCACGAGGACTTAATTTCTACTGTTGTTATTAATTATTGATACTATTTATTTACAAATATCTAATTGAGGGAGAAGATAATGATTGCTTGATTGCTTTGGTTGATTGTAGATTTGCTAAATAAATAAATAAATAAAAAGACAAAAGAAAATACTAAAGAAAATAACAAAAGACACAAAGATCTAGGGTTGTGAATCCTTCTAATATCTTTTAAAAGATGAAGTGATTATTTTATGTTTGTGTAATAAATCAGTTTACTAACCTGAAATACTAAATTATGCAAAAGCCTCTGTCGATGGTCAGACGCAAATACCCAATTTAACCCAATTGAACCATATGTCTATGTCAACCAAATTATCTGGATTCATTAAGTTTAAGTTCCAATTATAGCTACCCCCGCCCGACAGGTATATGTCTATCCTGTAAGGAAATCTATTAAAGGGTTATATATTCTCAAGGAAGATCGTGGGCTATTAAGTCTAAGGCTAAAACCTAAAATCCATTGTCTAGTTCATTTTAGATTTACCACATCAATCTTATTGGTGATCAGACAACAAGAAGCATTAAGCTTAAGACTTAATAAGTAAACCTTTAAATTACCCAAACTATAAAATAACCCCTTATAAACCGGTGATATTAGAATTCATCACAACCCCAGATAACTAATACATAACTAGGGCTAGTAAAAACTTAAAAGTAAAAGACATAAAGTAAAAATACTAAAAAGTAAAAGACATAAAATAAAAGCTGAAAAGTAAAATAAAATAAAATAAAATGCTAAGGTAAAAGGAATTACTTTTACTATTTACTATTTTAGATATCTCCCATAAAATAATATATAAACTTGTGATAATATTACCAACCGACCAATCTGGCGGTATCCTTTATTAGTCAGGTTTAAACCAGATTAAAATGAATTACCAACCGACCAATCTGGCGGTATCCATTTTAAGTCAATATTTTAAATAGTGAATATATTATTTTTAAGGGAGATTAATCTAAATAGTAATAGTAAAAGAATTACCTTTTACCCTAGCTGGGGAAGTTACCTCCTCATGGTAAATAGTAAAAACTGTAACAAGTAAAAAAGTAAATTACTATATTAATAAAACGTAATAAAAATTATTTACAAAACTAAAAACTAAAAAATAACTAAAAACTAAAAGAAACTAGAGAGAGAAACTCTCTCTTTACATCAAAGAGATGAGAGAGAGTGGTGCAACTGAAACTGAAATTTGAAGCTCTATTTATAGGCCCTGGTAGGCTTCCAGCGTCGTGACGCCAAGGCCTTTGGCGTCGCTACGCCAGCTTCTGTCGACGTGGCACGCTCTGGTTCGTCGGTTTGCAGATTCTGGATAAGCTGATAAGGTGACACGTGGCGAGGTTGTTGGGCTTCAATTATTGTGACACGTGGTAGCTTCTGATTGGTCGATGAGATTCTTATTCGCCACGTGTCAGATAAGGATTAAATAGTCAATGATTGATGCTGACGTGGCGGTGACGTGGCGGTGAGGTGCCGACACGTGGGAAAGAGACTGTCGGCACCGTATGATTGCGACACGTGGCATTTCTTGATTGGCTGATGATGACGTGGCGGTGAGGTGGCAGTTTGACTTGGTCAACCTGGTGATGTGGCTGATGACGCGGCAATGACGTGGAGTGACACATGGCACACATGGCGATGGCAACTGTCGGCACCGTAGGATGCTGACACGTGGCACGGTGCATGTTAGCAGATCGGCTGTGATGGTGACACGTGGCACGACGCACGTTAGCAAAGTCAAACTTTTCTCAGATTCTGATTTGTGGACCCGGCGCACGTTAGCACTGTTCGGCGCACGTTAGGCGTCGCGACGCGGAAAATTTACTTAATTGCCATTTTGTCAATTTTTCTCTATTTTGGCCCCAATTTGCTTCCAATGCTTTCCCAACTTTATTTATCTGCAAAATAACACAAAACACATCAAAATATTCACAAAACTCAAGAAACTATACAAAATATTAGGTTAAATGAGTGGGAAATAGTGATAGATTTACCACTCATCACCTACACATGCCACAAGATCACTAAGATTGATTCGTGTGTGAATAAATCAAAGACAAGTTGCGGAAATTACTTACTTTGATCGGATTTAGGATTTCAAAAATTCATGGATGTAGAAGAAGCTCCAAGCCTTTGTAGAGTGTTTCCAACACTTGGGTGAGTTTCCCTATCACCTTGATTCACTCCTTATGTGCTAGCAAGAACAAAAAAAAAATAAAAGAAAAATGTGCCCTCCAAGGAAGCAAAATTTCGGCCATGGGAGAGCAAAATAGAGAGATGAGTTTTTATGTTTTGTTTTCCAAAAAACAATTACAAAAGTCAAACTCCAAAAAAAGTGTATATGCTTTACAAAAATCAAAGTGTGTTATACAAGTTTCCAACAAAAGCCATCAATCAATTCCATCACCAAAAGTTGATTAATGATGTAAGTGAAGTGGGCCCCACTTTAAATTCAAAATTCAAGTGGGCTTGCTCAACACACTTCGGGCTCGAGTTCGTTTAATCTGATTAAACGAATTTACCGTTGCGATGTAATTAAATCCAATTTAATTAAATAATAATGCCCAATAAAATTATTACGGAAGTCGCTTACAAATTAATTCCAAATTAATTCGTTCGCATGAATTAAAATCCAATTTTAATTCCGCGTTAAAATCCAATTTCAATTAATATATCCAATATATTATTTTAGCCCAATTAAATAAATTAAATAGAAAAATCCAATTTAACTATTAAATTTATTTTACCGATTAATTCCAAATTAATCGCGTTCTCTCTTTTTCACGAATTAATCCCAGATTAATTCATGACGCAATTAATCCTAGATTAATTCTTTCTCTGATAATTAATCCCAGATTAATTTATTGCCGTAATTAATCTCAGATTAATTTTCTCTCTCATAATTAATCCTAGATTAATTCTATTCGAGTCAAATGTCATCGGTGAATCTTTAGGAAGCGACCCAAGAGATCCCTGGATATGTTGGCAGTAAATACGGTCATCGGACTATCCGAACACGTGCGTACCCAGTACCACGTTCTTACCGATTTACAAGACGTGGTTGGCTTCTTGCAAAACAAAATGCCTACCCAATTCTCCAGAAATATTCAACAAGGAATATATAATCTTTATCAGACGTAGTATATAATGTATTGCATATTGAGATCCCGTATCTGATGTCACATGGTAGGCCTGGGGCTGGAATTGTGTCTGCCCCGTAAGAAGCATATATCAGATCACTAGCAACTAGTCTCTATAATCGGATAATCATGACCTAGTCATACTATCCCGATAGCTACAGCATTTAAGAGTACCAGTTCTATATCTTATGTGATCATCATCTCCATATGACTGAAGTGATACTTCCATCTTGACATCCCACCCAATAAACTACGATTCTCAGTATTCCCAGAAGAGGCGTACACAAAACCTGTTAAAGCTCCGGACGACCAAAACTAAAGTGTACTGATTGTCGCAAGTATTAGCGATCCAAGTCTCAGGTTAAGACCAAACACACCTACCCTGATTCGGATTCCCATAGACACATAGTCATACATCCAATGGGATTCCGATGGGTCTATCCAGAGCAAAGCTGTTCCCGATCCAACGGCTAACAGAACCTCCTATCACACTTGCATAAATATCCAATACTTAAATATATGAGAATTATGCCGTTACGCTTCCATAACGCGCACAAGTGCAATACTAGCCTATTCCGCATTATCGATGTCCAGTCTCGATAATACTACGACTAGGGATATTTAATGATTAAACCTTTCATGGATTAATATTGTCTCATATCTTATTAATCCGGTACTAATCATATGAACTTTTATCATTTATATATCCAAGTAATCCAATTAAAAATGATTAAAGAGCAATTTCCTTTATCACATAGTTAATTTTTACAAAGAACACCATGTCTTTTACAAATAGTGATGCTATGGGTCATAATTGTCCAACAAGTATTCCACGCAATGAATACTTGATATATAGGAAATATATGCGTATATAAACACACACACACACATATAGATATGTTGGTATGATAATCTTTTGAATAAACATATGATATCGTGTTTATTGTTTTGTGATTTGTGACTTTATTGCCAATGGATGATGGATTTGATATGTGTTGCATGATGTGCCTGACGTGAGAATGGACACTCTTGTTTATTTGTTTTTCTAGAAAAGTGTTTTGGGAAGTTAGTTTTTGAAGGATTTTATTTTTGAATGAAAGGTATTTGACTTTGCTTATTATATGATATAATATGTTTTCGTCACAATATGTATATTATGTTTTTATTATTTTATATTTTTGAAACCACAATAGTGCATGTATAGGGTCTTGTCCAGCTGCAGTGGACTGGCCCATTCCCATCTGCCGATATAGTCTTGTTTCAGACAATGTCTATTTTGTACGTACGACCTAGACATTAGAGCCTAATATTTTCGTCCGACTGACTTGGTTCCTGAACACCTAATACAATTATGATGACATTGATTTTGAAATTTGATTTCGATCAAACTTATTTTATAGTTTTTCTGAAAATGTACTTTGAAAAGTTTATTCTCAAAAGATTCACTTTTGAAAGAGATATATATGAGATGCATTGGATTTCACTTACAATATGATATATTTTCGCCATGGTGCCTGCACTATATTTTACTTATTTTAATGATTTTGACCCGCCGTGGTGTCTATATAGGGTTTTGTCAATCTGAAAATGGTTGACCTGTTACCCTCTGTCGACATGGTCCTATATTCGAACATTGTCCGACCAGGGCGTGTGATTCGGTCAATGGCGCCTGATTAGTTTTGGTGATTTCGGTTTGGATCCTGCTTTAAATGCTTGTAAACTTTTATTTTCATAAAGATTTATTTTTTAATAAATTGGGTTTTAAAAAAAATGATTACCTTGTGTTTTGGTTTCTGATTATATATGAGACTGACTGTAAGAAATTTGTATTGTGATTTCTGTTTCTGATGTTGAATGAGATCGGTTGTATGAAATTTGTGTCATGATTTCTGTTTCTGATAATGAATGAGATCGAGTGTTTAGAATTCGTATTATGTTTTCGTATCTGATAATGAATGTAACTTCCTATAAAGAATCTGCATTATGTTTCTGTATCTAATAATGAATGTAACTGTGTGTAAAGAATCTGTATTATGCTTCCATATCTAATAATGAATGTGACTGTTTGTAAAGAATCTGTATTATGTTTCCATTTCTGATGATGGATGTGATTGTTTGTATGGAATCCATATTATTTTTTTTTTTTTTTTTTTTTTTTTCTGTTAGATGATATTGACCATGTCACATTAGTATTGGTTATATTTATGTAGTTAGTTTTGTTGGTGATTTGACTTGTGTCCTAATCACTTTATTTAGGGTATTCGTTCATACGAAATTCATCTCATACCTACTCTAAAATAGATAATGAGTCTCGTATGAGCTTTATTTGATCATTTCGGTATACGATTTCTGCAAGTATGTTGTGGTTGTTCTCTCGTTCATCTTTGACATGTGTGTATGTATATGTCTCTGTGTGGTGTGTGTGTATTGGTATATCTTTGTTTGGTTTGTTTTTGTTGGTTATGGTATGATATCTGTTATGATGAAAATCAGGAAACCTGCGCAAGTTATGTTTCTGGATATGTATATATAATTTGAATGTGTGGATCGATTTATGTAAGTATTTCCAGAAAACTGTGTATTTAGAGAGCGTAAAGAATAGAATGGAGTTTAAAGGTTTTTTGATAGATAACCATATACGCATAAATGTTATATATATGTACTATTTTCAAATTATTCTTACTCTTATAGTACGTACGTGGTTACTTATTGAGTTTTATAACTTACACCACAAGAGTTTGCTAGTTTTGTAGGTTGGCAACTAGAATGGTCAGCCATCAAGCTTCAGATACTTATGCTCGAGAGGAAGGATCACCCAAGTTGCAGTCACCCACTTTAGAGTCCTGGAAAGAGTCATATAGTTTAGAAATTAATTTGCTTTTGTTTATGTTTTGTATTGTGCAATGCATGTAATTATATGTATGTAATTAACCGTACAGGTCTGTATGCATTGAGTTGGGCACAAAGCCTTGAGTAATCACTACAAGAAAAAAGGCCTTTACTGACACTAAGGTTAGTGACACTAGGCTAAAAGTGTCAGAAACGACGTGTAAATGGGCCTATTTCCGTGTTTTTCACTTAAATATCAATAATTACTGACACTATGGTATCAGCGATTTTAGTGTCAGTAATTACTATTACAATAGTATCAGTAAGAAATAAAAAAAAAAAAAAAACGCGTAGTTGTCTGGAGTCGAACCAACACCTCGCGGAAGCGACGTTTTTCGCATATATTACTGACACTAGAGTATCAGTAAATTTAGTCTCAGTAAATTAATGATACCTTATTACAAATTTACCCTTAAAATCTAAAGGACTAAAACTTAAAAATTAAAAAGTAAAAAACTAAAAAATCTAAAGACTAAACCTAGCCTCTCTTCTTTCTCTCAAACGAATTTAAAGTTTAAACCCTAAACTCTCTCCACTCCAGCCGCCTCTCGCAGTTGCAGTCGACCAGACCTTCACCATCTCTGCATCTCACCATCCATCGCTTGAGCCGCGACCCATAACCGAGCCTCACTGCAGCTTTGTGCTGTACATAGAAAGGTCTCTATCCAAAAAATTTTGAACCGCGAATGAGTTTGTGAATTGTTATTACATTTTCTTTCCACATATTTTGTTATATAACCCAAAAATTGAGCATTATCAATTGGAATGTTATTTCTTGAAGATTTCTCAAATTATCTATTATCTTGTAGATTACTTGCACTTCTTTTCATCGCAGTTCTTTATCACGTGTGCAAAATGTGATTGGCTTGACAATAAGCACGTTGTATTTGGGGTAAGTGCTCTAATACTAATCTAGTAATATTTTTCGTTTTTGGTGTGCTAATATATTTTCCAATAAGAATTGCACAACATTTTCTGATGTGTGTTAACAAGATTTTTTTGTTAGTGTGAATTTAGGGTTTTGTTGGTTTATTAGAATCTGTGAATATAAGCCTCCTGGATTTTTTTGGGGGTTTGATTTGGGTTTTGGTTCCAACCAATGAAATAATCTTGCTCTTGCTCTTGTGATTTATTTTTAATTTTTTGGATGAAATAATCTGTTTCGTCTCTCTTTTATTTAACAAATGAAATAAATCTGTGAATTTGGGGTTTTTTTTTTTTGGTATTGAAATTGAATTAGGGTTTTGAATTTGGTATATTGCTTACTTTTGAGTTGTTGTGCATTACAGGGAAGACCACCTTTGTGAAGAGGCATCTTACTGGTGAATTTGAGAAGAAATATGAACGTAAGTTTTCTTTTGGTGGTGTTATTTAGTTTTAAAAGGCTGAAATAATCTTGAAGATTCCTCATTTTGACACTGTTTTGATTATGGGCAGCAACCATTGGTGTTGAAGTTCATCCCTTGGACTTCTTTACTAACTGTGGGAAAATTCGGTTCTATTGCTGGGACACTGCTGGGCAAGAGAAGTTCGGTGGTCTTAGAGATGGATACTAGTAAGTGGCTACTTGCTCTTGTGATTTATATTTTCATGGATGTGATATTTATTAGTAATATAATTTTTTCTAGTTAAGTAGATTAATATGATGATTGATTGTTTTATTTGGTTATAATTCTAAATTTTTGTTGATATTGCAGCATCCATGGGCAATGTGCTATCATCATGTTTGATGTTACTGCCCGATTGACATATAAGAATGTTCCAACATGGCATCGTGATCTCTGCAGGTTTGTACTGAAACCCGGAAGTTTTTCCTTTCTGGTTTTCAAATAATAGAGCATTTTCATGTTGTATTTTAACACTTTGTCCCGTGTTGCGCTTTTCAGGGTGTGTGAAAACATCCCAATTGTTCTCTGTGGGAACAAAGTTGATGTGAAGAACAGGCAGGTGAAAGCCAAGCAGGTTACATTTCACAGGAAGAAGAACTTGCAATATTATGAGATCTCAGCCAAGAGCAATTATAACTTTGAAAAGCCTTTTCTTTACCTTGCCAGAAAACTTGCTGGGTAAATTCTCAGGACTTTTTCCAGTTTTGAGAAGCTCGTTTTTTTTTGGGTCACATTGGAATAAATTTAGATTGCTAAAATATTCCTCTGGGTTGTAGGGATCCTAACTTGCATTTTGTGGAGTCTCCTGCCTGGCTCCTCCAGAGGTGGCAATCGATTTGGCTGCTCAGCAACAGTAAGTTTATGTTATAATCTGTGTGGGGTCAATGAGTCACAAATATACTGTGTTTCTATCTGTTAGTTGGTAGGTATGGCTTTTTCACCATTTGCTTTCTTATTTCAGGCATGAAACTGAGCTTACTGCTGCTGCTGCTCAACCTCTACCAGATGACGATGATGACACGTTTGAGTGAAAGAAGACAAATAGGCTGTGTGTTGGTGGAGTGAAGAAGTGTTTCAAAACAATCAATTGTTTTGATGATCTGTTGTCTTTTGACATGAGTTTTAGTACATTTTAGTACATTCTAGTACATTCTAGTACATTTTGAGCTTTGAACTTTTAGTTTCCAGGAATTCCATAATGAACAACTATCTTGTCATCTTGATTTGCTTCCTGCATTTGGAAACAGTATTAGATCATGTCATCTGATAAACTTCATCTGGTTCATAAGATCCTTTTATTTCAGTTTTATGTCCGTCTATATATATATGTGTGTGTGTGTGTGTGTGTGTGTGTGTGTGTGTGTTATTGATTTGTTTGTTTTGGTGATTATGTAGCGGTATGAAAGATACAACTTGTTATTATGGATGCCATTTGGTTTTTTATATGCATGCTCTTAGGTTGTTGGTATGGTTATTGTCAATAAGTGCTTTATGTGACAAAAATTAGATTAGGGTTATATTTTGTATTTTTATTTGGATGTATTTAATGTTTTTATTTATGAAGATATCGATTTTTTTTGGAAGTCCATCTAATTCTTAACATTTGGTTTATAATTTCAGATTTTGTGCCAGATATCATATTGTTGGGGGATTGTTGCAGGCTTCTCAACAAGTATCATGAATTTTGGTGGGGGCATGACATTTTGATGGGACTTTAAGAGTAGTTTTTGAAATATATATATATGTTAATTTTAAAGATTGTCTATGGAGTTTTTGTATTCATCATGTGATACTGTTGAATTGATTAATACGATTAATCTATTATATTGCGAATTTTATATAAATGTAATTTTTTAGTTTTTTATTTCATTGAGTTGGTATATATATATATATATATTTTATGATTAATTTAATTACAAAAAATAAGAAATATAATTGTGAAATAATACGATACTGCAGTATTAACGTTTCAATAATTTACTGACACTATAGTATCACTAAATACTGATGATATAGTGTCAATAATTTACTGACACTAAAATAGTGTGAGAGATTACTGATACCATAGTGTCAATAATTTTCTGATACTACAGTATTAACGTTTACTGACACTAAGAATCACTGACACTAGAAACTAGTGTCAGTGATTTCTGGCTGCGGCAACACTGACACATTTATATAGTGTCAGTAAAACCCTTTACTGACACTAATTTAGTATCAGTAAAAGCCTTTTTTCTTGTAGTGAATGATGATGTGATTTGATTTGTTTTCAGTTTGGATTGGAAGTCCCTTTTGTATAGCTGGTGTTTATGACATATCATTTTGGTGTTGGACTGCGTTCCAGGTTGTCCAATTTTGAGGGTGTGTCATGTCCGTTTTTGTTAATTTTAAGGCTTAGGGAGACGGGTTATTCATTTCTCCTACCGGTAATGTTCTACTTTCAGCAGGGTGTTACAGAAATATTTGATTCTTATAAGAAAATAAAAATTAAATTTTACTCAATATGCGCAAAAAAAAATAAAAATAAAAAAGAGAGACTCCACTCTAGTTTATAAAAAAATTCAATATTTTTTTTTCTGAAACGCCACATATCAATATATATATATATATATATATATATATATATATGTTGCAGTGTTTTCTTCTTAAAACGATGAATGCAAATTTCAATTTCTATTGGTAGGTTTTATATGGTTGAATAATTAAGAAAATATTATCCATCTCACTTTTGTTAACAGTAAAGCCACAAGAGAAATTCAAGCACCATAGGAGGAGGTTGTTGTATGTGCAGTGTTTTCTTTTTAAAACGACAAGTGCAAAGTCACAAGAGCAATTCACGCACAAGAGAAATTCACGTACCCATAGGAGGAGAAAAATCATGAATGCATGTGATACTACTTATCAAAATTCTATATAGCAACTGGTATGGATTTATAAGAACAAAATATGTCACGTTCATTAGCATACTATTGTATGGAATAAGATTATTATACAAATTCAAAAAACACATACATGTCATGTATAGTTTATTAATTAGTATTGTTATGCCTGGAATTAAAACAATAAAACTATACTCTATCTCCATTCTTTTTCACGTAAGAGTGTTTTGGAAAGAACCCAATATTAATACTACATACCAAGATCAACTGAGAATAATTAAAAGATTGAAACATTTAAGGATTTTAAGCAAGTAAAACTATATTATATCTCCAAATACATGTAAAAAAACAAACAATCATACAAACTGAATTTTCTTATGATACTTCCCAAAACATAAACGAAAGTGATGCAATCAACCATTGATTTGTACAGTTTTCCTCTACAATATAACATGTCTTGAGATCCACAGCTCAAAATCACAATTCAACAAAAATAATCTAACTCTTACGACAATATGTAATATGATACTGCCCAAAACAAAAACGAAAGTGATGCAACCAACCCTTGATTTGTACAATTTTCCTCCGTAAATCTTGATGATATTACGACAATATAACGTCATGTGATCCACAACTCAAAATCACAATTCAATAACCATCACGTCCCAGTTTTCCAGGACGCGACCGGCAAGAGATAAGAGTACCCATCTCCATAAGCCTCTGTCATCCACATACTTGACTTGACTAAACCTGATTGATTTACTAAAATTTTTGGCATGATATATCCTAAACATCATGCAACCTGGATCTATGTCTAGCACCATTCAGGGACCTGCCTATGCCATTCTTATATTACAATTCAACCTAACATGCAGAACGGTCTCATGCCAATATTCCAATCTAAGCTTACCTAAACATGCAGTATGACCATAACCTGACTTAAACATACATACATATTGCCCGTGATTCATAACTATGCTGATTAAACTAAATATATGTTGTATACATAAAATGATCACGAGAATTTCAACATAAGTTACTATAACCTTAATTACATTACTAATGAATTTTTTTGGTCACTTAAACTGATGCATGACTTACTTTTACGTATGAGCCCTAACATTTTCCCCTAATGACTGCAACAACTGATGTCCATCGGTCCCAAGCTCGTCCTCTGCATACATGATCATGAAATACCTGAAAAACTGAAAATGAATGAAGTAAGTCACATGGCGACTTAGAAAGTGGATTTAAAAACATAATCTTACTCAATATCATATATGTAATTGATTAATATACTACATAAAACCTGGAACGTGAGACATAATGTAATATCATGCACCTATATATGAACGATATCTTGGCCTGAGGACCTGCACTATAGCTCAACACTGAAAACATAACAACGTGAATGTGATGTAAAACATGAAACATATCGTGATGTTGATCGTGACATGAACTAATCATAAAGCTAAACTACAACGTGACTTGAAAATGTAAACGTGATAACTTGACTGTATGATTTCATGAAGACAGAAAATGATAACATGAATTGTACTGAAAATATATCAAGACATGAAAACTACATCATGAACTGTAAAACATGACCCGAAAGTACGTCAACATGACCTGAAATGTGTAAACATGGCCTGACATGACTAGAAACTGGGTAACATCAATGAAAACATAATGACATAAAAAAACTTGAAAACATGGAAATGATACCTATAAACATTGTGTAAGACTCTGGTAATCTCGACGACTACTAAGATATGGAAGACATAATACATGAAATAAACTATGTTCAAGCATATATGTGTTTGAGAAATTACTTTTCGGACCTTCGATAAATCCTCGTAGTTCCGATACAGAATTGTCCATATATTAAGGGGTTACTTTGATAATGAAATATTGCTTTAATATGCATGAATATTGAAGTTTAAAGAAGTACTTGTCTGAAGGTTATGATGTGAGGGTGTTGGAAATGCATTTGGAAGAATTAGACAATGAAGTGATGATGATTAGGCCTGAAAATAGGCGAGCATCACGACGCCAACTGGCTAATATTACGACGCGTAACGAGATGATAGCTGTAGGACAAAGAAATTGGCGACGCTGTTCTAGGCTCGCGGCCTAGTTGGGAGTACGGAATAGCTCGCGGGGAACTAAACCGGAGAAATAACATGGAGTCGCCACCCAGTGTGAACTGGGAAAAATGTGATTTAAGGCCGCACTCACCCCTCGCAAGGGAAGACCTCAAACCGTTGGGTTCGGAATGGTCCCTTATTTATGCCACTTGTAATGATGTGATTTGCGCAATATCTTAACCGAATCTATGCAACATGCTCAAGAACAACCTATATCTAGTCCATGTTCATAAAGACAAATCCTATGTCTAAGTTTGCATGCTTGAAAAGTAAGTTATCACCACGGTAAACACACAATAACACACGGCAATCCCATGAACATGCTCCAATTATATAATGCGGAAAACAAATAACAACATAAACATAATGCAAATTCCAAATGCAAAATAAATAACTAATAATACTTAAAAATAAATAATTAAATAACATACTAGACTAAATCATGCTTACAAAAATAAATAACGTACTAGCAACCTAATCATGCTCAAATACATGGTTGGATGAAACGAAATGCGTGTGTCTCTTAAGCGGTACGTGGCATTGTATCCCGAGTGCAAACCGCACTACCGTCCATTCGGATTCGGCTATGGAATTTACGTCCGAGTTTCCATCCGATATACCACAAAAGAAAACACGTATTCCGCTCATCCGGAATTCACATCATGCCTCAACAAACGACTCTCATGCGATATCAAATATTAAAATAAATAAAGAAATGAAAGATAATAAATAAAAGGGTGCCCTCAGGTCTAACCTTTTTTTTCGTCTCTCGAAAGCGCGTTACACGGCCGCCGGAAGGGTTGATGTTCCGTAACTTTTCTGGTTCACTAATCCAACATTTTTCCTCGCTGTTTCGCTGTTTGGGCTGCTGTTTTCACTCCGTTTTGCTGCTGTTTTAAGGGTATTTTCTGGTCACTGTTTTGGGTTAATTTGGGGACTGTTTTATGGTTATTTGGACTGGTTTGGGCTGCAGTTTCGGAAGGGTTCCAGGGGCAGTTTTTGTTACTATTTTTGGCAGTTTTTGGGGTGTTTTCTGGACAGTTTTAAGGGTTATTTACGCGGCAATTTGCTGGCAGTGTAGTGAGGGTATTTGCGGCAGTGAGGGGGGCTAGTTTGGGGACAGTTTTAGGCGTACAGGGGCATGGTTTGTGCTGTAGTTTTCAGAGATAATTGTTAGGGGCTGAGTGGACTGTGAGGGGAGTTATGCGTTAGGTTTGTGTGACCTGTGAGTGGATGATGAATGAGCAGTCTTGCGTTGCTTTGTGGGCTTGTGAGTGGAAGGGTTAAGGGCTTACGTGAGGGTGTGAGGCAGTGTGGGCGTGGATGCTTTGTTTGTGTGCAGGTGGCGTGAAGCTATGACGAGTGTAGGAGCAGGCGTGGAGAGGGAGTGGCGTGAATGTGCGTGAGCTTCTTGATGGCTTACGTGTGTGAGGGTAGACGAGGGTTGCGTGGCCAGGTCAGTTGGTGAGTTTTAGATTTGTTTGTTCGCTGTTTATGGGGGTTTCTTCTGTATGAATGAGGGACCTAGGGTTGGCTGTGTTGTTGGCTGCGTGAGCTGTTGAGGGGCTGCTTTGCGTTGTTGTCGAGAGTGGGCCAGGGTGAAGGTGATTGGCGTGAAGGGGCTGAGTCGGTTGGGAAGTAAAGCAAAGGGACGTGTGGCTAACGTGAAGGGCTCGGGCTGCTGGTTGTATGAGAGAGGCGAATAAGAGAAAATGATTAAGCTTTACTTCGTGAGTCGGCTGATGAGGTTAGGGGCCATGGCGTTGATCTGTTGGCCGTACCTCAGAGGGGCTGTGATGGTTTTGTTTTATATATGGGTAGTTGAGTGTCTAGGGTTTATTGTGTTCGATGATTGTCGTGAATAGTCTAGGTTATGGGCCATGGCGTTGATCTGTTGAATGAGTGTTATTTTTATAGTGATTCATTAGGGTCTGCATGGCTTTTAAAAAGGAAAGAAATCAAGTAATTTAATTTGTATTTAATTTTAATTATTTAAGGAAAGAAATTATTTTATTTTGGTGGGTGATTTAATTAAAATTAGGAAGTGATTTATTTTAATTTTGGAATTTAGTTTAATTAGATTTTAATTTAATTTAAGTTTAATTTGTGACATGTATTTTAAATATTTTAATTATTTAATTTGTGAGATGTGTTTAAAAAAAGAGGTCCAACAAGCGAACCCGAAGCGAAACAAGCGAGTTAAATCTGACAAAATGCTAATTTCCAACTTTACCCTTCCAACGTCCGTTTCCTGCGGCTTCCACAACTGAAGAGGTAGTGTCTCCATACGAGACTCATCATCGGGCCTTATATGCAAAAATGCAGTGCCTACAGTCGCCCCCACTTTGATGGGACTTGTGCAGTATGTAACAGTGACAATCCTATCAAAGTTATGCAATGTATTTTTACTTACCTGGCTCGCCAGCTGCCACCTGACTTGCCTGTTACTTCGAACTAAGTTGATATGGTGGTGATGTGCGTCGACCTCTGGGATTTGTTCTTGAACCACCGAATGTGAACAGTGCTGTTGATGCAGTGGGCCCTAGACCCTGGGACGCATCCCAGAACTACAACCGACAACCTCGACCCAATACCGCTGTCAATGTGGGCCTCGCCCTCAAACTGATGATGTAGTGGGCCCTCGACCTTGGGACGCATCCCGGAACTACAACCGACAACGGGGGCACCTTGACCCTGGGCACCTCGACCCAACACCGCTGAAAATAGGGACCTCGCCCTCAATATGATGATGTAGTGGGCACCTCGACCCTGGGACGCATCCCGGAACTACAACCGACAACGGGGGCACCTCGACCCTGGGCACCTCGACCCAACACCGCTGACAATAGAGACCTCGCCCTCAATATGATGATGTAGTGGGCACCTCGACCCTGGGCACCTCGACCCGATACCACTGACAATAGGGACCTCGCCCTCAATATGATGATGTAGTGGGCACCTCGACCCTGAGACGCATCCCGGAACTACAACCGACAACGGGGGCACCTCGATCCTATGACGCATCCCAATACCGCTGACAATAGGGACCTCGCCCTCAAACTGATGATGACGTGGGCCTCGCCCCCAAAACTGATACTGATGTGGGCCTCGCCCTTAACTGATACTGATGTGGGCATCGCCCTCAACTGATACTGATGTGGACCTCGCCCCAAAACTGATACTGATGTGGGCCTCGCCCCAAAACTGATACTGATGTGGGCCTCGCCCCAAAACTGATACTGATGTGGGCCTCGCCCCAGACTAATACTGATGTGGGCCTCGCCCTCAACTGATAATGACGTGGGCCTCGCCCCAGACTGATACTGATATGGCCTCGCCCTCAAACTGATACTGATATGGGCCTCGCCCCTATGTTGATACTGATAGAGGCCTCGCCCCCATGCTGATACTGATGCTAATATGGGCCTCGCCCTCAGAGTGCCATACCCGGCAAGACCGATTCTGATGCTAATGTGGGCCTCGCCCCCCAGAGTGCCATACCCGGCAATACTGATTCTGATGTCTCCATACCCGGAGTGTCGTAGTTGGCCAAACTGATCTGATGTCTCCATACCCGGAGCGCCATACCGGTAAAACTGATACTGATGATGACGTGGGCCTCGCCCCCAAAGTGCCATACCCGGTAAGACTGATTCTGAATTAACGTGGGCCTCGCCCTCATAGTGCCATACCCGGCAAGACTGATACTGATACTAATGTGGGCCTCACCCCCAGATTGCAATACCCGGCAAGACTGATATTGAACCAATATGGGCCTCGCCCCCAGAATGCCATACCCGACAGAACTAATACTGAACCAATGTGGGCCTCGCCCCCAGAATGCCATACCCGGCAGAACTAATACTAAACCAATGTGGGCCTCGCCCCCAGAATGCCATACCCGGTAGAACTGATACTGAACTGATGTGGGCCTCGCCCCCAGAATGCCATACCCGACAGAACTAATACTGAACCAATGTGGGCCTCGCCCCCAGAATGCCATACCCAGCAGAACTGATACTGAACTGATGTGGGCCTCGCCCCCCAGAATGCCATACCCGGCAGAACTAATACTAAACCAATGTGGGCCTCGCCCCCAGAATGCCATACCCAGCAGAACTGATACTGAACTGATGTGGGCCTCGCCCCCCCAGAATGCCATACCCGGCAGAACTAATACTAAACCAATGTGGGCCTCGCCCCTAGAATGCCATACCCGGCATAACTGATACTGAACTGATGTGGGCCTCGCCCCCCAGAATGCCATACCCGAAAAAACTAATATTGTACTGTATGAGATGGTCCATTCCCGAACCGTTACTATGATGTGGTCCATTCCTGAACTGTTACTGTGATGTGGTCCATTCCCGAACTGCGTTCCATTCTCGGAGTGCCATTCTCGGTTTTTTCATTCCCGCACTGTGCTCCATTCTTCGAGTGCCATTCTCGGCTTTTTCATTCCCGAACTGTGTTCCATTCTCGGAGTGCCATTCACGGCTTGTTCATTCCCGAACTGTGTTTCCATTCCCGGAGTGCCAATCCCTTGTTAGTTTATTCCCGAACTGTGTTCCATTCTCGGAGTACCATTCCCGGCTTGTGATGCAATGGGCCTCAACCCTAGGACTCATCCCCAAAACTGATAGTGATGTGGGCCTCGACCCTGGGACTCATCCCCAAAACTGATGCTGAAGTGGGCCTCGACCCTAGGATTCCTTCCCAGATTTATTCCAAAACTCTGCTGATATGGGCCTCGACCCTAGGACTCATCCCCAAAACTACAACTCATATGTTGCTGATTCTGGTTGGCTTATCTTTGCCGCTTTCTCTTTTTCTTCTTTGAAACCTGTGAATACAAAACAAGACAAAGATTGCATGTATATGACGTGTATGAATGTATGCATGAATGCGTTTCCTATTCCGATGGGTTAGGCCTTCATTGTGCTCCTCAGTGCTTCTTCGCCTATAACTGCCTTTGGTCGTCCCCTGGGCATGCTTACAGTCTCTTTCTGTTGATGATTGCTCAGTTTTCTTTTGTCTCATGGCTTAAGTTCCCGTTATGCCCTTATTTGCGAGGTGGTAGACTGGTCGCCCCCAGTCTTGATTTAGCTTTCTGTTCTCCGCTGTTTGCACTTGGTCAAGATGAACCACATGGTGGGGCCTTCCATATCATCATACTATATCACATGCTACGAAATAGTCCCAATAATTATACATATCATTGTCCTCAAAGAATGCTCAGTAATGAAACCAGAGAACTTTCAAAACACCCAATGCAACTCAAATCCAAGTCTTTGAATAAATGATCTAAGTCAGACTCAAAGTGTGTGTGTGCAAAGGTTTCTTTGCGGATTCATCCCTAGATAAGCTAACTCAATGATTTCGTTTCAAAAATCGAGATCGATGGGTCAAACCAACCTAGATGTCTCAATTATGCCTGCAGTTGCTTTTCTGTGCTCAATGTGGTATGGTTTTCTTTCTCTTTTTCTCTTGTCTCTTTATTTTCTCTTTTCATTTTGAACTTCTTCTTTTTTTTTCTTTTTTTTTCAACACACCTACCATTTAAGGTAGCATTTCTCCTCATGGTGGTCCTAATACTCGCCCATGGGTAGCTTCATGCTTATCGGTTATAGGTGGTTCAATTCTTTTCTTTAGATACTTTTCTTTCATTTTCAACCATACCACACATCATAACATAAACAAATCAAGATATACATCTAAGCAAACGGTCATTCACCGACCTACAATTTCTTCAACTAGTCACATTGCCAATTACTCAGGTTTTCACCGCTAAGAACCTATAGTGAAGTGCTTACGAGTCTAACATAGATAAATTACTCAAAGCGTCAGATAAAAGCACGTCAAGAGTTTATCGTTTCTAAAGTTTCACTCTAAAGCAATCAATTTCATCATCGAACTTATGCCTAACTATCAAGGACTAAAAACAAAAAAAAATTTCTTTTTTTTTCTTTTTTTTTTCTTTTTGAAGGCCCCTCAATGGTCTTTCTATCCTTGCCGTGAGGTTTTCTGTTTCTCGATTTCCTTTTCCCCGCTATCCATGTTTGCTAAACTTCTCTTGACAAATCTTTTTTTTTCTCTAACCCAACGGATATCTATGATGGCTTTTAAGACACGGGGTTAACATGATGCGTGTATGCATGAAATGCATGAGATACGTGCAATGTATGTAATATATGAGCTCATTTAAAATTTTTTACACTAGTTGGCCCATTACCTTTTTAAAGTATTCAATCATACTATTGCTCGGTGCAAACTTGTCCCAGTTGAAAAGGCCCAACAGGTTTACACTTTGTGATAACATGGCTAAACAACTTCAAATGATAAGAGGCCCAAACATAAAATGGCCCATCGACATTTTAGAAGCTTTTGGCCCAACTGTCAAAGGACACGAACTCGTCTCAGTTTAAATGGCCCAACAAGTTCACATCTTTTGACAAAAGGTCCAACTGGATCCAAATGACGACGGTCCAAAACATTAACATAAAAAAAAATAATTTCTACTAGTTCTATGACTAAGGTTCACATGTGGGTTTACGGGAGTGCAGACAAAGGCTCTCGCTGACGAAGGATTGCCCACAACTAGGACTCCCCACTCAAGGGTTCAAGCGACCAAGTAAGCGCACCTTTTTTATACCTTAAGGTACGTGCCAACGAGTTATGGCGTGTGACCACTATAGACACGGTTAACTAAAGCACAAATCACAAACATCACAAGACATGATTTCGGGGCCGATTCTCTATCCCCAGTGGAGTCGCCAGACTGTAGGACACAGAAATTGGCGACGCTGTTCTAGGCTCGCGGCCTAGTTGGGAGTACGTAATAGCTCGCGGGGAACTAAACTGGAGAAATAACATGGAGTCGCCACCCAGTGTGAAATGGGAAAATGTGATTTAAGGCCGCACTCACCCCTCGCAAGGGAAGACCTCAAACCGTTGGGTTCGGAATGGTCCCTTACTTATGCCACTTGTAATGATGTGATTTGCGCAATATCTTAACCGAATCTATACAACATGCTCAAGAACAACCTATATCTAGTCCATGTTCATAAAGACAAATCCTATGTCTAAGTTTGCATGCTTGAAAAGTAAGTTATCACCACGGCAAACACATAATAACACACGGCAATCCCATGAACATGCTCCAATTATATAATGCGGAAAACAAATAACAACATAAACATAATGCAAATTCCAAATGCAAAATAAATAACTAATCATGCTTAAAAATAAATAATTAATTAACATACTAGACTAAATCATGCTAATAAAAATAAATAACGTACTAGCAACCTAATCATGCTCAAATACATGGTTGGATGAAACGAAATGCGTGTGTCTCTTAAGTGGTATGTGGCATTGTATCCCGAGTGCAAACCGCACTACCGTCCATTCGGATTCGGCTACGAAATTTACGTCCGAGTTTCCATCCGATATACCACAAAAGAAAACACGTATTCCGCTCATCCGGAATTCACATCATGCCTCAACAAACGACTCTCATGCGATATCAAATATTAAAATAAATAAAGAAATGAAAGATAATAAATAAAAGGGTGCCCTCAGGTCTAACCTCTTTTTTCGTCTCTCAAAAGCGTGTTACACGGCCGTCGGAAGGGTTGATGTTCCGTAACTTTTCTGGTTCACTAATCCAACATTTTTCCTCGCTGTTTCGCTGTTTGGGCTGTTGTTTTCACTCTGTTTTACTTGCTGTTTTAAGGGTATTTTCTGGTCACTGTTTTGGGTTAATTTGGGGACTGTTTTACTGTTATTTGGACTGGTTTGGGCTGCAGTTTCGGAAGGGTTCCAGGGGCAGTTTTTGTTACTGTTTTTGGCAGTTTTTGGGGTGTTTTCTGGACAGTTTTAAGGGTTATTTATGCGGCAATTTTCTGGCAGTGTAGTGAGGGTATTTGCGGCAGTGAGGGGGGGGCTAGATTGGGGACAATTTTAGGCATATATGGGCGTGGTTTGTGCGACAGTTTTCAAAGATAATTGTTAGGGGCTGAGTGGACTGTGAGGGGAGTTATGCGTTAGGTTTGTGTGACCTGTGAGTGGATGATGAATGAGCAGTCTTGCATTGCTTTGTGGGCTTGTGAGTGGAAGGGTTGAGGGCTTACGTGAGGGCGTGGGGCAGTGTGGGCGTTGATGCTTTGTTTGTGTGCAGGTGGCGTGAAGCTATGACGAGTGTAGGAGCAGGCGTGGAGAGGGAGTGGTGTGAACGTGCGTGAGCTTCTTGATGGCTTACGTGTGTGAGGGTAGATGAGGCTTGCGTGGCCAGGTCAGTTGGTGAGTTTTAGATTTGTTTGTTCGCTGTTTAGGGGGTTTCTTCTGTATGAAAGAGGGACTAGGGTTGGCTGTGTTGTTGCCTTGCGTGAGGCCCACGTCAGCAGAATTTTGGAAGGAATCCGAGAATGAATCCCAGGGGCCGAAGCCCACATCGGTAGAGTTTTGGAATGAATCCCAGGGCTGAGGCCCACATTGTCAGAATTTTGGAATGAATCCTAGGGTCGGGGCCCACACCATCAGAGTTTAGGAATGAATCCAGGAAGGAATCTAGGAATGAATCCTAAGGCCGAGACCCACATCATCAGTTTTTTTGGAATGAATCCTAGCCCGCACTGTTAGAATTTTGGAATTAATCCATGAATGAATCTTAGGGCGAGGCCCCACATCATTTCAGCTTAGGGGCGAGGCTCATGTCGGCTTGGGAGCGAGGCTCCACACCATATCATCTTGGGGGGGCGAAGCCCATATCAGCTTGAGGGCGAGGCCCACATCGGTTGCAGTTATTGGGATGCGTCCTAGGATCGAGGTCCACTGCATCATCAGCTCGGCGGAACAGTAGGCAAGTCAGGTGGCAACTGGTGAGCTAGGTAAGTAAAAATGCATTGCATAACTTTGATAGGATTGTTCAAAGTCACACACTGCACAAGTCCCATCAAAGCGGGGGCGACTGTAGGCATTGCATTTTCGCATGTGAAACCAGATGATGAGTCTCAGTTGAAGGCACTACCTTTTTAGCTAAGGATATTGCTGGAAACGAAGGTCGGAAGGGGAAATTCAGAATAAGTACGTCATCAAGTTCATTTCACAAGTTCACTGTCTTTGTTAGTGCTGCGTTCGTTACTTCGTTCGAACGTCAGGCAGATTGCGGACGTTCGTGCCGCATTCGAATGGGCGTTCGAACAGAGTCGGTATTTCTGTTTTTGCTGATAGCCTCGCACACCGGCCCAATTAGCCCCCCAAAGCCCATAAAACACATCCCAATTTAATTAAATTAAACATTAAATATTAAATAAAATATTTAAACTTATTACCAATTAAATAAAACATAAAATATAATCATACCTAATAAGATAAATCAAATATATTAGCTTCCTAACTAAACAAATCACATACTAAATTAAAAAGATGCCATGCCTAATTAAAATCAATCATAACAAATTAAAGATATTGTATTCCTAATCTAGCTAAGATTTGTCCCCCCTCAATCTTTGACTTTCCTTGCTCAATACCAAATCAAATCCTCACTTTAAATGCTAAAATCCCTTCCTTGTGAGACAAGGTGAAGCCCTAGCCCTTCTCTATATAAAAACAACCCCTCACCAAGACATGCACTTCCCTAGCTCATACATTACTCACTCAAGTCACAGCAAGAAACCTTAAGACATCACACGCCAATACAAGAAAGATAGCAAATCATTCCCTTCATCCTTACCCTCACATCACCGAAAATACAGTACCCATTCACACCCCCCTACAACCACAAAACAACCCCTAATCACCACCGAAAATCTGCCCCATAAACCTCCACACATCACCGAAAATCACACCAAACACAGCAGCCCAAAATCACCTTAAAACAGCGGTAAACTACGTCAAAAATAGTAGCCTAAAACACCAAAAACAAGACCTGAAACAGTATAAGCAGAAAATACAGAGGAAACGGCAGCAAAACCACAAGGAAACAACAGTAAAACGGAGTCGAAACAGTAGCTTGAGTGGCCGAACAGCGAAGGAAAAGGCAAACCAGTGAACCAGAAAATTTGCGGAGTTTTACCCCTTCCGGTCTGCGTGAAACGCGAGTCCGAGAGACGACTTAAAAGGTTAGACCTGAGGGTACTTCCCACACTCATCTTCATTTGATTCTGGTCATTTATTTTGACTGTATTTTAATTCTTTGTTGAATATTGTTTGTATATGATGTGTGTTGTGGGTATTGGATGAATGGAAGAGTGTCGTCTCTTGTGGTATATAGGATGGAAACCCAGACGTAAATTCCGTAGCCGAATCCGAATCCGAATGGACGGTAGTGCGGTCTGTACTTGGGATACAACTCCACGTACCACTTGAGTAAACGGCACCTTCTTTTGTTTCATGTTGGATTGATTTATCTATTTTTCGTTACTTGAATTCTGCATGGTGCTTATTTATGTATGATACAATCGAGTGCATGGGCTTAGTAAGTGCGATGAAAGGTTCCCTAATTGGAGGGGTTAAAATCCTTCACCACGATGCTTTGCCGCACCGATTGATGTGTGTTCGGTTGAATGCAAGATATGTTCAATCGGGCATACTAAGTTTGATACGATTGTCTTTATTTTGTATGCATGATGCAATCGAGTGCATGGGCTTTGTATGTGCGATGAAAGGTCCCCTAATTGGAGGGGTTAAAATCCTTTACCACGATACTTTGCCGTGCCGGTTGATGTGTGTTCGGTTGAATAACAAGATACGTTCAATCGGGCATACTACGTTTAATATTATTGCTTTTAATTCTTTGTATGCATGATTCAATCGAGCGCATGGGCTTAGTAAGTGCGATGTGAGATCCCCTATGAGGAGGGCTTAAACCCCTTTACCACGATGCTTTGCCGCGGCGGTTGATGTGTGTTCAGTTGAATGCAAGATACGTTTGATCACATACTGAGCTTGACATTGTCATCTTTATTCTTTGTGTTGCATGCATCAGGTCTGGTTCCGTTCGAACGCGTTCTCAGACGCTACATGAACGCGAACATTCTGTTTACCGTTCGAACCGCGTTCTCGAACGCTACGTGAACGCACACGCACTTTCTTAGTCTCATAATGCATCAGGTCTGGTTCCGTTCGAATGCGTTCTCGAACGCTATACGAACGCGAACCTTCTGTTTACCGTTCGAACGCGTTATCAAACGCTACGTGAACGCACACGCACTTTCTTTGTGTTGCATGCATCAGGTCTGGTTCCGTTCGAACGCGTTCTCGGACGCTATACGAACGCGAACCTTCTGATTACCGTTCGAACGCGTTCTCGAACGCTACGTGAACGCATACGCACTTTTTTAGTCTCATAATGCATCAGGTCTGGTTCTGTTCGAACGCGTTCTCGAACGTTATACGAATGCGAACCTTCTGTTTACCGTTTGAACGCGTTATCAAACGCTACGCGAACGCGCACCCACTAAACTGAGACACTTTCACCACATGCCACGTATAATTGTTTCTTAGGTGATTTTTCTTATGAAACACCATATAGTCATTCTTATCTTTGTGCACATCATAATGAAAAACATGTTTATTTCATTGGTTGCATCATTTACCTTAGTCTTGGTTTAACGTATTACCATTCATATACCTATGTCATGATGACTTTGGGAGTATTATTTTTCTTGTGGTATATCGGATGGAAACCGAGACATAAATTCCGTAGCCGATTCCGAATGGACGGTAGTGCGGTCTGTACTTGGGATACAATTCCACGTATCACTTGGAAAAGTGCTCACATGTATGCTTGTATGGTTAGTATGTATGCTTGTGTTTTCCGTGAACATGATATGCTAAATGAAATTGTATGTTCGTTGTTACTTTGAGGTATTTTCAAGCATGCAATCTTAGATGTGAAATGTATGTGTAAGTTTCATTTTGTACATGTGAATTTAGAAGCATGATACTCTTGGAAATAAGTGCTACTTAAGCCTAATTAAATTATTACATAAATCCTTTCATCACAAGTGGCACGAGTAAGGGACCATTCCGAACCCAACGGTTTGAGGTCTTCCCTTGCGAGGGGTGAGTGCGGCCTTAAATCTCATTTTCCCGGTTCACACCGGGTGGTGACTCCATTATTCTCCTGTTTAGTCCCCCGTGGTTACTCCGTACTCCCGACTGGGCCGCGAGCCCGGACAACATGCGTCGCCCAGATTCCTGTGTTCCCACAGTCTGGCCACTCCACTGGGGATAGAGAATCGGCCCCGAAATATTGTCTTGTGATGTTTGGATTTATGTTTTAATTGACCGTGTCTATAGTGGATAAAGTGATGGTGTAATCAAAGGCATTTTGAGGCTAGGTAACGGTTTGGTGTATTCCTTCATTCACTACCTTTCTAGAAGGAAAAGCTGTGAAGGCACATGGATAGCCATCTACTCGTAGCCTTTTGTGATGGACTAATTTGGAGGACTCGTTGTTTATTCCTGACACCAAGCGATAAGAGCCTAAGAGGCTTGGGTATTTAAGTGAGCCTCGCCCCACCTTCCCTCTGGGGAATCTACAACGGGAAATCCATTTGACAGTCCGTCACACACCATAGCTCATTGGCACGTACCTTAGTGTATAAAAAAAGGGTGCGCTCACTTGGTCGCTCTCGAACCCTTGAGTGGGGAGACCTAGTTGTGGGCCATCCTTCGCCGGTGAGAGCCTTTGTCTATACTCTCTCGCTAACCCACCCATAGATCGGGTTGGCTAAAGTAACAATTATTTCCTTGAGTATGTGCTTGTGGACCATCCTCATTGGGATGCAGTTGGACTATTGTCAGAAATGCGGACTTGCTGGGCCATTTAAACTGGGGCGAGTTCATACCTTTTGACTATTAAGCCTAAAGCTTCTGAAATGTTGATGGGCCATTATGTAGAAATTATTATGTTATGTTTGCATCATCTTTTTTTTTTCTATACTTGTGTTTGGGAACATCGTCGTTTGGATCCATTTGGACCATTTGTCATGGGATATGGGCTTGTTGGGCCATTTAAACTGGGACAAGAACGTATTTCATGACTATTGGGCCAAAAGCGTCTAAGTGTTGATGGGCCACCTTGTGCTTGTGTTCGGAACATTACCATTTGGATTTAGTTGGGCTCATTGCCATAAGATGTGAACTCGTTTGGCCATTTAAACTGGGATGGGTTCACTCCTATGACAATTAGCCCCAAGATTCTAAAATGGTAACGGGCCGATTTGTTTGAAAATTTTAAATTGATATGTTATATATGTTACATGCATCTCATGCACCTCATGCATACATATATCATGTTAACACCGTCTATGTCTCAAAAAGACAACATAGATACCGTTTGGGTTAGAGAAGGGACAAGACTCACTAAAAGAACAAGTATGAGTGAATCCGATAATGAGGTGTCCCGTATGGATCAGTTAGAGAATGGTCTCGCCAAGATCACTAACAGTTGCAAGCTTTGACTACTGCTATGGCTGGTATAGCTGGGTCTCGTGCCGGGGTTAATTCTGGGGATGTGAGGCAAGAGGAATCTCCGAACAGATTGGGGGATGATACCCCCGCTTTTGATGATGATATGGCAGAGTATGCAGCAGGCAGAGTATTGGGTCTCAGGCAGAGTTACAGAAACTTCGGGATCAGGTTGAGTCGGTTACCCGCAAGATGAGGGGTAAGAATGAGGATTTGCTGGATTATGACACACTGACTTTCGAGGAACAGTTGCCGGCACAGTTCAAGATGCCTGATATGGCTAAGTTTAATGGAAATGGAGACCCGAGGGTCCATCTGCAGCAATATGTCTCAGTCATGAGTTCAATGGGCCTATCACAGCGCCAAGTCCAAAAGATGTTTGGGATGTCACTCGAGGGGGCACCTGTGGGGGTATCATAGCCTTAAGAAGAAGGTTAAGGAAGATTGGAAGGAACTAGCTGATGCTTTTCTGAAACAGTATGTTACAGACTTAGAGATTGATTTGTCACTTCGTGATTTGGAGAACACTAAGCAGAAGCCAGAAGAAAGCTTCAAGGAGTATGTAGACCGCTGGAGAAGCCAGCTTCTGAAAATGCAGACTCGGCCCTCTGAGAAGGACCAGATTAAAATGATCATCAAGGGCACTAAGCCCTCGATCTATGGCAAGTTGAGGAGGATGACTTCAATGATTGCGGATTTCCGACAGTTGAGGGAAACTGTCATGGATATTGAGGAAGAAGAGGCTGAAAACAGAAAGTTTTATGGCCAGAATAGAAGGAATTTTGGAGGACATCCTGAAGCCAAGTCTTCCAGTGCTGAGGTCACTGCCATCAGAAACAGACGTTTCTCCAACTTGGGTAGACCTCTATCAAAGGTGTTTGAGAAATTGAAGATGCAAGGGCTCCTGAAACCCTTGGAACCTAAACCACTCCCCAGCCCTGTGCCGCACTACCTTGACTTGAACTTATTCTGTTATTTTCACCAGCAAAAGGGTCACGAAACTGACAACTGCCCCCGCCTTAGGCATGAGATCCAAGACCTGATTGACACCCACAAAATACCTGACCCAGAAAGAGAGTAACCCAGCACACACAAGAATCCTCTACCAAATTACCACTCCGTCCCACCACCATGATCAACTTTGGCTTGCCTGAAACCTTTGTCCTCCAAACCCTCAACCACCAAGCTTCTCACATGTGGATAAATGATAATAACAATGAAGAACCAGAGGCTAAGGAAGAAGGCACTGCTGTTTCTCCAAGTTTATCTTGCATTTTTAATAAAGACATTGATTTTGTTTGCTTGTTCGAACCTTTTCTCAACAATAATAAAGAAGTTCATTTCGCTTACTTGCCTGAATCTCCACTTCTCAACTTGCAACATGAGTGCATGTGACAAAAGCATTCAATCTTGGTACTATGATACTCAGAACGTAGGGAATCCTCAGAAGAAGCAAGCAGAAAAGATAAGTTGGCCATTCAGAAATTGGGAAATGAAGACAGTGAGACTGTTAGACTTGGAAAGGAAATGAGTTCACAGAACCAATTAGTGTAGACAGATTGAAGCAGTACTTTGCCTAAGGAAGAGAAGACCGAGCTGTCACTAAGGGAATTAACCGAAGACCTAACCCAACGGGATAGGAAACTCATGCATACATGCATACACGTAACACATTTTGCATCTTTTTTGTGTTTGTTTTGTTTTATATTAACAGGTTTCGAAGAAAGAAAGAGAGAAAGCAGCAAAGGCAAGCTAGTCAGAAACAACAACAGTACAGTTTCAGGAACGAATCCGGGGAATGAATCTCTCAGAATTTTAGAACGAATCCAGGGAATGAATCTCTCAGAATTTGGAATGAATCCAGGGAATGAATCTCTCAGAGTTTGGAAGGAATCCAGGGAATGAATCTCTCAGATTTTGGAACGAAACCAGAGAATGAATCTCTCAAGAATTTGGAATGAATCCAAGGAATGAATCTCTTAGAATTTGGAATGAATCCAGGGAATGAATCTCTCAGAATTTTGGAACGAACCAGAGAATGAATCTCTCAAGAATTTGGAATGAATCCAAGGAATGAATCTCTTAGAATTTGGAATGAATCTCTCAGAATTTTGGAACGAAACCAGAGAATGAATCTCTCAAGAATTTGGAATGAATCCAAGGAATGAATCTCTCAGAGTTTGGAAGGAATCCAGGGAATGAATCTCTCAGAATTTTGGAATGAAACCAGAGAATGAATCTCTCAAGAATTTGGAATGAATCCAAGGAATGAATCTCTTAGAATTTGGAATGAATCCAGGGAATGAATCTATCAGAATTTGGAATGAATCTCTCAGAATTTGGAACGAATCTCTCAGAATTCTGGAATGAATCCAGGAATGAATCCGGGAATGGATCCCAGGGTCGAGGCCCACGTCAGCAGAATTTTGGAAGGAATTCGGGAATGAATCCCAGGGCCGAAGCCCACATCGGTAGAGTTTTGGAATGAATCCGAGGGCCGAGGCCCATATTGTCAGAATTTTGGAATGAATCCTAGGCTCGGGGCCCACACCATCAGAGTTTAGGAATGAATCCAGGAAGGAATCTAGGAATGAATCCTTAGGCCGAGGCCCACATCATCAGTTTTTTTGGAATGAATCCTAGCCCGCACTGTTAGAATTTTGGAATTAATCCATGAATGAATCTTAGGGCGAGGCCCATGCCAGCTTGGGGGCGAGGCCCCACATCATTTCAGCTTGGGGGCGAGGCTCATGTCGGCTTGGGAGCGAGGCTCCACACCATATCATCTTGGGGGGGGGGCGAAGCCCATATCACCTTGAGGGCGAGGCCCACATCGGTTGCAGTTATTGGGATGCGTCCCATGATCGAGGTCCACTGCATCATCAGCTCGGCGGAACAGCAGGCAAGTCAGGTGGCAACTGGCGAGCCAGGTAAGTAAAAATGCATTGCATAACTTTGATAGGATTGTTCAAAGTCACACACTGCACAAGTCCCATCAAAGTGGGGACGACTGTAGGCATTGCATTTTCGCATGTGAAACCCGATGATGAGTCTCAGTTGGAGGCACTACCTTTTTAGCTAAGGATATTGCGGGAAACGGAGGTCGGAAGGGGAAATTCAGAATAAGTACGTCATCAAGTTCATTTCACAAGTTCACTGTCTTCGTTAGTGCTGCGTTCGTTACTTCGTTCGAACGTCAGGCAGATTGCGGACGTTCGTGCCGCGTTCGAATGGGCGTTCGAACGGAGTCGGTATTTCTGGTTTTGCTGCTAGCCTCGCACCCCAGCCCAATTAGCCCCCCAAAGCCCATAAAACACATCCCAATTTAATTAAATTAAACATTAAATATTAAATAAAATATTTAAACCATTTACCAATTAAATAAAACATAAAATATAATCATACCTAATAAGATAAATCAAATATATTAGCTTCCTAACTAAACAAATCACATACTAAATTAAAAAGATGCCATGCCTAATTAAAATCAATCATAACAAATTAAAGATATTGTATTCCTAATCTAGCTAAGATTTGTCCCCCCTCAATCTTTGACTTTCCTTGCTCAATACCAAATCAAATCCTCACTTTAAATGCCAAAATCCCTTCCTTGTGAGACAAGGTGAAGCCCTAGCCCTTCTCTATATAAACAACCCCTCACTAAGACATGCACTTCCCTAGCTCATACACTACTCACACGCAAGTCACAGCAAGAAACCTTAAGACATCACACGCCAATCACAAGAAAGACATCAAATCATTCCCTTCATCCTTACCCTCACATCACCGAAAATACAGTAGCCATTCACACCCCCTACAACCACCAAAACAACCCCTAATCACCACCGAAAGTCAGCCCCATAAACCTCTACAAATCACCGAAAATCACACCAAACACAGCAGCCCAAAATCACCTTAAAACAGCGGTAAACGACGTCAAAAACAGTAGCCTAAAACACCAAAAACAAGACCTGAAACAGTAAGCAGAAAATACAGAGGAAACGGCAACAAAACCACAAGGAAACAGCAGCAAAACGGAGTCGAAACAGTAGCTTGAGTGGCCGAACAGCGAAGGAAAAGGCAAACCAGTGAACCAGAAAAGTTACGGAGTTTTACCCCTTCCGATCTGCGTGAAACGCGAGTCTGAGAGACGGCTTAAAAGGTTAGACCTGAGGGTACTTCCCACACTCATCTTCATTTGATTCTTGTCATTTATTTTGACTGTATTTTAATTCTTTGTTGAATATTGTTTGTATATGATGTGTGTTGTGGGTATTGGATGAATGGAAGAGTGTCGTCTCTTGTGGTATATAGGATGGAAACCCAGACGTAAATTCCGTAGCCGAATCCGAATGGACGGTAGTAGTGCGGTTGTACTTGGGATACAACTCCACGTACCACTTGAGTAAACGGCACCTTCTTTTGTTTCATGTTGGATTGATTTATCTATTTTTCGTTACTTGAATTCTGCATGTTGCTTATTTATGTATGATACAATCGAGTGCATGGGCTTAGTAAGTGCGATGAAAGGTCCCCTAATTGGAGGGATTAAAATCCTTCACCACGATGCTTTGCCGCACCGATTGATGTGTGTTCGGTTGAATGCAAGATATGTTCAATCGGACATACTAAGTTTGATACGATTGTCTTTATTTTGTATGCATGATGCAATCGAGTGCATGGGCTTAGTAAGTGCGATGGAAGGTCCCCTAATTGGAGGGGTTAAAATCATTTACCACGATGCTTTGCCGCGCCGGTTGATGTGTGTTCGGTTGAATAACAAGATACGTTCAATCGGGCATACTACGTTTAATATTATTGCTTTTAATTCTTTGTATGCATGATTCAATCGATAGCATGGGCTTAGTAAGTGCGATGTGAGATCCCCTATGGGGAGGGGTTAAACCCCTCTACCACGATGCTTTGCCGCGCCGATTGATGTGTGTTCGGTTGAATGCAAGATACGTTTGATCGGACATACTGAGCTTGACATTGTCATCTTTATTCTTTGTGTTGCATGCATCAGGTCTGGTTCCGTTCGAACGCGTTTTCGGACGCTACACGAACGCGAAACTTCTGTTTACCGTTCGAACGCGTTCTCGAACGCTACGCGAACACACACGCACTTTCTTAGTCTCATAATGCATCAGGTCTGGTTCCGTTCGAACGCGTTCTCGAACGCTATACGAACGCGAACCTTCTGTTTACCGTTCGAACGCGTTATCAAACGCTACGTGAACGCACACGCATTTTCTTTGTGTTGCATGCATCAGGTCTGGTTTTGTTCGAATGCGTTCTCGGACGCTACACGAACGCGAACCTTCTTATTACCGTTCGAACGCGTTCTCGAACGCTACGCGAACGCACACGCACTTTCTTAGTCTCATAATGCATCAGGTCTGGTTCCGTTTGAACGCGTTCTCGAACGCTATATGAACGCGAACCTTCTGTTTACCGTTCGAACGCGTTATCAAACGCTACGCGAACGCGCACCCACTGAACTGAGACACTTTCACCACATGCCACGTATAATTGTTTCTTAGGTGATTTTTCTTATGAAACACCATATAGTCATTCTTATCTTTGTGCACATCATAATGAAAAACATGTTTATTTCATTGGTTGCATCATTTACCTTAGTCTTGGTTTAACGTATTACCATTCATATACCTATGTCATGATGACTTTGGGAGTATTATTTCTTGTGGTATATCGGATGGAAACCCATACATAAATTCCGTAGCCGATTCCGAATGGACGGTAGTGCGGTCTGTACTTGGGATACAATTCCACGTATCACTTGGAAAAGTGCTCACATGTATGCTTGTATGGTTAGTATGTATGCTTGTGTTTTCCGTGAACATGATATGCTAAATGAAATTGTATGTTCGTTGTTACTTTGAGGTATTTTCAAGCATGCAATCTTAGATGTGAAATGTATGTGTAAGTTTCATTTTGTACATGTGAATTTAGAAGCATGATACTCTTGGAAATAAGTGCTACTTAAGCCTAATTAAATTATTACATAAATCCTTTCATCACAAGTGGCATGAGTAAGGGACCATTCTGAACCCAACGGTTTGAGGTCTTCCCTTGCGAGGGGTGAGTGCGGCCTTAAATCTCATTTTCCCGGTTCACACCGGGTGGCGACTCCATTATTCTCCGGTTTAGTCCCCCATGGATACTCCGTACTCCCGACCGGGCCGCGAGCACGGGACAGCATGCGTCGCCCAGATTCCTGTGTTCCCACAGTTTGCATGGCTTTTAAAAAGGAAAGAAATCAAGTAATTTAATTTTTGTTTAATTTTAATTATTTAAGGCAAGAAATTATTTTATTTTGGTGGGTGATTTAATTAAAATTAGGAAGTGATTTATTTTAATTTTGGAATTTAGTTTAATTAGATTTTAATTTAATTTAAGTTTAATTTGTGACATGTATTTTAAATATTTTAATTATTTAATTTGTGAGATGTGTTTAAAAATAGAGGTCCAACAAGCGAACCCGAAGCGAAACAAGCGAGTTAAATCTGAAAAAATGCTAATTTCCAACTTTATCCTTCCAACGTCCGTTTCCCGCGGCTTCCACAACTGAAGAGGTAGTGTCTCCATACGAGACTCATCATCGGGCCTTATATGCAAAAATGCAGTGCCTACAATAGCCTCTATTTCAGTTTTATCGTGTGAGCATCGCGATGCACAACGCCCAGCGTCGCGACATGAAATAGAGGAAGCTCTCTGTCTCAGCCTGCTCAAACGAGCATCGCGACGTAAAACAAGGAAGCTTTCTGCCTCAACCCTACCCGTGTGGGCATCGCGACGCGCAATGTATGACGTCGCGACTCGATTCCATTTGCTTAATTTTTAGCCATTTCAGTTTCAACTTAGGATATTAGAGACCACCCGAAAGGTTTCGTATCATCTTATATACACGGTTTATGACATGTCACAAGCATAGTACATCGTGTTGTGATTATAGATTAATTGAATTGAGAGGTTTAGAATAAGTTCCGAAACATGTTCCTTAACTCATTTTCTAATCTATTATATCGATTCTAGATTATCGGCAGGAACCCCCAAGTGCTCGACGAGATGGAACAAAGCCAGCTAGATTTCAATAGTGAGTGGACACTCTCTTTCTAAGTTGACTTTTCATTTATATTGTTTTAAGTAAAGACTTATTTTACGCACATAGGGCGTTAGTAGATTTTATTACAATTATTTCATGAATGAGAATGTTTTAAGAAGTGTGAATTTATTAGTATGATTTTTTGATTTTTGAAGGTATGAGGGAAAAACCCACCTCAGGTAACATATGGAATTGACGGAGAAAATATGCACATGTAGAGTAGGACTGAGGGACGACGATATATAACAGCCCCAGATCCTAGATTCAGGGCTTGGGTGACGGCGACGTAACGCCCCTAAACCATAGTTTTAGGGTAAGAAATTAGCATGGATCAGCACTCCTGGCTCTAGTTCAGTGGCTTGGGGGACGATGATACGTAACGTCCCAAAAACACTAGTTTAGGCATATGAGGAGACAGCGATACGTAACGCCCTCATGTGTCAGGTTTTCGGCAGATTCTCAGATACAATTTTTTTTTTAAGAAATAGATTTTCAGAGAGATAGTTTTAAAAAAGAGTTTTCAAGAAAAAAATGTTTTATAGAATATCAGAGTTTTACAGACATATAACAGTTTCTACAAAGTTTTTCCAGAAAAAGAGTTGTTCTCAGATAAGAAGAATGATTTCAGAAAAGTTGATTTCTTTGAAATGATTTTGGTTTAGAATAATGAAATTTCATAAAGTGTTTCAGTTTGTGTTTTTAACCGTTCACTCACTAGGTCGTTCAAACGATCTAACCCCTCATTCCCCGTTTCCATGTTTTGCAGGTATAACAGGAGGACGAGCTCGAGATGATGGATACTAATGGCAGTCACCAGGGTGTTGTGTCCACCTGGTCAAGTCAAAGTGAGAGAGTTCAGTAAGGGTCAAAGTGAGTTCATGTAACAGTCATTAGTATTGCATCAGTCATTGTATAAAGTTAAAATATTTATGAATAAAGTTGTAAAGGAAAGTATTATTAGGGATAAGTTATCAATATTGAGTTGCATTTCATCTTGTTGAGTCAGGGCAATGGTCCCTATACATGAGTCAGTAATTTGAGATGAGTCTAGTAATGATGATCATAGTCAGATAGTCAGAGGCTTAGGGGATATGTCAGCCTATTACCTGCCGGTAGCATCACCTGGAGGGGGATGTTACAAAGATAGTATCAGAGCTAGGTCCAGGGAGTCAATGACTGTATTGGTGGAGTTTCTACGGTCCCGAGGATCGAATATCAAGCAAGAAATAAGTGCGAATACAATCGAAGAAAGTTGCGAAATATTTACATCGATCGGTTGAGCGATGCGGTGGACAACAAAAACTTTTTCTGCCTCCTTAGTGCATTCGGCAGTGAGCTATTCTGCAGTCCTCCATTTTCGGTTTTGTGTCTTCCTCCAAGCTCCAAGCTTTGGTGAAACGATTCCAAGCTCATGGGTGGACTTCCCTATCACCTTCGCATGTCTCTCGGAGTGCTAGCTCTTGATGTTTTCGCTACAAAAACATCACACTTTGCTTCCCTTCATGCTCGGTTTTTGCCCAGAAAAACCAGTGAAGAACAGCCCCATGGGCGTGTGAGAGAGAAGAGAAAAGAGGAGAGAGAGATGTGTGTGTTAGTTGGAAATGTGTATCTAATACACACTTTAATTAATCAAAAAATGATTTACCATTTTCTTTTTCCAAAAAATAAAATGGCATTAAAGTTTTCCAACAACCAACATCAACTCCCATCAATCAATGAATAGTGATTGGTGTCAATCACTTAAAGTGAAAGACATCTACCATTTGATTGACGAATGATGTGACGCTAGATGCGACTAGCGATTTGACGCTTGATGTGACTTGCGTGCCGCACTCGAATTCGAAATGCGAATACGCTCGCAAACACTCTCGGGCTCGGGTTCGCTAATTCCAAATTAACGAATTTTCCATTGCGACGTAATTAAATGATTATGCCTAGCGAAGTCATTATTCACGTCGCTAATGAATTAATTCTAAATTAACTCGTTCCCCCGAATTAAAATCTAATTTTAATTCCGAATCGAAATCCAATTTCGTTTAATATATCGAATATATTAATTTAATCGATTAATTCCAAATTAATCGTTATCTCTCTTTTATTGATATTTTATCCCAGATAAAATATCTCCGTAATTAATCCCAGATTAATTCTCTCTCTCTCATCCAATTAATCCCAGATTAATTAAAGTGCGAGTCATACGTCATCGGTGAATCTTCGGGAAGCGACCCATGAGATCCCCGGATATATTGACAGTAAATTCGGTCGTTGGACTATCCGAACACGTAAGTACCTAGTACTACGTTTGTACCGATTTACAAGACAAGGTTGGCTTCTAGCAAAGTGCCATGCCTACCCAATTCTCCAAAAACATGCTTACAGGAATAAGCAATCTATATCAGGCGTAGTATACATAGTATTGTGTATGTCGATCCAGTATCGGATGATCACGTGCTAGACATGGGGCTGGAATTGTGTCTGCCCCGTACGAAGCACATATCGGATGTCTGGTAACTAGTCTCTCTAATCAGATATATATGACCTAGTCATAATATCCCGATAGCTGCAACATTTAAAAGAACCAGTCCCGTATCCTACGTGACCACCATCTCCATATGACTGGAGTGATACTTCCGTCTTGACATCACACCCAACACACTACGATTCTCAATATACTCAGAAGAGGCGTACACAGAACCTGTTAAAGCCCTGGACGACCAAAACTAAAGTATATTGATTGTCGCAAGTATTAGCGGTGCAAGTCTCAGGTTAAGACCAAATACACCTACCCTAATTTCGGACTTCCATAGACACATAGTCATACTACCAATGGAATTCTGAGGGGGTCTATCCAGAGCGAAGCTGTTTCCCGTACCATCGGTAAAACACAACCTCCTATTACACTTGCATGAGTATCCTATACCCAAATATATAAGAACAATGCCGTTGTGCCCTCACAACGCGCACAAGTGTAATACTAGTCTTTTACGTATTTATCGATGTCCAATCTCGATAATACTCTGACTAGGGATATTTAATGATTTATCCTTCGTGGATTGATACTATCTCATATCATTCTCAATCCAGGAACAAATCATAAGGACCTCTTATCATTTATACATCTAGGTGATCTAATCACAAATGATAAGAGTGCAATCTCCTTTGTCACATAGTTAATTTGTACAACAACACCGTGATCTGTACAAATAGTGACGCTATGGGTCATAATTGTCCAAGAATCTCCCACTTGGCCTATAGCCAGTCACTCGAGTGTCTAACACCCGAACTATGTACGGTTGGCTCAAACTGCTTAGAAATGCTTTCATCAGCGGATTTGCATGATTATCATCTGTTGCAATTTATACGATCATTGCATCGCCATGATGTATGATCCGAACGAATCAGATGAATATCGAAGTATTCTTTAGCCTATGCTGAAGCCTAGCTTAGCTGCTAACAGAACTATATCTAATCTAATTAGATTTGTTATCGACCCAAATGGCTTCTTTTCCTGCCTCAGCTGCAGCAATAACCCGCATTAGTTGTTTATTCGGTAACAGTATCTTGCTTGGAAGATTTCCAACTCACTGTTCCGTTATTCAAACTTTATAGTACTGTTTTGCGACTTATAGTCGTTTTATCGATTGGGAAACTTGCAGTAGTGATCCCAGTCACTTCAAGTTCTCATTCTCCATAGTATAAGACAACATCTTTAGTTCTCTAAGAAACTAATGGATGTTCTTAACATCAATCTAGTGACTATCACTTGGATTGGCCCGATTGTGAATCCATATGCTCAAAGCGTATGAGACACCAGGCCGCGTACATTTTTCAATGTACGGTTTCATAGAGAGTTTTCTCGAAAGCCAAGCTTTCACCGATTATTTTATGGGAATATCATTTCCAAGAAATGACATATTATCATTATTGTGTAGGACAGCTACTGTCAGTGCGCTCCCCCTAACCTCCTTATATACACAAAAATAGTTTCGTTTTGAATTAAATCATAAACTATTATGATTACATCAAAACGGTAATTCCAAGAACCTAATGCTTGCTTCAATCCAAACATGGATCGAATAACCTGCAAACCTTGTTTGCTAGTTTTGGTACGACAAAACCGTCAGGATGTTGTAAACATCCTCCTAAAGGTTTCCGTTTAAGGAAAGCGATTTTCCCGTTCAGCTGACATATTTCATAAATGAAACATGCAGCATTAGCAAGCATTATCTAAATAGATTTACCGTGGCAACAAGTAAAACGTTGAATCAAAATCAACACAATGTTGATAACGATACCTTTCCGCTAAAAGCCTAGCTTTATACGTTGGTATGTTGCCATCCATGTATGTCTTCCTTGAAGACTTATATAGTACCAATAGACACAATGACTTGCGGTACATCAATTAGTATCCAAACTTGTTGATATACATGGAATCCATTTCGGACTCATGGCACTTTGCCATAACAGGGAGTCGATACCTTGTATCACTTCCTCATACGTAGTCAGTTGGTATACCTCAATAAGATTGACATCTTTATGAGGTGAGATCAGAAACCCATACCCCAGGTTGTTTTCTGACTCTCTCCGACATACGCGGTTCTTGTGTATTCGAAGATTATTGGTATATTTTCATCCTTGATGAACTATTTTTGTTCCATTAAGATTCAGTGCCTGGAATAGTATTACTCTGATTTTCTTCGAGTTTTACTATCCTCCCACTTACCACTGCATATCGGTATTCCTCTTAAGAAAACCGCATGGTGAGCAACAATCGAATTGTTCTCGTGTGAGTTGTATAAGTACTATACTTAGGTATCCCTTGGATAATCTACAATTGGCACTTATCCGATTTGGTTTTTAGTTTGGTATCATCCAAACATATGCCTAGCATTCCCAAATATTCAGGAATGAGAAAACCCGGTTTATTTCCTGTTCATATCTAATATGAAATCTATCAAACAGATTTTTATGGAACCTTATTCAAAATAAGTTTTGCACTGTTAATGTGTATCCGTTGAAGGAAATGGTAGCTCAGAGCGACTCATGATTAACCTTATCATGTCCAACAAAATTCGGTTACTCACTGTTTGGACACACCTTCAAATTGACGTGTTCCGAGAGGAGTCCTCATTGAAAGAATACTATAATCTTTCAAGTATATTAGAAACTTATCGCTTAAGTATTTTCATCATGGTCTAACCGCGATGATTTAATACTTTAGCCGATCTGTTTGTTTATTTCGTGTCGAAACTTTAAAAGTTTCTGATTTGTGTTTCTAAAGAAACACATAACCATAACGCGATGCCACATCCTTAAAGGTCACGAAATATTCATATCCACCTCTAGCCTATCTAGACATGGGCCCACTTGATTCACTGTGAATTAGGGCTAACTGATCGGTGGCATTTTCACTTTTACCAAGTAAATGTGTTATAGGCACTTTGCCCTATAAACTAGATTCGTAGACTTTATTTGATTTAAATCAAATTTTTCCTAGTACCCACTCTTCGAAAGTGTGGATATACGATTCTTGTTTAATTGTGTCCCAGACAACAATGCCACAATTAAGTTTCATCTGATCAAATCAGTTTGAGCTATTGTTTGTCATGTTTTACTTTTGAGATTTATTTATATTCAAAATATAAATACTGTTATTCACATCTAATGTGTTTATCTCAATATCATCTTTATATAATGAAACACTTTAGTGTTCTAGAATATAAAGGTATATCCGCAACGGATTAAACACTGATATAAATATAATGTTTCTAGTCAAACTAGTTACATTATAACAGTTTCCAAATTTAGGTACACACCCGAGGGTAGTTCCTAAAATTAGGTATTTATGGTTAAAACAGCGACTTTCATCCCGTTTCCAATTCGCAGATTTATCTCAATTGAAGTCAGTATCCTGCTCATAGCAGATTCTGAACATCAGTATATATTATTGTATCACACTAAGTATTTAAAATCAAATTTTAATACTAGTAGTGAACATATTTGTGACAAACATATTTGAAGTCAGAGCCTTGCCTGTCTTCAATTCCTTCATGTCTGCTTTGTCCAAACGGCAGTCACGCTTCTGCGATCCCGTTTGCCACAATTTTTGGGATATGTCCTTTATCTTCCAAGAAGATTATAATGATTTTACCTTTGCCTTTTTCAACACTTAGAAGCGTTCGGCCTAGCCTAGGCATTCTGGAATGTCGAAGTAAGGTGCGCCTTTCGCTACTTGCCTATTGCAAATTTTGACTTTGTCTCCTTTAGAATAGTCACTAAATCTCCAAGAGTTATTATTGCAATTTTAGTACTTCTAAGATCTAATTATGGATCTATGAAAATCCTTCAATTTCATTATCATACTTTAAGGATCTAATCCTTAGTTCTGATTCAGAAATTAAGGACTCTACTGACAAGTTTAATGGATTAAGCACTAAAGTTATCATTACATAAATCTTCCAAAGATTATGCTCTACTATTTGCTTAACTCCGTGCTTTAGGCCTAATATGTTATTTGATCAAATAAAGTAACTTATTATTTTCCAGGACCATCCTGAAATTTTATTCCCAATTTGAAAAATTAAACCATTTAAATACATTTTCCCTTGGATTATGTCTTAAACGTCAATCTTAAAATTTATCTTGATTCTAATAGTCCAACTATTTTAAATCCGATTTTGTACTTTAAATATAATGATTATTATAATCCAACTATATTAATCAACTATACTTTTAATTGTTTGAATACAGTCCAACTATTAATTAAAACAACGATTTAAATATTAGTCCAACTAACATATAATTTATTTGACGAATGATATTTATTTGAGCGCGTATGGCAAGTAATTAAACGAATATTGCAAATTCAATTCTTGCCTCCCACTATTTTTTGGTGAGCCTCTAACCCTCTGTCGAGTACTCGGGAAACCGTGTTTCTTAGTGGGCTATGATCCCGTTAAATATCACACAATCTTGACTTTGGCCAACAAATTGTATGATAATTAACTAGGTAGATCTCTAAGATCAATTGGATCCAATCCAATTCCTAGATCCAGTAGGGGGACATCCAAGTCCGAAACATATATCTTATATATGCCAATATATCCAATATATTGCCTAACCTTTTTCCTCTGAATCAACTAAGCCTTGGCTTTGGCACAACAAACTTAGTGATCCCAGTTAAGCGTGACCCATTGACCATGGAAAGCTTCGTAATCAATGTCGATGGACAAGAAGTGGTCTTGACTTTGGCCAACAAACCACAACTTGGACAAGACACCAATATGGAACAAAGCTCTCGTGATTCAAACACATCCTCGACGGACAAAGGCCTTGACTTTGGCCAACAAGCCAATGCCAGTCTTGGATCTTGAGTAAATCACTCAATGGAAGAAAAACGCTTAATATTTTGTGAGGATTTTTCGCGTGCAAATTGGCAACCAATTTATTATCTTTGTTAAGGTCTCATCATCATACACCCTTAAACATGCATTCTAAATACATAATAAAACGCGTATAAATAAAATAAAATGATATGCGGATGGATACTTTACACAATGATCCTAGATCAAATCTCTCTCTTTCTCTCTCCCGCTAGCACAAGTATTTGCTTCTACCCGTTACACTACACTTCTAAAGAAACCTCATTTACATTGAGGGTAATAGGTGAGAAGAGAATACAAAGAGTAATGAGGTAATAAGGCTGGACACGCAGGTCCAATTAATAAATCAAATTTATTACAACAATTTCTAAAATTGCCCCACCCATCTATTATCCATCCGATATACATTATTCATGCATAGCAACCATGTATTCACACAAGCATACTATCAATCAATCTAATAAAATTAATTAATCTGATAATTAATGATCATCCAATGTTCAAACAACGATTTGATTTTGCGCGAGTCAAACTCGTTTTGCGAATAAGTACTCAAAGTATGAATTCTCGAATTAAATTAAATTATAAATTAAATCCAATTCAATTTGTATTTAATACTAATTCGCTATTTAATTCCAAATTAAATACTACACTTTATAAATAAACCTTTACGACTTAAATTCCAAATTTAATCGTTACGGGTCTCAAAGCCCGATTAACGTCCAACGTTAATTTAATTAAAGTCTAATGGGCTTTTAATTATTTCTTAAGGCGTGGGCTTTTGGTCAACTCGGGTCAAACCCAATAACCAAAGCCCAATCAAGGAATTACCCCATAAGCCTAGAAATCAATTTAGGCCCTTAGGCCTAATTAAATTTATTAAGATCCATTAGTCGCATTTGGGCTTTATGGAAGCGGTTTTGGCCCCAATTGGATCCAACCAATTTAGCCTAAACCTAACTTGGTACAACCAAGCCCAATAAGCCCAATAACAACATTACAAGCCCAATTTCCAAAATTAGCCCAAATAATTAAATTTCAAAACCCAATTTCACAATTTAATTACATTAAGTGTATAACATAATTAATTACCCAAATCAATATTTCCAAAACACCAAATTAGCCTATTTTATCATGCTTATCAACATTAAATCATGTCCAACACAATTTAACAAAAATCAAACCCATTCATGCTATATTGCTCTCGGCTTTGGAGGGGAATTTTATGTCCAATTCAAATTTAATCTGATTAAATCCAAATTAACATTAAATCCACATTCCCAATTGTTTTCAAGTCATCCAATGAATCAAAAAACAAAATTCCAAGACAATTTAGGGCATGCTCATTCTCGGCCAAGCTAAGAAATTTGGGGAAATTTGTTCCAAACAACATTTCATCAAAATTATCCAATAAATCCTTAATAAAATATGTTTTAAGCATACTCAAACATCCAATTTAATTAAATCATGCTCAAACACATTTTACCCAAATTTTAACCCTAAGTCAAATTCATGCTTTTTAACTCCGCTCTGATACCATTGTTGGAGTTTCTCTACGGTCCAGGATCGAATATCAAGCAAGAAATAAGTGCGAATACAATCAAAGAAAGTTGCGGAATACTTATATCGATCGGTTGAGCGACGCGGTGGACAACAAAAACTTTTTTCTGCCTCCTTAGTGCATTCGGCAGTGAGCTATTCTGCAGTCCTCCATTTTCGGCTTTGTGTCTTCCTCCAAGCTCCAAGCTTTGGTGAAACGATTCCAAGCTTATGGGTGGACTTCCCTATCACCTTCGCATGTCTCTCGGAGTGCTAGCTCTTGATGTTTTCGCTACAAAAACATCACACTTTGCTTCCCTTCATGCTCGATTTTTGCCCAGAAAAACCAGTGAAGAACAGCCCCATGGGCGTGTGAGAGAGAAGAGAAAAGAGGAGAGAGAGATGTGTGTGTTAGATGGAAATGTGTATCTAATACACACTTTAATTAATCAAAAAATGATTTACCATTTTCTTTTTCCAAAAAATAAAATGGCATTAAAGTTTGCCAACAACCAACATCAACTCCCATCAATCAATGAATAGTGACTGGTGTTAATCATTCAAAGTGAAAGACATCTATCATTTGATTGATGAATGATGTGATGCTAGATGCGACTAGCAATTTGACGCTTGATGTGACTTGCGTGCCGCACTTGAATTCGAAATGCGAATGCGCTCGCAAACACTCTCGGGCTCGGGTTTGCTAATTCCAAATTAACGAATTTTCTGTTGCGACGCAATTAAATGATTATGCCTAGCGAAATCATTATTCATGTCGCTAATGAATTAATTCTAAATTAACTCGTTCGCCCGAATTAAAATCTAATTTTAATTCCTCGTCGAAATCCAATTTCGTTTAATATATCGAATATATTAATTTAATCGATTAATTCCAAATTAATCGTTATCTCTCTTTTATTGATATTTTATCCCAGATAAAATATCTCCACAATTAATCCCAGATTAATTCTCTCTCTCTCATCCAATTAATCCCAGATTAATTAAAGTGCAAGTCATACGTCATCGGTTAATCTTCGGGAAGCGACCCATGAGATCCCCGGATATGTTGGCAGTATATTCGATCGTCGGACTATCCGAACACGTAAGTACCTAGTACTACGTTTGTACCATTTACACAGACAAGGTTGGCTTCTAGCAAAGCGCCATGCCTACCCAATTCTCCAGAAACATGCTTACAGGAATAAACGATCTATATCAGGCGTAGTATACGTAGTATTGTGTATGTCGATCCAATATCGAATGATCACATGCTAGGTCTGGGGCCGGAATTGTGTCTACCCCGTACGAAGCACATATCGGATGTCTGGTAACTAGTCTCTATAATCGGATATACATGACCTAGTCATAATATCCCGATAGCTGTAACATTTAAGAGAACCAGTCCCGTATCCTACGTGACCATCATCTTCATATGAATGGAGTGATACTTCTGTCTTGACATCACACTTAACACACTACGATTCTTAATATACCCAGAAGAGGCGTACACAGAACCTGTTAAAGCCCTGGACGACCAAAACCAAAGTATATTGATTGTTGCAAGTATTAACGGTGCAAGACTCAGGTTAAGACCAAATACACCTACCTGATTTCGGACTTCCATAGACACATAGTCATACTATCAATGGAATTCCGAGGGGGTCTATCCAGAGCGAAGCTGTTTCCCGTACCATCGGTAAAACACAACCTCCTATTACACTTTCATGAGTATCCTATACCCAAATATATGAGAACTATGCCGTTGTGCCCTCACAACGCGCACAAGTGTAATACTAGTCTTTTACGCATTTATCGATGTCCAATCGCGATAATACTCTGACTAGGGATATTTAATGATTTATCCTTCGTGGATTGATACTGTCTCATATCATTCTCAATCCAGGAACAAATCATAAGGACCTCTTATCATTTATACATCTAGGTGATCTAATCACAAATGATAAGAGTGCAATCTCCTTTGTCACATAGTTAATTTGTACAACAACACCGTGATCTGTACAAATAGTGACGCTATGGGTCATAATTGTCCAACATGTATTGGGTAGACTGTTGGGGTTTTCAAGTACGTCCTCAAAGACTTATAGACATGTTATTAAGAATTTCCAAAACTAGTGAATTTTTTTCCTTCTAATGAAAGTAAGCATGATTCATATTCTAGCAGTGAATCCTTCCGTAGTTATATCTGTTTACTAGCAGAAGTTCAAGGCAAGTTACGAAAATAGATAGTAAAGTTCTAAGAATATCTACCCAATAGAGTAAAAGAGAAAGAAAAAGCTAAGAGAAAAGTGTGATGTACAGATGCTCAGAGGCTCAGAACAACCAGAAGCAATTAGAGGTAAAGACACAGAAACATATATATAAGGATATACCAGAACCTATAGTAATAAAGAGAATAGGATAAACCTGAGTGAAAGGAAAATATACGGTTGGCCTAAGTAAGTTTTCTTAGAGAAAAGTGTGATGTACAGATGCTCAGAGCAACCAGAAGCAATTAGAGGTAAAGACACAGAAACATATAGATAAGGAAGTGCCAGAACCTATAGTAATAAAGAGAATAAGATAAACCTGAGTGAAAGGAAATATCCGGTAGGCCTAAGTAAGTTTTCTTTCCTTTTCGTAAGATTCATTTTCTCTTCAGAAAATTCTTCCTAACGGATCCAATAGCCTTCAAATACCTCGTAGAGATAGTAAGTTTTCCCTGAATCACGAAGAATAGACATAAAGATAAAAGAAGCAAGAAATCAAGATTAGCCATGAAGGTTTCCAATAGACACAATATGCCACAAATGATGTAGAGTTATAGATACCCAAACCCAGACCCGTAAGAAAGTAAAGTAAAGACCGTAAAGAGAAATGATTAATTACCTTAATTAAAGAAACTGATTTAGATAAGGCCTGACCTACCAAAATCCTCTCCACTCAGTGATTCCAGTTAAGGAAGTTGTCCTGATGAAACCTATCTCATACCTATCTTACATGAGTAATAGACTTCACCAAGACACAGAATAATAGAATAAGGGCATCGATGTCCGTTGAAACATAAGATACTTGTCTCACCCCTTCCCAACATAGATAGAGATAACCATAAGAAAAATCAGTGCCTATAGTGATATATTTTGAGATACAAATAGCGAACAATGAGAAATAATTCACCCAGCAAGAGACCAATATGAGAACTTGACATAAACAAAAATGGAAATTGGCCGCTAAGTAAGGATTCTTAGATCAGACTGATACTAGTAGGAATCTGTCTGAGTTTAAACAGACAGACCCATGAGAATGGAGACACTCGGGAGTAATAAGAGTACTAGTACAGACAGAAAGACATAGTGACATAGTCAGAATCTATAGCAATAACAGAGATCTAGAGAGTATCTCATAAGCCGAACCATCACTAGCCTCGACAACACATCTTAGAGCCAAGAGATAGGATTTGGAAACAATGCAGAAGGATACAATTAGTAACAATGAAGTTAAGTGTGTATAGTAATACAAATAACGTAGCAGGAGGACAGTAAGTAAATGAAGACATCGAGATAATTGATAAAGATTAAGGAACCCTAAGACACATAATAGTCGATACAAATTTCAATAGAACACAAAGTAATTCACCCCCGACGTAGAGCTCAGCAAGAAATTGAACAAGTAAAGAAGTGTATTTAACAGAATAAACGGATCATGAGACAGTAAGATAGCCGAACCAAGGAATTTAAGAAAATCTAGGTAGTAATCGTGAGATAGCGATACATGTATAAGATAGAGTAGTTTGAGTTCGCACTGAGCCAAGCTAAATCTAAAGGTGATAAACTAATCTATTCAGGAACTCATGGCCTTTAAGGAGGTAAAAGCTCAAACGAGTAAAGAAACCAGAGAGAGCATTCCTCATAAATAAGGTATATGATTTATAAGAGGCCATTACACTAGGATGGAAGAACTAGTAGGAGAGTAGCAACCTAACCAAAAGTTTTAGTAGGGATCAGGAGTAAAGACTTCTGGACCAACCCCACCCTCACAATACTCGCTAGACGACAGTGGTAGTGAAGAACCACGATATTCGTGTTGGGAAGCGGCCACGAGTGCGCATCGGAGAATTAAATAAATCAAATTATGATGCCGCTATCCCTTTGCTCAAGACCTATTTATTTTGATTATTCTACAAGCCTAGGCATGTTACTATATATTCTAAGCATAAAAAAAAACTCATAAAACATGCAAAGAACATAAACCTAAACATGCTAACTATCATAAGAACTCTAATTAAAATAAAGAAAGAAAAAGACTTACTTGAACCGAAGACTCCTCCAGTCCTCCCTCCAATCTACAAGCTTTTCTTGAACTCAGAAAGATCTTCCACGTTCCAAAGAGCCACCCAAGTGTGTGGCCTCCAAAGGTGCACACACCAAAGCCAAAACTCAACGGCAAGACTACGCCTTGAGTGCACGGGTATTTTGCCCTTGGTGCTAGCCTAGGCAAATACCTCAAAACTTTTAACTTGAGGTTCCTCTAGTCAATTAGACTTAATGATCCTCAAAATCAGTGGCTTAATCTTAAACTTTAGAGTTGCTCACTTATATAAACCAAAGATATGAAAGGTTTGGTGCAAAAATTTGTGAAGAATTCTTTGGGTTTATATAGGTGCTCCAAAGACAATAAAATTAATTAAGAATCCGATATGGGATAAATGCTAATTTAATATTAGCCATTGGATCTTAATTTAGTGGTTTAATGAGATTATAAAACCTTAATAAGAGTTTGGGCCGAATTGGAATTCAAAACAAATAACAAATAAATATTTTATTATTCATGTTACTATTCACATATTTATTTATTTATTCCAATTCCCAAAGTGCCCCTATCGTCATTCACCAATCCCTAAGCCACTATGGAACCTCATAAATGATCTGTTCAATAATTAAACACATTGAACCATTTATGAACAATTCCTACAACAATCATATATGCTGTTAAATTTGTACTGTGCATTGTTAACCATTGATTTCGACTTTGTAGTGTGTGACCTTTTGGGTTCCCCTCAAGTTGGACATGAAATGACTCGTGATAATTTAATCGAACATAAATTATCCTCCGATCAGATGGTCGTTCGATTTCAATGACCAAGATTGAAATCTAGCAACATGCCAAGGCCCCCAAATGAGAAGGAAAGATATATATACCCATTCTGTATGTGATTTACATATGATACTGTCCTTCACCTCACTGTATCCCCACCGTTTGACCTAGGGTATGGAAAATGTCTACCCATATAGTCAAAGGTATGATGTTGATAGTGTCATGAATCGTGCTAACCCAAGAATCTCACATGATTCTTCCGCTGCGGCCACAGTCTCAAGCACTGATCACACATATCAACCCACAAACTGGAATACTACTCTTATAAGAAAATATTATCCGAGAGGTGGCGATTCTCTGTTGTATATTTACAAACTTCATGTGTTTCAACAAATGACCCAATCATACCTTTATGGCCGGATCTTTTAAACCGGGGAAGGAGAATGTCAAAGTTATTTGATCCACACATAAGATTGTGAAGACCTCAAGTCTAAGGATTATTCATACAATCGATACATGAAAGTTCTCACAGACACATGGGATAAACACTCCATGTGAAAACTTTCAGCGGTCAGTTCGATGGACACGAGCAACTCATGCATCCATGTGATACACCAAGCGGACGAATTTCCGCTAGTAGCCTATGAGATCGGCTACCCCACTTAAGGGCGGATCATATCATCATGCTAGTCTCTCCGCTTTGTGAACGCCCAGATTATTCACAAATCTATGACTAGTAACGTTTAAGAGTAATGATTCTTATAAGGCGTGGAAGCCATCATCTTATTACTTCAAGGGCTTTATTACAGTGTTTGATGATTCTTTTAATTTATGTAAGACAAATATAATAAAGATTTCCATTTTATTAATTAATGAAAATATTATAAATAATTGTACATATAGCCCATCCACAAGTTGGGTATAGGGCATATCCCTAACAATCTCTCACTTGCACTATAGCCAACTAGTATGAATCTGGACACCATACTCCCGGGTGTGCCTATCATGCTTTTGTTGAGTCAGCCCTTTACTCGGAGAATCTGCAAAATTATCTTCTGTGGGTATTTTCTCTATAATAACTTATTTTCTCTCAATAATCTCTCTGGTGAGATGAAATTGCCTAAGTACATGCTTGGATTTCTGGTGGGACATTGGTTCCTTTGATTGAGCAATGGTGCCCGTGTTGTCACAGTACATCGTGACACCATTCTTTTTCACGGGAAGCACTTCCAGCTCCGTGATGAACTTCTTTATCCAGACTACTTCTTTAGCTGCCTTAGATGCTGCAATATATTCAGCTTCAGTGGTGGAGTCCACTGTAGTTGACTGCTTTGAGTTTTTCCAACTGACAGCACCGCCATTCAAAGTAAACAGATCTTCTGTTTGCGATCTGCTGTCATCCCTATCGGTCTGAAAGCTCGTATCATAGTAACCAATGACTTTCATCTCAGAACCATCTCCGTATGTCAAAAATACATCCTTAGTTCTTCTCAGATACTTGAGGATTATTTTGAAAGCTGCCCAGTGTTGCTCACCAGGATTTTCCTGATACGTGCTCGTTATGCTAAGAGCATAAGAGACATAAGGTCTTGTACATAGCATGGCGTACATGATCGATCTTATTGCTGAAGTATAATGGATCCTACTCATATGCTCTCTCTCTGAAAGAGTATGTGGAGATTGCTCCTTAGATAATTTGATTCCATGAAAAGTAGGTAAATTACCTCTTTTGGAATCTTCCATTTGGAATCTTTTCAAAACTTTATCTATGTACGTAGATTGAGAAAATCCTAACAACCTCTTAGATATATTACGGTAGATCTTAATATCGAGGATGTAGGCTGCTTCTCCCAAATCTTTTATCGAGAAATTCTGAGATAACCATTGCGTGGTGGCTTGCATCATGGGAATATCATTCTCGATGATTAATATGTCATTGACATATAATACAAGAAATACAACAACATTCCCACTATTTTTCTTGTAAACACAAGGCTCATCTACATTTTTGATGAAGTCAAATTCTTTGATTGTCTCATCAAATCGTATATTCCAACTTCTAGAGGCTTGCTTGAGTCCATAAATGGATCGTTTAAGCTTGCATACTTTATTATGATCCTCCTTAGATGCAAACCCCTCAGGTTGTGTCATATAGACTTCATTTACGAGGTTCCCATTAAGGAAAGCTGTTTTGACATCCATCTGCCAAATCTCATAATCAAAGTGTGCAGCTAGTGCCAGTAAAATTCGAATGCACTTTATCATTGCAACATGCGAGAAGGTTTCGTCATAGTCAATTCCTTGGATTTGTCTATAAACTTTCGCCACCAACCTAGCCTTATAGGTTTGGATGTTGCCTTCTACATCAGTTTTACGCTTGTAAATCCACTTGTAGCCTATGGGTTTTATCCCTTCAGGTGCATCCACCAAGTCCCAGACTTGATTATGATACATAGAGTCTATTTCGGATTTCATGGCCTCAAGCCACTTGACTGAATCAATGTCATGCATTGCTTCGTCATAACTGGTGGGATCATCATTATCAATGACCTGATTATGTTCCTCATCAATATGGAAAACATATCTTTCAGGCTCATGTCTTTCCCTACCAGACCTTCTAAGTTCATAACCTTGTGGTTGTTCCGTCACTGCCCTTTTGAGGGGCTTGGGGTTTAGTTCTATGTTAGTTTGTTCTTCTCATACCTCATCAAGGTCAAGTCTACGCCCACTATATTTCTTGAGAAGGAATTCATTCTCTAGAAATTTAACATTTCGTGAGACAAATGTTCTTTGTTCATTTGGGACATAGAACAATTATGCTCTTGAGTTTAAGGCATATCCTACAAACTTACATTTAATTGCCCTATCATCCAATTTGTTAGTTTGTGTGAGCTTAACATATGCGTCACATCCCCAAACTCTTAGATAACTAAGACTATGAAGTTTCCCATACCATAACTCATATGGTGTTTGACTAACAGTCTTGGAAGGAACTTGGTTTAGTAGTAGTGTAGGCACTGTATTTTTACATATAAGTCCCGATGATGAGTCTCGTATGGAGACACTACCTATTTAATTGTGAAAACCGCGGGAAACGGACGTCGGAAGGGAAGAATCAAGAATTGACATTATTATTGGATTTAATTCGCTGGATTTGCTTCGGGTTCGCTTGTTGGACCTCCGTTTCAAAAAACACCCAAGCCCACACATCACTAAACCAAACACCCAAGCCCACCAAACAAGACCCTAAGCTACACGCACAAACACATTCCCAAATAACAAAAATCACATTAAACACATGCATAAATCAAGCCAAATCCCCTTCCTAAATTAAAGAAATCCCATGGATCCCATTCCTAATTAAATCAAATCATATCCTTAACTAAAAGAGAAGAAATCAAACTAAATCAAATCACCTCCCTAATTTAAGAAGATTTTTCCTTGTGAAATACTAATTAAAAATATCTCCCATTAATTACCCAAATCATTTCCTTCTCAAACAAGGATAACCTCCATCCCTTTGCCTATAAAAAGAACCCTTCACCAACACATCCTACCCTGGCTCATTCTGACGAAAAACACAAAGAAAATAACTCCTAAGCATTCACGTCCCCTCTCTCATCTTTCCCTTTTAACTCCCTCGACCATCACCCATCAAAACACCTTCTTCACGCTATTAGCAACCCTTCAGCGCATCATCACCCCCTGACCAACCTCAACTTCACGTCATCAGCCCTTGTCCATAAACGCCACTAGCCACAAAGCCCCCCACTCACGTTACTAGCCCCACAACAACACGTAAGCCACCTAACCCTCACGCACCATAAACCAACAGCCATCACGCATCAACATATCACTCACGCCAATAGCCACCTACCCCTTACGCACCAAGAACCTTCAACGCCACTAGCCTTCAAACCTCCATTCACGCCATACACTTCCCCAAACTGCACGCACACCCCCCACTGCACTGCCCATTTTGCCGCACAAATAGACCCTTAAAATGCCCAGAAAATACCCCAAAAATACCGCATAAACTGCCCAGTTTTTAGCCTTAAAACCGCACAAAACAGCAACCCAATACCCCTAAAAAAACCTCCAAAACAGTCCCCTAATTACCAAAAAATAGTGACCAGAAAATACAACACAAACAGCAGTGAAACAGAGTGAAAATAGCAGCCCAAGCAGCGAAACAACGAGGAAAAATGTTGGATTAATGAACCAGGAAAGTTACGGAATATCAACCCTTGAAACAGGCACCTTCTTTATTTATTATTCTTCATTTTTTATTTATTTATTTTAATATATTATCGCATGAGAGTCGTTTGTTGATGCATGATGTGAATTCCGGGTGAACGAAATGTGTGTTCTCTTTTGTGGTATATCGGATGGAAACCCGAACGTAAATTCTATAGCCGAATCCGAATGGACGGTAGTGCGGTTTGCACTCGGGATACAATGCCATGTACTACTTAAGAGACATACATATTTCATTTCATCCAAACATGTATGCTAGCATGATTTAGTCTAGTATGTTATTTATTTTTTAAGCATGATTTAGTTGTTTATTTTTAAAGCATGATTAGTTATTTATTTTGCGTTTGGAAGTTGCATTATGTTTAGGTTGTTATTTTGTTTTCCGCATTATATAATTGAAGTATGTTCATGAAATTGCCGTGTAATATTATATACTTGCCGTTATAATGACTCATTTTTAAAGCATGCGAACTTAGTCATAGGATTTAGTTTGATGAATGCGGACTAGATCTAAGTTACCTTTGAGCATACATGTTGAGTAGATTCGGTTAGTTTATTGCACAAATCATATCATTACAAGTGACATAAGTAAGGGACCATTCCGAACCCAACGGTTTGAGGTCTTGCCTTGCGAGGGGTGAGTGCGGCCTTAAATCATTTTCTCGGTTCACACAGGGTGGCGACTCCATGTTATTTCTTCAGTTTAGTTCCCCCGCGGGCTATTCCGTACTCCCAACTAGGCCGCGAGCCTAGAACAACGTCGTCGATTTCTGTGTCCTACAAGTAATGTTGCAGTTTTTAAAGCAAGACCCCAAAATGAAAGAGGTAGATCCGTGCCTAGCATCATTGATAGAAACATATCTAATAATGTCCGATTTCTCATTTTGTAGACCCTATTATGCTGTGGAGTTCCCGGAGGACCACTGGGAAACAATGCCATTTTCTCTCAAGTAATCTTGAAATTCATCGCTTAAGTATTCACCACCTCGGTCAGACCTTAGTGACTTAATACTTTTATTAAGCTGGTTTTCTACTTCAGCTTTGAAGACTTTGAATTTCTCAAAGGCTTCAGATTTGTACTGCATAAGGTACACATACCCATATCACGAGTGGTCATCGATAAAGGTAATGAAGTAAGAGAATCCACCTATAGCGGTGACTGAAATTGGTCCGCATACATCATAGTGTATGTGTTCTAATGTCTCCACTATATGTTGTCCTTTACCTTTGAAGGGTAATTTGGTCATTTTACCAAGTAAACAAGACTCACAAGTTCCATAAGGTTCATATTTGAAGGGTCTGAAATACCCATCCTTATGTAGCTTAGTTAATCTTGTTTCATTGATATGACCTAAGCGAGTGTGCCATAAAAGTGATTCATTGAGATTATTCGAGTTAACGTTGTATATATTAGAGGTTGAACATTCTTTGTTTGTTTGTTAGACATAGATACCATTATTCAAAATACCATCTCCATATTTTATTTCATTGAAATAAATAGAACATTCATTACAACTTATTAGGCATGAAAAGCCTTTATTACATAAAGAAGAAATTGAAATGATGTTCTTTACTAGAGAAGGTACATAAACACAATCTTCCAAGTCTAAAACTAAACCATTCGGCAAAACTAATTAATAAGTCCCCACGCACAATGCAACCAGTTTTGCTCCATTACCCATGCGTAAGTCAACCTCCCCATGACGGAGTCTCATACTGTTTCTCAGGCCCTGCACATTGTTACACAAGTGAGTCCCACAACCGGTGTCAAGCACCCAAGTAGAAGGTTCATAGTTTTGAGAATATAGTTTAATCATATACAACATACCTGAAGCATTAGGCTTCTTGGCCTCATGGGCTTCCCTAGCTTCCTTGGCTTTCAAGGATCTGCAGTCTTTCTTCCAATGACCATTTTTCCACAAAAGAAACATTTCCCCTTTCCCTTTTTCTTCTCCACCTTACCATTGGGCTTTAGGTGATCTGGAGCCTTGGCCTTGCTCTTATTTTTCTTTGGGCCTCGTGGCTTCAAGTCCGTACCCGTAAGCATGACGAAGGTTTTAAGCTCCGATTTCAAGTCATTCTCTGCTTGCTTTATCAGATTGTGTTATTCTGCTAAAGTAGCTCTTTATTAGATAGATGAAACTGCATAATAAAGTAAGAGAAGTCTTTTGGTAAGGACTGAAGAATTAGATCGTGACCTATCTCATGATCCATGATGAACCCGAGGTTAGCCAATTTTTCAATGTGGCCAATCATCTTAAGCACGTGTCCACTAACAGATCTTTTCTTATACCTTGTTTGGAATAAGGCACATGACACTTGGAATCTCACGGTATGAACGAAAGTTTCATACAACTCCTTCAAGTGAAAGATGATGGTTTGAGCATCCATATCTTCATGAGCTTTCTGAAGTTCGTCCGACATAGAGCCAAGCATTATGCAAACTACTTGCTCATTATCATCGACATGTTTCTTCCAAGCATCAAATGTATTTTTGTCAGTATCTTCTGCGGGTTCAGGGGGAAATGGTCTTTCAAGAACATAGAAAATATTTTCTTGTCGTAAGACAATTTTAAGGTTTCTAAACCAGTCAATGTAGTTGTCCCCTTTGAGCTTATGCTCATCAAGGATGGAACGAAGTGATATTCTTTTTACCATTTGAATGTTTGTGAAATATTTTAACCCACATGTTAAGAGAGAATGTTAAAATTAGGAATATATTTTCATTAATGTTTCATAATAACATGGGCTTTTAATATTATGAAGTTGCTCCCACTCAATTGTTTTAAAATTTTAAGCAAATCGCATCAACCCCAATATGATGGATTTCTTGTGGGCAAGGATCCCATTATCATCATTTCATAACTTTGACTAGGGCTGGTCATTATAAAATACGATAATTAGGTAGGTTCCCAACCAATTTATGATATAAATCACAATTCCTTGATCATTGGGTTGGGCAATCAAACATGCCATAGCTTATGCTAGTCCTTGTGGACACCCAAACTTTGCCACTAAGTTATAAGACCAGGCCTAAGGGTCGTTACGTCTTATGACTCAGAAAAGTCAAACCATTGTCAATAGTATGATTTAGGGACAAATTGGTATTGGTCAGTCCGGTAAAGCCTAGTCTTGCCAATACGGTTTAAGCCCTTTGGGTCTATACTTTACAATGGGAGGCAAATTTTAGACTTAAATTATTATTGAGGATTTTATCAAGTTTAAGTGAATAACTGTCAAACACTTTAAATATGCTTTAAGGTAAGCTTTGAGTAAATGATTATCTAGATGTCTTCAAAACTTTTCCTTTTGGCTATAAAAAGGTAGTGAGTGAAGGAAGACACCAAATCATTATCTAACTCTAGTATTACCTTTGGTTAAATTAACTTTAGTTTGGAAAGTTTTATTAACGCCTTGGTCCCACCCCACTTGTATCTTTTATAATGTCTTTTATTATAAACAAGTGATTTATATTTATTAGCCTTAAAGGTAATAAATCTCTAAGTTCCTCACGGAATAATTACTTAGCTAAGGGATAAGCAATAAACTCTCTATTTCCTTAGAAAGTCTCTAGATGCTTGCACCCTAAAATAATCATGCCAATTCTAATCATATATATAATCATCAAGCATATGAGTTTTAATATGTTGGAATTATTTTAGGCATTAAATAACTTTGATTAATATTTATTTATGATATTGTATTTTATTTTATTCAAATAAATTTACTATTAACGTTTTTTACAGATGCGTGAACTTTAAATGCAATTTCACAAATCACATCTTAACCAAATCATGCAAAACTTGTGCCTACAATTAAGTTCAGGGTGTTAGCTTTCCAATGAGCTTTTACATACCCAATTTCGAGTTCAAATGAGAAAGAACTAATCAAAACAAAAACGGCGTGCTGATACCACTGTTGGGAAGCGGCCGCGAGTGCGCAACGGAAAATTAAATAAATCAAATTATGATGCCGCTATCCCTTTGCCCAAGACCAATTTGTTTTTATTATTCTACAAGCCTAGACATGTTACTATATATTCTAAGCATAAAAAAACTCTTAAAACATGCAAAGAACATAAACCTAAACATGCTAACTATCATAAGAACTCTAATTAAAATAAAGAAATAAAAAGACTTACTTGAACCGAAGACTCCTCCAGTCCTCCCTGTTAGTCTCTAAGATCATCCCAAGAACATTTAAAGCATGAAATAATGTGAATACAAAAGAAAAGTATAGCGGAAATATACTTACAATGATCGGAAGAGAGGATGTGTTGATAATAAAATTTTCATTCCTTGAAAGTCTCCAAGCTTTCTTTGATGAGGTTGTGCTCCAAGCTATGAGTGATTTGAGATTCCAAGCTCAATGGGAAAGTTTCCCTATCACCTAAGTATGATCCTTGATGTGTGCTAGCACTTAGAAAAAATGCAACAATTCTTCTTCTTCTCCTTGGTGTATTCGGCCAAGCCAAATAGGGAGAGAAATTTGGAGTTGGGCATGAATGGGAGAGAAGGAGAGAGTGACTTGTGTTTTGATTTTTCAAAACAAAATAATGATATACCAAATATCTAATATTTGGTAAATGTCTATCATCTCTCCAATATTGAGTGTTCAACAAATCTATAACCACCCACCAAATTCCATCACCAAAAAGTTGATTAAAGTGACTAGGTGATGTGACTTGTGATGTGACTTGTGGGCCCTACTTGATTCAAAATCGAAGTGGGCCCACAAACCCATTTCGGGCTCGGGTTTGTTAATTCCGAATTAAAGAATTTTCCGTTACGACTTAATTAAATCAAATTTAATTAAATAATTATGCCTAGCAAAATTACTATTAAAGTCGCTCGCGAATTAATTCTAAATTAATTCGTTCGCCCAAATTAATATCCAATTTTAATTTCGTTATGAAATCTAATTTCTTTTAATATATCGAATATATTATTTAATCGATTAATTCCGAATTAATCGTTCTCTCCCTTCTAATAGAAATTTATCTCAGATAAATTCTCGCCATAATTAATCCCAGATTAATTTTCTCTCTCTTATAATTAATCCCAGATTAATTCTGTGCGAGTCATACGTCATCGGTGAATCTTCGGGAAGCGACCCATGAGATCCATGGATATGTTGGCAGTAAATCCGGTCGTCGGACTATCCGAACACGTGCGTACCTCGTAACATATTTTTACCGATTTAAGAGACATGGTTGGCTTCTAGCAAAGCGCCGTGCCTACCCAATTCTCCAGAAATATTCTTAAAGGAATATATAATCTATAACAGGCGTAATATACGTAGTATTGCGTATTTCGATCCAGTATCTGATGTCACATGCAAGGCTAGGGGCCGGAATAGTGTTTGCCCCGTACGAAGCATAGATCGGATCACAAACAACTAGTCTCTATAATCAGATAATCATGACCTTGTCATATTATCCCGATAGTTGCAACATAATAGAGAATCGGTTCTGTATCCCTGCGTGATCATCATCTCCATATGAATGAAGTGATACTTCCGTCTTGACATCACACCCAATACACTACGACTTTCAATAAACCTAGAAGAGGCGTACACAGAACCTGTTAAAGTCCCGGACGACCAAAACCAAAGCGTATTGATTGTCGCAAGTACTAGCGATGCAAGTCACAGGTTAAGACCAAATACACCTACCCTGAAGCGGATTCCCATAGACACATAGTCATGCTACTAATGGGATTCCGCGGGGCCTATCCAGAGCGAAGCTGTTTCCATACCATCGGTAAACACAACCTCCTATCACACTTGCATAAGTATCCAACACTTAAATATATGAGAACTATGATGTTAAGCTTCCATAACACGCACAAGTGCAATACTAGTCTATTCTGCATTATCGATGTCCAGTCTCGATAATACTACGACTAGGGATATTTAATGATTAAACCTTTGTGGATTGATATTGTCTCATATCTTATAATCCAGAACTAATCATAAGGATTTTTATCATTTATATATATAAGTAATCTAATTACAAAAAATGATAAAATGAAATTTCCATTGTCACATAGTTAATTTGTACAAAAACCACAATGTCTTTTACAAATAGTGACGCTATGGGTTATAATTGTCCAACAATCTGCCACTTGGCCTATAGCTAGTCACTCAAGCATCTAACGCCTGAACTATGTACATGTCGCTCAAACTTTTGCTGAGGAATAGCTTTCGTCAACGGATCTGCAATGTTGTCTTCTGATGTGACCTTCTCGATCTTCACATCGCCACGATGTATGATCTCACGAATCAGATGGAAACGTTGAAGAACATGCTTGGATCGTTGATGAGACCGCGGTTCCTTAGCTTGCGCTATAGCCCCGTTATTGTCACACCATAATGGAACGGGCTCAGCTGCTAACGGAACTACTCCTAATCCAATGAGGGCTTTACGGTTCCAAACTGCCTCTTTTGCTGCTTCAGCTGCAGCAATGTATTCCGCTTCTGTTGTTGAATCGACAACAGTCTCTTGCTTGAAAGATTTCCAGCTTACTACTCCGTTGTTCAAATAAAATATATACCCAGATTGAGACTTACAGTAGTCTTTATCAGTTTGGAAACTTGCATCGGTAAACCCAATTACCTCAAGTTCTTCATCTCCATAGATTAAGAAAACATCCTTAGTTCGTCTAAGATACTTTAGGATATTCTTAACTGCCATCCAGTGACCATCACCTCGATCGGCCTGATAGCGACTACACATGCTCAAAGCATAGGAGACATCAGGTCGCGTACATATCATGGCATACATGATCAATCCGAATGCCAAGGTGAATGAGATCTGACTCATGTTGTCTCTCTCATCTTGAGTTTTAAGACACATGTCCTTAGATAGAGTGACACCATGTGACACTAGCAACAGTCCCCTCTTAGACTGTTCCATGTTGAATCTCTTCAACACTTTGTCAATGTACGTGCTCTGGGAGAGTCCAAGCAGCTTTCTAGATCTATCTTGATAGATCTTTATTCCCAGAATAAAGGCTGCTTCTCTCAGTTCCTTCATGGAGAATTTTAATGAAAGCCAAGCTTTCACCGATTGAAGCATGGGATTGTCATTGCCAATAAGCAATACATCATCGACATAAAGGACAATGAATGTCAGTGCGCTCCCACTAACCTTCTTATATACACAAGGATCATCCTCGTTTTGAACAAAATCATATTCTCTTATGATCTCATCAAATCGTTGGTTCCAAGAACGCGATGCTTGCTTCAATCCATAAATGGATCGATTTAACTTGCAAACCTTGTCTGCATGTTTAGGTACGATAAATCGTCAGGCTGTTGCATATAAACATCCTCCAAAAGGTTTCCGTTAAGGAAAGTGGTTTTGACTTCCATCTGCCATATCTCGTAATCGAAATATGCAGCAATAGCAAGCACAATCCGAATGGATTTAATCATGGAAATGGGTGAAAAAGTTTCGTCGTAATTGACACCATGTCGTTGATGATACCCCTTCGCTACAAGCCTAGCTACGTTTGTATGTTGCCATCCATGTCGGTCTTCTTCTTGAAGATCCATTTGCAACCAATAGGCTTTACGCCTTCTGGTTCATCAACCAGTGTCCAAACTTGGTTGGTGTACATGGAATCCATTTCGAACTTCATGGCATCTTGCGAGTGGCTAGGTGATGTGACTTGTGGACCCCACTTGATTCAAAATCCGAGTGGGCCCGCAAATACATTCCGGGCTTGGGTTCATTAATTCCGAATCAATGAATTTTCTGTTGCGACTTAATTAAATCAAATTTAATTAAATAATTATGCCTAGCAAAATTACTATTAAAGTCGCTCGTGAATTAATTCTAAATTAATTCGTTCGCCCGAATTAAAATCCAATTTTAATTCCGTTATGAAACCTAATTTCTTTTAATATATCGAATATATTATTTAATTGATTAATTCCAAATTAATCGTTCCCTCTCTTCTAATAGAAATTTATCCCAGATAAATTCTCGTCGTAATTAATCCCAGATTAATTTTCTCTCTCTTATAATTAATCCCAGATTAATTCTGTGCGAGTCATACGTCATCGGTGAATCTTTGGGAAGCGATCCATGAGATCCATGGATATATTGGTAGTAAATTCGGTCGTCGGACTATCCGAACACGTGTGTACATCGTACCACGTTTTTACTGATTTACGAGACATGGTTGGCTTCTAGCAAAGCGCCGTGCCTACCCAATTCTCCAGAAATATTCTTAAAGGAATATATAATCTATAACAGGCTTAGTATACGTAGTATTGCGTATTTCGATCAAGTATCTGATGTCACATGCAAGGCCTGGGGCTGGAATAGTGTCTGCCCTGTACGAAGCATATATCGGATCACAAGCAACTAGTCTCTATAATCAGATAATCATGACCTTGTCATATTATCCCGATAGTTGCAACATAATAGAGAACCGGTTCTGTATCCCTGCATGATCGTCATCTCCATATGACTGAAGTGATACTTCCGTCTTGATATCACACCCAATACACTAAAATTCTCAATAAACCCAAAAGAGGCGTACACAGAAACTGTTAAAGTCCCGGACGACCAAAACCAAAACGTATTGATTGTCGCAAGTACTAGTGATGCAAGTCTCAGGTTAAGACCAAATACACCTACCCTGAAGCGGATTACCATAGACACATAGTCATACTACCAATGGGATTCCGCGGGGCCTATCCAGAGCGAAGCTGTTTCCGTACCATTGGTAAACACAACCTCCTATCACACTTGCATAAGTATCCAATACTTAAATATATGAGAACTATGATGTTACGCTTCCATAACACGCACAAGTGCAATACTAGTCTATTCTGCATTATCGATGTCTAGTCTCGATAATACTACAACTAGGGATATTTAATGATTAAACCTTTGTGGATTGATATTGTTTCATATCTTATAATCCGGAACTAATCATAAGGACTTTTATCATTTATATATATAAGTAATCTAATTACAAAAAATGATAAAATACAATTTCCATTGTCACATAGTTAATTTGTACAAAAACTACAATGTCTTTTACAAATAGTGACGCTATGGGTCATAATTGTCTAACACTCCCTCTAATCTACAAGCTTTTCTCGAACTCATAAAGCTCTTCCAAGTTCCAAAGAGCCACCTAAGTGTGTGGCCTCCAAAGGTGCACACACCAAAGCCATAACTCAACGGCAAGACTACACCTTGAGTGCACGGGTATTTTGCCCTTGGTGCTGGCCTAGGGAAATACCTCAAAACTTTTAACTCGAGGTTCCTCTAGTCAATTAGACTTAAGGATACTCAAAATCAGTGGCTTACTCTTAAACTTTAGAGTTGCTCACTTATATAAATCCAAGATATGAAAGGTTTGGTGCAAAAATTTGTGAAGAATTCTTTTGGTTTATATAGTGCTCCAAAGACAACAAAATTAATTAAGAATCCAATGTGGGATAAATGCTAATTTAATCTCAGCCATTGGATATTAATTTAGTGGTTTAATGAGATTATAAAACCCTAATAAGAGTTTGGGCCGAATTGGAATTCAAAAAAAATAACAAATAATTTTTTTTTACTATTCACATTAATATTCACGTTACTATTCAATTTTTTTTTTATTCCAATTCCCAAAGTGCCCCTATCGTCATTCACCAATCCCTAAGCCACTATAGAACCTATAAATGATCTGTTCAATAATTAAACACATTGAACAATTTATGAACAATTCCTACAACAATCATATATTCTGTTAAATTTGTACTGTGCACTGTTAACCATTGATTTCGACTTTGTTGTGTGTGACCTTTTGGATTCCCCTCAAGTTGGACATGAAATGAATCGTGATAACTTAATCGAACATAAATTATTCTCCGATTAGATGGTCGTTCGATTTCAATGACCAAGGTTGACATCTCGCAACATGCCAAAGCCCCCAAATGAGAAGGAAAGATATATATACCCATTATGTATGTGATTTACATATGATACGGTCCCTCGCCTCACTGTATCCCCACCGTTTCACCTAGGGTATGGAAAGTGTCTACCCATATAGTCAAATGTATGATGTTGATAGTGTTATGAATCGTGCTAACCCAAGAATCTCACATGATTCTTCCACTGCGGCCACAGTCTCAAGCACTGATCACATATATCAACCCGCGAACTGGAATACTACTCTTATAAGAAAATATTATCCGAGAGAGTGGCAATTCTCTATTGTATCCTTACAACTTCATGTGTTTTTCAACAAATAACTCAATCATACCCTTATGATCGGATCTTTTGAACCAGTGAAGGAGAATGTCAAAGTTATTTGATCCACACATAAGATTGTAAAGACCTCAAGTCTAAGGACTAGTCATACAATCGATACATGAAAGTTCTCACAGACACATGGGATAAACACTCCATGTGAAAACTTTTGGCGGTCAGTTCGATAGACACGAGCACTCATCCATCCATGTGATACACCAAACAGACGGATCTCCGCTAGTAGCCTATGAGATCAGCTACCTTACTTAAGGGCAGATCATATCATCATGCTAGTCTCTCCGCTTTGTGAACGCCCAAATTATTCACAAATCTATGACTATGAACGTTTAAGAGTAATGTTTCTCATAAGGCGTGGAAGCCATCATCTTATTACTCCAAGGGATTTGTACAGTGTTTGATGATTCATTTAATTTATGTAAGACACGTATAATAAAGATTTCCATTTTATTAATTAATGAAAATATTACAAATACATGTACATATAGCCCATCCACAAGTTGGGTATATGGCATATCCCTAACAATTCGTGCTGATGATATTTCCAGACACAAGTAAACTCGTGACGTATTGTAATATCCTATAAGGTATAGCAAAGGACCTGTGAAAAGAAATATCCCCAGAGAAGAAGACAGAAACCGAAATCACAGAAGTTTCAGGTATAATATAATAACATAAGAGAAGAAGAAAAGAACTCTGGGGATTTGAAGAAGGAACTATTAAGATAAAATTATGACAAGAAAAAGTGTTAGTCAAATAATGACAGGAATACGTGAGTGATAGTGTTAGACATGACAATGGACGAATAACATTAGACTATTTCATTTAACAATTCAAAAAGAGGGTCTTAACAGAGTATATGATGAAATATATAGTAGCGGCCTTAGGCATTAATATATTGAATGAATAATACATAGGATGATTAGAATCAGAGTTAGTGAAGTATAGCGTAAAGATGGCCAAAGGAACTATGTACATAATAATATTGAGATTGAAACGACACTTGACAAGGCAAGATTATGGAATAGCTGAAAGTGAGGTATTCTAGAGTGCAAATGAGGAACTAATGCAAGTCAGTTTTCCATAACTCCAGCTCAAGTGGGTCAGTGGGCTTAGGCGGGAGAGGTATCTGTATAGTGTACAACATCCTCTCAGCCCCAAGGACTATCCTTAGGTTCATTTCCCAATCAGCGAAGTTTGTGCCCTTAAAGACATTGTCACCCATGATGATGTCTCGGACATTTCCCTTGCTAGCCATCTCAACCACGATAGTCCAACTATCTAGTTAACGATAAAATTGGTACAGTCAAACTGTTACAAAAAAATAACAATGTATTAGTCCAAATAATTTTAATAAATAGACGAAATAATTTTGAAACACGCGTAAGGCTAAATATTTGAACGAAATTGCAAGTTCAATACTAGCCTCCCACTATTTTCATCAAGTCTCTAACCCTCTGTTGAGAACTCGGGAAATCCTATTTCCTAGTGGGCTAGGATCCCGTTAAATAACACACAATCTTGACTTTGGCCAACAAATTGTATGCTATTTAACTAGGTAGATCTCAAAGATCAATTCGATCCAATCCAATTCCTAGATCCGGTTAGGTGGACATCCAAGTCCAAAACATATGTATATTTACTTATGCCAATGTATCTAATACATTTTCCTAACCATATCCTCCGAATCATCTAGGCCTTGGCTTTGGCACAACAAACCTAATGATTCCGGTTAAGCGGGACCCATTGACAAGGAAGTTTCGTAATCAATGTCGTTGGACAAGAAGTGATCTTGACTTTGGCCAACAAATCACAACTTGGACAGACACCGATGTGGAACAAAACTCTCATGATTCAAGTACATCCTCAATTGACAAAGGTCTTGACTTTGGCCAACAAACCAATGCCAATTTTGGATCTTGAACAAGAATCATTCAATGGAAGGATAATCGCTTAATATAAATTGAGGGATTTTTGCGTAATTGGCAACCAATTTATTATCTTTTTAGGTCTCATCATCATACACCCTTAAGCATGCTTCTAAAACATCATAAAGTGCGTAAGTAAATTAATAGTGATATACGGATGGATATTAAAACAACTTGTTCCTAGAACAAATCACTCCCTTTCCTCTCCCCGCTAGCATTATTCTACTTCTACCCAATTACATAATACAATAAGAGAAACCTCATATACATTGAGGGGAATTAGGTGAGAAGAGAATAAAAAGAGATAAAGAGATAAGGCTGGACACGCAGGTCCAATTTATAAATTCTAAATTTACATAATTTCTAAAATTACCCTTCCCTTCTAATATCCATCCGATATGCACTATTCATTCATTACATACATATATATTCAATCAAGACATGCTATTCAACCAATCAAATCCAATTAATTAGTCTTTGTTTAAGTGATCATCCAATGTTCAAACAATGGTTTGATTTTGCGCGAGTCCAACTCGTTGAGAATAAGTACATAAGGTACGAATTCAGGAATTATATCGAACTACTTGTTAAATCCAATTTAAGTCGTATTCAATACTAATTTATTTTATTTAATTCCAAATTAAATGTTTACACTTTTAATGTGCTTTTAAAGACTTAGATTCTAAATCTTATCTAATTGGGTCTCCAAGCCCAACTAACATCCAATGTTTGTTTAATTAAAGTCCGATGGGCTTTCAATTGATTTATAAAGGCTTGGGCTTTGGTCATTGTGGGTCAAACCCAATTACCAAGCCCAAATAAGGAATCACCCTTAAATGCCATAAAATCAATTTCAAGCCCATAAGGCCCAATTAAACATTAAAGCCCATTAATTAAATTTTAATATTCCAAATTTTAAAATTCAATTAATTAAAGTGTAAATCCATGATTAATTCATTAAACCAAAATATTTCAAAAACACCAATTTAATTCATTAATCATCACTTGTTCAAAACATATGTCCAACATTTATTTGAACAAGAATCAAATCCTTTAACATGTCATATTGCATTCGGCCAAGAGGGATTTTTGCGGTTCGATTTGTTTTTCAATCCGATTGAATCACTAATCTACATCCCGTATATATATATATATATATATATTTTTTTTTAAGTCATCTAATGAACTTGAAAGCAAAAAATCCAATTCATTGAAAGGACCTCCATTTTCGGTCAAAGTAACAATTTTGGCAAAAAATCATCCAATGCATTTTTCTCAAAATTGATCATGTATTACATCAATTTCATACATATAATCATACTTAAGTCATCTAATGAACTTGTGCATGAAAAATTCCAAACCAGTGGAAGCACCTCCACATTCGGCCAAGACAACCATTTTGGGGAAAAATCATCCAATGCATTTTTCTCAAAATTGATCATGTATTATATCATATATCATACATATATCATACTTAAGTCATCTAATGAACTTGTGCATGAAAAATTCCAAACCAGTGGAAGCACCTCCACATTCGGCCAAGACAACCATTTTGGGGAAAAATCATCCAATGCATTTTTCTCAAAATTGATCATGTATTACATCATATTACATACATATAAGCATACTTTATCATCAAATTCACAAGAACATGCTTCAATCAATTTTCCCCAAATTAACCCTAATGTATTTCATGCTTAAACATGGCTCCATGATACCATTGTAGGTTTCTATTATTAGTCCCAAAGAAAGTATAAGCCAAAGAAATACACATTTATACATGCAAAGCTTGAAGCATGGCGGAATCATACTTACAAAGCTTGTGACGAAAATGATGAAGAGAATCCTTGAGTCTTCAAAGTTGAAACTTTCGGCCAAGAGCAAGAGTGAGAGAAGCTTCAAGTCTTCTAGTATTCCAAGCTCCAAGGTTGTTTCCCTATCACCTCCTTTGATCCCTCATTGTGCTAGCAAAAATGGAGAAGATGAAAACAATTTTATGCCTTGATGAAGCTCACGGCGTGAGCAAGAAGAAGGAGAGGGAGAGAGGCTTTTTGTATTCCTTTTTATCTTTTCTTGTTTTCTAAAAACGTGAATGATGATAAGAATAACAATTACCAAAAATATTTGGTAAAAAACCCTTCAAAAACCGTGAAAAAGGTTTTCCCTCCCAAAAGCCATTAACTGGCCTCATCAACTTACATTGAGAATAGTGACAATGTATCAACCCATAAAGGTGACTAGATACATCCATCAACTAGTCGTGTCAAGTGATGAGACTACGCGATGTGATTTGCGGGTCCCACTCGTTTCAAAATACGAATGTGTCCGTAAACATTTTCGGGCTCGGTTTCGCTAATTCCGAATTAACGAATTTCCGTCGCGGCGTGAATTAAATAATTACGCCTAGCGAAATTACTATTCACATCGCTAACGAATTAATTCTAAATTAATTCGTTTGCCCGAATTAAAATCCGATTTTAATTCCGCGTCGAAATCTAATTTCGTTTAATAATATATCGAATATATTATTTTATCTATTAATTCCAAATTAATCGTTCTCTCTCTCCTAATAAGGCATTTTATCCAAGATAAAGTTTCTCCGTAATTAATCCAAGATTAATAAAGTTCGAATCAAACATCATAGGTGAATCTTCAAGAAGCGACCCAAGAGATCTCTGGATATGTTGGCAGTAAATACGGTCGTTGGATAATCCAAACACGTACGTACCTCGTACTACGTTTTTACCGATTTACAGGACAAGGTTGGCTTCTAGCAAAGCGCCATGCCTACCCAATTCTTCAGAAATATTCTTATTGGAATATTAGATCTTTATCAAGCGTAGTATACCGTAGTATCGCGTACATCGATCCAGTATCGGACGATCACATGTTAGGCCTGGGGCTGGAAATGTGTCTGCCCCGTACGAAACATATATCGGATATCAAACAACTAGTCTCTTTAAATCGGACAATCCTGACCTGGTCATATTGTCCCGACGGTTGCAACCTTTCATAGAGTACTAGTTCTGTATCCTGCGTGATCATCATCTCCATATGTCTGAAGTGATACTTCCATCTTGACATCACATCCAGTACACTACGATTCTCGATAAACCCAGAAGAGGCGTACACAGAACCGGTTAAAGCCCCGAACCACCAAAACCAAAGTTTACCGATTGTCGCAAGTACTAGCGATGCAAGTCTCAGGTTAAGACCATATACACCTACCCTGATGCGGCCTCCCATAGACACGCAGACATACTACCAATGGGATTCCGCGGGGTCTGTCCAGAGCGAAGCTGTTTTCCGTACCATCGGCAAAACACAACCTCCTATCGCACTTGCATAAGTATCCAATACTTAAATATATGAGAACTATGCCGTTGTGCCATCACAACTCGCACAAGTGCAATACTAGTCTATTCCGCATTATCGATGTCCGATCTCGATAATACTCCGACTAGGGATATTTAATGATTAAACCTTTATATTGATACTGTCTCATATCATCTCAATACGGAACTAATCATATGGACTTTTGCCATTAATATATAAAGTAAATAATTTTACAAAACGGCAAAAGGCAATTTCATTATCACATAGTTGATTTTGTACAATAATACAATATCATTTACAAAACAGTGACGCTATGGGTCATAATGTCTAACATATACTACGCTTGATAAAGATCTTGTATTCCGCAGAAGAATATTTCTGGAGAATTGGGTAGGCACAGTGTTTTGCTAGAAGCCAACCATGTCTTGTAAATCGGTAAGAACGTGGTACCGGTTATGCACGTATTCGGATAGCCTGATGACCGTATTTACTGCCAACATATCCAGGGATCTATTGGGTCGCTTCCTGAAGTTTCACCGTTGAGAATTGATCCGAAACTAGTGGGTCCCACCGCATTGCCGATGTCCAATGTCGATAATACTACGACTAGGGATATTTTAATGATTAAACCTTAGTGGATTAATACTGTCTCATATCTTATTAATCCGAAACTAATCATATGGACTTTTATCATTTATATATCCCAGTAATCCAATTACAAATGATAAAAGAGCAATTTCCTTTGTCACATAGTTAATTTGTACAACAGCATTATGTTATGTACAAATAGTGATACTATGGGTCATAATTGTCCAACAATCTCCCACTTGGCCTATAGCCAATCACTCAAGTGTTCTACACTTGAACTATATACGGGTCGCTCAAACTTCTGCTGAGAAAAATGCTTTCGTCAGCGGATTTGCAAAATTATCATCTGATGCGATTTATTCGATCATCACATCGCCACGATGTAAGATCCGAATGAATCAGATGAACAATTGAAGTATATACTTGGATCGTTGATGAGACTATTAATTCTTTAGCCTGTGTTGTAGCCTAGCTCAGCTGCTAACAAAACTATTCCTAATCTAATTAGGATTATTATAGATCCAAATCGCTTTTATTGCTGCCTCAGCTGCAACAATATTCCGCTTTTGTTGTTTATGCGGCAAGAATATTTTGCTTGGAAGATTTCCTGCTCACTGTTCCGTTATTCAAACTATATAGTATCCTTATTACGACTTATAGTCGTTTTTGTCGGTTAGGAAACTTGCAGCAGTGAACCCAGTCACTTCAAGTTCTCATTCTCCATAGCATAAGACAACATCCTTAGTTCATCTAAGATACTTAAGGATGTTCTTAACATCAATCTAGTGACCATCACTTGGATTGGCCTGATTGTGACTCCATATGCTCAAAGCATATGAGACACCAGGTCGCGTACATATATTTCAATGTACGAGTTCTCAGAGAGTTCCAACAACTTTTAAATCTATGTCAGTAGATCCTTATTCCTAGAATAAAGGTTGTCTCTCCCAAGTAGTCTACGGAGAATTTTTCATGAAAGCCAAGCTTTCACCGATTGTATTATGGGAATATCATTTCCAAGAAATGATATATCATCATTATTTAGGACAATCATTGTCAGTGCGCTCCCACTAACCTCCTTATATACACAAGAAATATTTTCGTTTTGAATTAAATCATATACCATTATGATTACATCAAAACTATAGTTCCAAGAACGCAATGCTTGCTTCAATCCATAAATGGATCGATTTAACTTGCAAACCTTATTTGCTTGTTAAGGTACAACAAAACCGTCAGGATGTTGTAAACATCCTCCAAAAGGTTTCCGTTTAAGGAAATCGATTTTGACGTTCAGCTTCCATATTTCATGAATGAAACATGCAGCATAAGCAAGCATTATCCAAATGGAATTTAATCAAGGCAACAAGTTAAAAGGTTTCGTCGTAATCGACACAATATTGATAACGATAACTTTTCGCTACAAGTCTAGCTTTGTACTTTGGTATGTTGCCATCCATGTATGTCTTCCTTGAAGACTAATATAATACCAATAGGCACAATGCCTTCCGGTACATCAACCAGTGTCCAAACTTGGTTGGTATACATGGAATCCATTTTGGACATCATGGCACTTTGCCATAATAGGGAGTCGATACCTTGTATCACCTCCTCATACGTAGTAGGTTTTTCTTCCTCAATAAGATTGACATCTTTACGAGGTGAGATCAGAAACGCATACCTCCCAGGTTGTTTTCTGACTCTCTCTGACTTACATGGTTCTTGTGTATTCGAAGATTATGGTACAATTTCATCCCTGATGAACTGTTTGTGTTCCATTAAGGAATCGGTGCCTTGAACAGTATTACTCTGATTTTCATCGAGTTGTACTTTCCTCCCACTTACCACTGCATATAGGTATTCCTCTTAGGAAAACCGCATGGAGAGCAACAATTTACATTGTTCTCTTGTGAGTTGTATAAGTACTATACTTTGGTTACCCTAGGATAACCTACAAATTAGGCACTTATCTGATTTGGGTTTTAGTTTGGTATCATCCAAACATATGCCCAACATTCCCAAATCTTCAGGAATGAGAAAACCCAGTTTCTTTCCTATTTATATCTAATATGAAATTTGTCTAACAGATTTTTCATGGAACCTTATTCAAAATAAGTTTTGCACTGATTTAATGCGTATCCCTAGAAGGAAAATGGTAGCTCAGAGCGACTAATAATTAACCTTATTATGTCTAACAAAATTTGGTTTCTCATTTCGGATACACCGTCTAATTGAGGTGTTCCGGGAGGAGTCCACTGTGAAAGAATACTATACTCTTTCAAGTAATCGAGAAACTTATTACTTAAGTATTTTCCATCACAGTCCAATCGTGTTGTATTAATACTCTAGCCGACCTGTCTGTCTACTTCGTGCCGAAACTCTTTGAATTTATCAAAAGTTTCCCATTCGTGTTTCAAAAGAAACACATAACCATAACGCGATGCCACATCCGTAAAGGTTACGAAGTGTTCATATCCACCTCTATCCTAGCTAGACATGGGCCCACTTACGTCACTATTAACGAGGGCTAACAGATCGGTGGTACTTGCAATTTTACCAAGTAAAAGGTGTTTTAGGCACTTTGCCTAATAAACTAGATTCGTAGACATTATTTGATTAGAATCAAATCCGTCCTAGTATCCACTCTTCGAAAGTGTGGATATACGAGTCTTGTTTAAGTGTCCCAGACAACAATGCCACGTCTAAGTCTCATCTGATTAATTCAGTTTGAGCTATTTGTTTGTCATGTCATACGTTTGAGATTCATTTATATTCAAAATATAAATACTGTTATTCACATCTAATGTGTTTATCTCAATTTCATATTTATAAAATAAAACACTTTAGTGTTCTAGAATATAAAGGTATACCCGCAACAAGTTAAACTTAGATATGGAGATAATGTTTCTAGTCAAACTAGGTACATTATAACAGTTTCCTAATTTAAGTACATACCCAAAAGGTAGTTCCTAAACTTAGGTCTCTACGGTTAAAACAACCACTATCTTCTCGTTTCTGATTCGCAGGTCAATCTCATCTCAAGTCAGTATCCTGCTTATCAGCAGATTTCGCACATCAGCACATATTTATGTACCACATCTAGTATCAAAATCCAATTTTGAAACTAATAGTGAACATTTTTATGACAAACATACTTGAAGCCGGAGCCTTGCCCCACCTTCACTTCCTTCATGTATGCCTTGTCCATACGGCAGTCACGACTTCCGGTGACCCCGTTTGCCACAGTTTAGGCAGACATCTTGGGATATGTCCTTTGTCTTCCCAGAAGATTGTGTTGATTTTGCCTTTGCCCCTTTTAGAAGCTATGGCTCTGCCTCCTAAAGCATAGCCATCAACTCTCCAAGAGTTTACTCTTGGTTTATAATGAACCTGTCCCAGCTTTCGGGTAAAGACTATAAGATCAAATTTTTGGTAGTCTCGGCCACGTAGGTAATGTCCAGCTAACCTAGCTGATTGATGCCAGCAATCATCTGCGACACCTAGTGCTCGACAGATGTACCCTCTGACATACACGAGCGAAGAGTTTCTTTTGCAATTTGTACTTCTAAGATCTAAGAAAAAATCTATGAAGATCTTTAATTTCATCATCATGGTACAATGATCTAATCCTTAATTCGGACGACGGAATTAAAATGTCATTGCATCAAGTATAAGGGATTGAGCACTAAAGTTATCATCACATGAATCTTCCAAAGATCATGTTCTACTATTTGCTCAACTCCGGGCTTAGGCCCAAGAGGTTGCTCTATCAAATAGAGTAACTTCTCAGTTTCCAGGACTATCCTGAGGTTCTATTCCCAATCTGAAAATTAAAGCCGTTTAAAGACATTTTCTCCCAGGATTATGTTTTAAACGCAAATCTTTCAGTTATCTTGATTGTTATAGTCCAACTATCCAATCAACGATTTCAGGTACTATTGAATATAATGATTACTATAGTCTAACTATATAATCAACTATAATCTGATTGGTTAAATTCAAATATATTGATTACTATAATCCAATTATATAATCAACTATAAATGAAATAGTTTGAATACAGTCCAACTGTTTAATTAAAACAATGATTAAATATTAGTCAAACTAATATATTTATTTAATGACGAAAAATTGAAATGAGCGCGTATTGGCAATTATCTAGACGAAATTGCAAATTTAATACTTGCCTCCCACTATTTTTCGGTGAGCCTCTAACCCTCTGTTGAGTACTCGGGAAACCTTGTTTCCTAGTGGGCTACGATCCCATTAAATAACACACAACCTTGACTTTGGTCAACAAGCTGTATGATATTTAACTAGGTAGATCTCTAAGATCAATTGGATCTCATCTAATTCCTAGATCCAGTAGGTGGACATCCAAGTCCGAAACATATATCTAATATATGCCAATATATCTGATATATTCCCTAATCTTTTTCCTCTGAATCAATTAAGTCTTGGCTTTGGCACAACAAACTTAATGATTCCAGTTAAACGGGACCCATTGACCTTGGAAAGCTTCGTAATCGATGTCGATGGACAAGAAGTGATCTTGACTTTGGCCAACAAATCAAAACTTGGACAAGACATGCGATAGGGAACAAAGCCTTCATGATTCAAACACATCCGCGATGGACAAAGGTCTTGACTTTGGCTAACAAACCAGTGCCAATCTTGGATCTTGAGAATGAATCATTCAATGGAAGGAAAACACTTAATATTTGTTGAGGGTTTTTTCGCGTAATTGGCAACCAATTAATTATATTTGATTAGGTCTCATCATACACCCTTAAACATGTATTCTAAAAGCATAATAAGGCGCGATAAATAAATTAATAATGATTTGCAGATGAATATTTAAAACAAGTTGTTCCTAGAACAAATCTCTCCATTTCCTCTCTCCCGCTAGCACAAATCTTACTTCTACCCAATTACATAACACTTCTAAAGAAACCTCATTTACATTGAGGGGAATATGTGAGAAGAGAAATAAAAAGAGTCAAGAGGTAATAAGCTTGACACGCAGGTCCAATTTAAAAAATTCTAAATTTGTTACAACAATTTCCAAAATTGCCCTCACCCATCTAATATCCATCCGATATATATTATTCATACATCACATCCATGTATTCTCACAAAGCATGTTATCAATCAATCTAATCCATTTAATTAATCTGAAATTAATGACCATCCAATGTTCAAACAACAATTTGATTTGCGCGAGTCCAACTCGTTTTAAGAACAAGTACTCAAAGTACAAATTCTTGAATTATATCAAACTACAATATTAAATCCAATTTAATTTGTATTCAATACTAATTCTATATTTAATTCCAAATTAAATAATTACACTTTATTAATGAGCCTTTGCGACTTAGATTCTGAATCTAATCTAAACGGGTCTCAAAGCCCAATTAACATCCAATGTCAATCTAATTAAAGTTCAATGGGCTTTCAATTAATTTATAAGGCATGGGCTTTGGCAACCAAAGCCCAATAAGGAATCACCATTTGCCAAAAATCAATTTAGGCCCATTAGGCCCATTTAAAATATTAAAGGCCCATTTAATCATATTTGGACTTTATGGAAATGTTTTAGGCCCAATTGGATCCAACCAATTAACCTAAACCAAACTTGGCCCAACCAAGCCCATTAAGCCCAAATACAACTTTATTAGCCCAATTCCAAATTTAGCCCAAATAATTAAATTCCAATATTCCCAATATCACAATTTAATTAACTAAAGTGTATTAGCCATAATTAATTAGTCAAATTAACATTTCCAAAATACCAATTTACATAATTAATCATGCTAATCATCATCAACACATGTCCAACATTATTGAATTAAAAATCATCTCATTTCATGCTATATTGCTCACGGCAATTAGAGGGATTTTAAATCTGATTTCGATTTTAATCCAATTAAATCCTAAATCAATTTATCCCAAGTCTTTCAACTCATCCAATGATCAAAAAACAAAAATCACCATGACTTTAGGGCATACCAAACTTTCGGCCAAGCCAAAATTTTGTGGAAAAAATAATCCAATTCAATTTTCATCAAATTGATCATGCCTAACTCTAAGTTATCATCATTCAAGCATATTCAAACAATCAATTTTATCAAATCATGCTCAAATCAATTTTACCCAAATTTTACCCTAATTCCAATTTCATGCTTAATCATGGCTCTGATACCATTGTTGGGTTTTCAAGCAAGCCTCCAAGCTTTGTTGTTGATTCCATGCTCAATGATTGGTTTCCCTATCACCTTTGTAAGACTCAAAGATGCGCTACCAACTTACATCACATGTCTATTAAGTGTCAACTTGAGTGATGGAAGTGGTTGGAGGCATTAATTGCCATTTTCCCTCCAACAGACTTTGACTTTATTTTTTCCTTTTGGAAAAGTTATACCACTTTTTTGCAAGGCATAATTGGTAATTGTTTTTTTGGAAAAACATAACACAAAAACTTTTCTCTCTCTTTTCTCTACCACTTGGCCGAATGTATGCTTCCATGGTGGGAAAATTTTCTTTCAAATTTTTTTCTTGCTAGCACATCAAGGAGTGAATCAAGGTGATAGAGAAACTCACCCAAGTGTTGGAAACACTCAAGAAGGACTTGGAGCTTCCACCGAAATGCATAAAAAGTTTTGAACTCATCCGATCAATGTGAGTATTTTCCGTAACTCTTTTGATTTTATTCACACACAAATCACTCTTAGACGATCTTGGCATGTTCTAGGAACACCAACAGTTAGAAATAATATTTTTGTGATGCATGATAATGTTCATAAGATGACAGTCGTACAAAGTACTTAATAGAAAGTTCATGGACTATAGACAAGGAATTACCTTTCAGATTAGAATTCAAGGAATTATCCACCAAAACCTTCAGAAGCTTAGAGTAGTATATGCCAGCATTGCAAGAGGTGTTTTGAAGACATATGTTAAGGTAAGATGAAGAGTACATATGATTGTTAACCAAGAAGGTATCCAGTGTGATCAGTTACAATAGCGTCAAGAATTACCCTTATAAACAATTACCCAGAATCAAGGTGAAATGAGAAGAGACCTGGCTACAGGAGATACAAGCATCCTAAAAGACGTAGAAGTACTATATGTGAAGAATTCAGATGTATATTTAGAAATTTCATACGATATTAGTACGACTTAGATACGAAGGTACTTCTTAAGTGAGCCGATTGGCATAATTTCCTGTGTAGATTGGATACCGTGAATAAGGACTAGTGGTTCAATTACAAAAATTGCGAGTGTGATCATACTAGAACAAATGCATCAATTTCGTTTAGTATCTTATAAGTTAAGTTGTGTTTGGGGTGGAAGTAATAATGAGACAAAGTAAAATATAGTCATAAGAGTATCAGATAAAAAAATGTGATTCACTTGAGCACCAGAATAAGAGGTTTCCATAAGTCGTAACACCGAGTTCTTGAGCAGAATAGCAAAAAACAAGCAAAGGAATATAAGAGTAGCAGAGACCATATATCTTTAAACTAGGATAGACCTAAGGATTTGAGCCTCAGAAAGAGGATTTGAGGACGAATCCTATTTAAGGGGGGGAGAGAATTTGTAACACCCCGATAATCTCAATGACTATTAAGATATGGAAGACATAATACATGATATAAATTATGTTCAAGCATATATGTGTTTGAGAAATTACTTTTCAAACCTTCGATAAATCATCACGGTTCTGACACAGAATTCATTCCAAGATTAATCCGGACATTTGAGAAAGTATTTTTCGGACCTTCGATAAATCCTCACAGTTCCGATACGAAATTCATTCCAAGAATAAATATGGACAGCCCATGGCATTTGGGCCATAACCTTTTCACATGAACTCCGATTGTTATGAATTTTATATCGTCGAAAAGCTAAGACCGAGACCTACAACTTCTATGTTGAATATTATTTTAAATTAGAAATAAAAGTAGGTCAAAAATATAACTAAAAAAATTAGGATGAATAGTACTTGTGGACCTATCTAGAGAATTCCACATTTCTCTCAAAAATTCTGATTTTTCTTTAAATCAAAATATTACAAATTAGCCAAATCAGCCCATATTATAAATAAGGGGAACTATTCACTTATCCCTAACATTTGAGAGGAATTTGAGAAGAAGTGAAGAAGAAGAAAGTAATAAGAAGAAGAAAGAAGAAAGAAAGAAGGGGAAACAAATACAAATCCCCCCCATAACAAGCTCCAAGGAAGAATAGCAACCATAAGAGACTTGATGGATGAAGGAAATCAAATGAATTGAGGTAAGGCCAACTAGACCCAAAACTTGGATTGTGAAATTTTAAGTGGATGATGTTATGTTAGAGTTATTGGCATGCTAGGGAATACAATTTGGTGGTTAATAAACAAAGAAATTGATTGTATGATAAAATGTCAAAATATTTGGAAATCCTAAGTGTTGAGCTAAGTTGGAGTTATGAGATTAAGGGGTTACTTTGATAATGGAATATCACTTTAGTATGCATGAATATTGAAGTTTAAAGAAGTTCTTGTGTGAAGGTTACGGTGTGAGGGTGATGGAAATGCATTGGAAGAAGTAGACATTAAAGTGATGATGATTAGGCCTGAAAACAAGCGAGCATCGCGACGCCAACTGGCTAACGTCGTGATGCGTAACATGATGATAGCCTCTATTTCATTTTTATCATGTGAGCATCATGACACCCAACGCCCAACGTCATGATGTGAAACAGAGGAATCTCTCTGTCTCAGCCTGCTCGAGTGAGCGTCGCGACGTATAAAGCTTGGCGTCGTGATGCGAAATAAGGAAGATTTCTGCCTCAACCCTACCCGTGTGGGCATCGCGATGTGCAATGTCTAGCGTCGCGACACGTGGCCATTTCCCATGATTAATTTTTAGCCATTCAATTTCAACTTAGGATATTAGAGACCACCCGAAAGGTTTCGTATAATCTTATATACATGTTTCATGACATGTTGCAAGTATAGTACATCATGTAGTTGTGGATGCTGGAATTCGGCCGAGGTCCACAATCAGAATTTGTAGGTTGGGGGCATTAGCGATCCTGCAAGACAAAGGTAGAGTGAGCGGGAGCTGACTACCCACCGGTGTGGTGGGTGCCGGGGGCACTCCGACGCCCAAGTCAGTAGTATAAAATGAGCAGTAAATATGTAAATGGGAAAGCAAGGTTTGATGTTACCTTGAACTCTTTGGGTGGCCGTGAGGGCGGTGGTAAGTGTATAAGGGGATGGAGAGCTCTGAGAGAGCTAGTGTCAGAGAGCAGAGGCTTGTCAAAAAGAAGTCTTCTTGTCAGAAAGAAGTCTCCCCCTGTTTCTCGTATTTTGTTGCAATTTATAGTTGAAGGTGAGTGACTTTTGCAGCTGGCATAAGTCCCACAATGTGCCAAGATATCTTTATTTAGTGATTAAAGTGGAGCAGTTCGATTATGATTAGGGTAAGTGGGAAATGTTTGGTACAGATTTGTCTTTATGTATGAATCATTTTTCTGCAAGTGGAATAAGGGTTTTGTTGGCTTTACCTTGGGCTTTCCGGTATTCAGTATCTCTGTCTATGGGCCTTATCTGACATTGGTTTCGAATGGAAAGACAATTTTACCCTTGGCCCAAATTTGGCACGTACAGTTTGTCCCCTACTCTCTAAGTCAAGAAGTTCTTTGACTTGGAGAGTATTTCTATACATGAAACAAGATATAAGCGTATCTGTCAAGAATGCATAGTTCATACACGACAGAGAGAATTCAATGTATTTTGGACTAAGAGTAGTCCAAGTCTTCAACTTGGTTTGGCATGAGCCATGGGATATCCTTGGTCGATTGAACCAGATAAAGGCCAGGACAATTTCCATATTACTGGTCAAGGACCAGGAGAGTTTTCAAATTTTTCTAGACCAGATAAAGGTCATGTGCTGAAATTGACTCTTTATGAGCCATTGGGGATGTCCCCAGTCGACTGATCCAGATGAAGATCAGGATAATCAATTAACTCTTTATGAGCCATGGGGGATGTCCCCAGTCGACCGATACAGATGAAGATCAGGATAATCAATTAACTCTTTATGAGCCATGGGGGATGTCCCCAGTCGACCGATACAGATGAAGATCAGGATAATCAATTGACTCTTTATGAGCCATGAGGGATGTCCCCAGTCGACTGATCCAGATGATGATCAGGATAATCAATTGACTCTTTTTGAGCCATGGGGGATGTCCCCAGTCGACTGATCCAGATGATGATCAGGATAATCAATTGACTCTTTATGAGCCATGGGGGATGTCCCCAGTCGACCGATACAGATGAAGATCAGGATAATCAATTGACTCTTTATGAGCCATGAGGGATGTCCCCAGTCGACTGATCCAGATGATGATCAGGATAATCAATTGACTCTTTTTGAGCCATGGGGGATGTCCCCAGTCGACTGATCCAGATGATGATCAGGATAATCAATTGACTCTTTCTGAGCCATGGGGGATGTCCCCAGTCGACTGATTCAGATGATGATCAGGATAATCAATTGACTCTACATGAGTCCAGGGGAATGTCCCTTGTCGACTGAATCAAACGGTGGTTCATGATTTTTCTTGACTCGACATGAGTCTAGGGGAATGTCCCTTGTCGACTGAACCAAACGGTGGTTCAGGAATTTTCTTGACTCGACATGAGTCCAAGGGAATGTCCCCTGTCGACTGAACCAAACGGTGGTTCAGGAGTTTACTTGACTCGACATGAGTCCAGGGGATGTCCCTTGTCGACTGAACCAAACGGTGGTTCAGGAGTTTACTTGACTCGACATGAGTCCAGGGGATTGTCCCTTGTCGACTGAACCAAACGGTGGTTCAAGAGTTACTTGACTCGACATGAGTCCAGGGGAATGTCCCTTATCGACTGAACCAAACGGTGGTTCAGGAGTTTACTTGACTCGACATGAGTCCAGGGGAATGTCCCTTGTCGACTGAACCAAATGGTGGTTCAGGAATTTTCTTGACTCGACATGAGTCCAGGGGAATGTCCCTTGTCGACTGAACCAAATGGTGGTTCAGGAATTTTCTTGACTCGACATGAGTCTAGGGGAATGTCCCTTGTCGACTGAACCAAACGGTGGTTCAGGAGTTTTCTTGACTCGACATGAGTCCAAGGGAATGTCCCCTGTCGACTGAACCAAACGGTGGTTCAGGAGTTTACTTGACTCGACATGAGTCCAGGGGATGTCCCTTGTCGACTGAACCAAACGGTGGTTCAGGAGTTTACTTGACTCGACATGAGTCCAGGGGAATGTCCCCTGTCGACTGAACCAAACGGTGGTTCAGGAGTTTACTTGACTCGACATGAGTCCAGGGGAATGTCCCTTGTCGACTGAACCAAACGGTGGTTCAGGAGTTTACTTGACTCGACATGAGTCCAGGGGATTGTCCCTTGTCGACTGAACCAAACGGTGGTTCAGGAGTTTTCTTGACTCGACATGAGTCCAGGGGAATGTCCCTTGTCGACTGAACCAAATGGTTGTTCAGGAATTTTCTTGACTCGACATGAGTCCAGGGGAATGTCCCTGGTCGACTGAACCAGACGAAGGTAAGGATAATCCTCATACTACGGGTCAAATGACCAGAGGAATTACAATATATTCTGACCAAATGAAGGCCATGTTTTCTATTTGACTATTCCTGAGTCAATGGGCATTGTTCCATATGGAGGATGTTCCATTGTCTTATGTATCAAGACGACCATACATATTGATAAAGGTATATGGGAGTCTACAAATAATAGATCTGATGAAAGTCTAAGAAGATTTCATTCTACAACACTTGAAAAAGTACATCAAAGTTTACATTACCCGATGAAGGTCCAAGAAAGTCTACACACTCCACTATACCTAATGAAGGTACATGGGAGTCTACAGATTCCGTATATGATGAAGATCCACATGGGTCTTCATTCTTCATTCTACATGATCTAATATGAGTCAATGAGGATCTTTACTCTACTAGACCTGAAGAAGGTTACGAGACTACTGTCGAATGGACTTGATAAAAGTCCAAAGAATGAAATTATTTATTCTCTTAATGAGGATTTATGAGACTATGGTCGAATGGACTTTATGAAAGTCCAAAGAATTCATTACTCACTCTCCTAGACCTGATGAAGTTCATTGGGACTACAATAGATAAACTTGGTGAAAGTCATCAATGTCACCTCCATTCTACGAGACTACGGTCGAATGGAGCTGTCGAATGGACCTGAAGGAAGTCCAAGATGAGGTTTTATAAGACTACGGTCGAATGAACTTGTCGAATGGACTTGATGAAAGTCCAAAGAGATCATTACTCACTATCATAGACTTGAAGAAGGTCCACGATACTACAGTTGAATGAACTTGATGAAAGTCATTACTCATCACTCTTCTATGAGACTACTGTCGAATGGACTCGTCGAATGGACTTGATTGAAGTCCAAAGAGGTCATGGTCGAATGAACTTGATGGAAGTTCAAGGAGATCATGACTCACTATCCTAGACTTTAAAGGAAGCCCATGATAATACAATGGAATGAACTTGATGCAAGTCATCAAGGTCATCTCTACTCTACGAGACTACTGTCGAATGGATTTAATGGACTTAATGAAAGTCCAAGGTCATCATTCATGATTCTACTAGACCTAAGAAAGGTCAAAGAGGTGTCTATTCCTCATACTACAATATACTTGATGAAGGTCCATAAGACTCTTCACTCTATCTGACCTGATGTAGGTCGGTCGAATGAAACTAATGAAGGTCCATGAAGCTTTGGTCGAATGAACTTGATGTAAGTCCAACTGAATCTTCATTCTATCTGACCATGAGACTATGGTAGAATGAACTCGGAGAATATATGTCAAGGTCATCCTCTTCACACTTCTACAATACTACTGTCGAATGAATTTTGTCGAATGCACCTGATAGAGGTCCAATAGACTATACTAGATAAAGTTGATTAAAGCCATCTATGTCACCTCCATTCTACGAAACTACGGTCGAATGGACATGTCGAATGGACTTGTCGAATGGACTTGATGGAAGTCCAAGAAAGTCATTACTCATTATCCTAGACTTGAAGAAGGTCCATGTGACAATGGTAGAATGAGCTTGAAGAATATATATCAAGTTCATCACATTTCACACTTCTATGATACTACTGTCGAATGAACCTAATGAAGGTCCAAGAGAATCTTCATACTACCGAACTTGATAAAGTTTGGTCGATTGGACCAAAAGAGGTCCAAGAAAATTTTCATTCTACCTGACCTGATGATGGTCAGGAGACTAGGGTCGAATGAACCTGATGAAGGTTCACAGGGCTTTTCCAATACTTTCTAGAGTTCATGGAAATCCATCCATGTAGTCTAGAGTGGATGATAATCTCCATATGTACTGTGGAGATGATTATCCTCAAACGTAGTATGGAAGAGATGGATGTCAATCAAGGTCAATACTAATTATACAAGACCTGAATAAGGTCAATGATACTACAATAGAATTAACTTTGATGAAAGTCATATAGAATTTCCATACTACCTAAAGGTTGGTCGATTGGACCTAAAGGAGATCCAAGGGGGTTCTTCATTCTACTAGGCATATCAAAGATTCCCTATGTAGTATATAATTTGCAATATTAAATCAATGTAGTATGGAGAGATGATGACTAACCTTTGATTTAGTCTGGAGGAGTTGGCAATCATTCCAAGTAGTCTGGAAGAGATTGGAATTTTCCATGTAGCCTGGAGTTGATGGTCATTCACCTCTTTGTATGGCAATCTTTCTATGAACCGTCGGTCGATGGTCATCCAACTTGTTGTGCGGGTATTGAATGTACAAGACATTTCATTATCTTACATATGTCGATTTGGACAATATGAGATGATACTACAAGTGCTCTTGAAATTAAAATATTTTATAACAAAGAATGAGCTCTACTTGACTATTATTGGGTTGTGTTGAGTGGACCTTTCACACCTTAGTGCCTAACTTTTATTCGTTTCCTTTTGTGAGATACCTTTGCCTAATGCCATGCTTGCACATTAGTCTCGTTGAATTGCATATTCTCCAAGTGTCAAACTTATATTTTTATATTGTCGAATGACCATTCACTCATTGCCAAGCCTCTATTTGCGCCATTTGACATGAAGCTTTCTTGAAGTCTTGTGGCTTTGTTGCATGGTCTTCTCTAATGGGCTGAAAGTACGGTAATGGGCCAGTATAGCCTTGGGTCGAATGTGAGCATATGACTATTTCAGTGGCTTTGTCTTGTTTTCACGCGACAACTTATAAAGGGAAATTCAATTAAACCTTCCTTTCTTGTTTTTCACGCGACAACTTATATGTTAGTGGGCCACCAAAAGTTGTTTTTTTTTTTTTTTTTTTATGTATGGGAAACTACAAGCTAGAAATGACAAGTACGTAGGCATTGGACTTTAAGGCTATTTTGTTCTCTTTAGTTATTGCGCGTATCAGTGTGGTTGGTTTGGAATATGAGCTTACATCTTTTGTAGGCGCATGATGTTTATGCATATGGGATGATTCTTGAGGGATGGAATAAAGTGGGATATCATTTCCACTTTACTTATTTTGTAGTGTCGAGTGGGACTCGATTACTGTTAATAAAGTTGGATCCCATGTGACTTGGCCTATGCACGGTTCTTTGTCTAATGGACCACTTATCCTTTTCATGTGGCTTTGTCGAGTGAACCCCACAATCAACTTTTATTTGAAAAAATGATCTGGCGGGTGGTATTCTTTTGGGAGCTGATGATTTGTAGGGAAATAGTGTTGTGATGTTGTCTCGATTCGGCCTTTTTTTTTTATTGGCAGTTCGACTCCAAGTAGACTGGAGAGGATTACTCCAACACTTCCATTCACATGGAAGATATGTCTCATCGTGATAGGTTTGGTTGAAGAAATATGATGATTTCTTTGGTGATTATACGGATGGTCATTTGATGGTGAATTTTCATTTGCCATATTCTCGAATGCTTCTAAGAAATTTGGTTGATAAGATAGTTGAAATGAGTTGTAGCCTCATGTCTTTAAGTGGCTTCCATTGATTGTAATTGTTTTGTAGAGTGGCTAATTGTGCCATCACAGATGGTGTCTGTCTGTTGCACGAAGATAGTTGTGTTTGTAAGGATTGTAGACTGAATGGTCTTTGTTTGCTATGAATCGCTAAGGCCCCACGGTGGGCGCCAAATTGTGGATGCTGGAATTCGGCCGAGGTCCACAATCAGAATTTGTAGGTTGGGGGCATTAGCGATCCTGCAAGACAAAGGTAGAGTGAGCAGGAGCTGACTACCCACCGGTGTGGTGGGTGCCGGGGGCACTCCGACGCCCAAGTCAGTAGTATAAAATGAGCAGTAAATATGTAAATGGGAAAGCAAGGTTTGATGTTACCTTGAACTCTTTGGGTGGCCGTGAGGGCGGTGGTAAGTGTATAAGGGGATGGAGAGCTCTGAGAGAGCTAGTGTCAGAGAGCAGAGGCTTGTCAAAAAGAAGTCTTCTTGTCAGAAAGAAGTCTCCCCCTGTTTCTCGTATTTTGTTGCAATTTATAGTTGAAGGTGAGTGACTTTTGCAGCTGGCATAAGTCCCACAATGTGCCAAGATATCTTTATTTAGTGATTAAAGTGGAGCAGTTCGATTATGATTAGGGTAAGTGGGAAATGTTTGGTACAGATTTGTCTTTATGTATGAATCATTTTTCTGCAAGTGGAATAAGGGTTTTGTTGGGCTTTACCTTGGGCTTTCCGGTATTCAGTATCTCTGTCTATGGGCCTTATCTGACATTGGTTTCGAATGGAAAGACAATTTTACCCTTGGCCCAAATTTGGCACGTACAGTAGTGATTATAGATTAATTGAATTGAGAAGCTTAATATAAGTTCTGAAACATATTCCATAACTTTTTTTCTAATCTAGTATATAGATTCAAAATATTCGGCAGGAATTCCCAAGTGCTTCGAGGAGATGGAACAAAGCCATCCAGATTTCAATAGTGAGTGGACACTCTCTTTCTAAGTTGACTTTTCATTTATATTGTTTTAAGTAAAGACTTATTTTACGCACATAGGCCATTATTCGATTTTATTACAGTTATTTCATGAATGAGAATGTTTTAAGAAGTGTGAATTTATTTGTATGATTTTGTGATTTTTAGAGGTATGGGGGGAAAAACCCACCTCAGGCTGTAACTTATGGAATTGACGCAGAACATGTTCACATGTAGAGCAGAACTGGGGGATGATGATACGTAACTCCCACAGATCCTAAATTTCAGGGCTAGGGGACGGCGATACGTAACACCCCTAGACCATAGTTTCAAGGTCAGAAAGTAGCATGGATCAAAACTTCTGGCTTCAGTTCATTTGCTTGGGGGACGACGATAAGTAACGCCCCAAGACCACTAGTTTAGGCGCATGTGGGGACGGCGATACGTAATGCCCCCATGCATCAGTTTTCAGGAGATTCTCAGATACAGTTTTTTTTTTTCAGAAACAGATTTTCAGAAAGATAGTTTTAAGAAATAATTTTCAAGAAAAAAAAGTGTTTTATAGAATATGAGAGTTTTACAGAAAGATAATAGTTTCTACAAATGTTTTCCAGAAAAAGTGTTGTTCTCAGATAAGAAGAATGATTTCAAAAAAGATGATTTCTTTGAAATGATTTTGGTTTTAGAACAATGAAATTTCATAAAGTATTTTAGTTTTCATTTTTAATTGTCCACTCACTATGTCGTTCAAATAATCTAACCCCCCACTCTTAGTTTCTCTATTTTACAAGTATACCCGAAGGACGAGCTCAGGAGGAGGGATGTTGATGGCAGTCACAGGGTGTTGAGTCCACCAAGTCAAGTCAAAGAGAGATAGTTCAGCCAGAGTCAAAGTGAAGTCATGTAACAGTCATTGGTATTGCATCGATCATTGTATAAAGTTAAATGTTTATGAATAAAGTTGTAAATGAAAGTATTATTTGGGATAAGTTATCAGTACTGAGTTGCATTTCATCTTGTTGTGTCAGGGCAATAGTCCTTATAAATGAGTCAGTAACTTGAGATGAGTTTAGTAATGATGATCACAGTCAGATAGTCAGAGGCTCAGGGGGTGATCGATGGTAAACACACACATATAACGCAAGCGCACGTATCGCTCAAGTAGTATAAAATGTATCGATCCCATGAGGACTTAATACTTATGCTATTAATTTATGAAGCTAAATTTCTACATGTATCTAATTGATTTGATTTTTGGTTGAATGATGATTTTTATCTAAAACAAGTAAATAAAACAAAACAAAGGTAGAATTTAAGTTTAAAGCAGTGATATGAAAATATCAAGGGTTGTGAATCCTACCAATATCTTTCTAAAGATGAGTTGATTATTTTATGCTTCTGTAATGTACTAGTTTATTAACGTGGAAAATGAAAATATGCAAAAGCCTATGCTGATGGTCAGATACAAACACCCAAAGTAACCTAATTAACTATACTCCTATGTTAATTAAGAAACTTCGAATTTATTAAGTTTAAGTTCCAATTATGGCTGCTCACGCCCGACAGATATATTCCTATCCTGGAAGGAAATCTCTAAGGTGAATGTGAGATCGCAAGCTTTTGAGTCAACGACTAAACCTAAAATCCATTTTCCAGGTTCATTTTAATTTTCTTAGTGGCTAATTAACAAGAAGCATTAAGAATTAGACTAAAAAAATAAACTTATACACCACAAAAGACATAAGAAAAGTCAACTTATTAAATCATTGATATTGGTTTTCATCACAACCCTAGACAACGTATTTAGTTACGACACATATCTAGGAATACTAAAGACAAATAAATAAAAAATCATGCTTCTAATTGAAAACTAAAAAGATAAAAAATATAACAATGAAATAAAATACTGGGGGTTTGGGGATCCACTTTTATTATTTCAAATCTAGAAATCTCCCTTATTATAATAATAAATTTGCATGATATTACAAACCGACCATATGGGAGGTATCCTGATTATGTCAGATTTTAATTAATTCCAATTGACCATAAATGCGGTATCCATTTAAGTCAGGTGGTATCCAATTAAGTCAGGTTTTAAGATAATTTATATATATTGTAAAATAGGGAGATTAATCTAAATTATAATAATAAAAGTTTCACCTTCATCCCAGCAGAAAGTAGTTACCTTCTCATAGTCTTAAGTAAATAAAAAAAAAGATTTATTACTTAAAATAAAAATTAAATACAAGAAAACTGAAATTAAACAAACAAGATACTCTCTTCTTAGTATTCTAAGGAAATTCCCCACAAGAAAGTATGAAGAAAATCAACTAAAATCAGTTTCAATTTATAGGCTTTAAAATCAGCCCGCATCGTGATGCGGTAAGCCTTCTGCATCGTGACGCGCGCTACAGGAAATGGCGGTCGAATTATTGTGTCGGTGTCTCGACGCGTTGAGGGTTGGCGTCGCTACACGTGATACAGTGATGACATCATTATGACGCAAGTGATGATGCGTGTGGGAAGATGAATTATTGGCTCGGCGTCGCGGGTAGATGTCCTGCGTTTCGCGACGTGTGAACGCTGAATTTCCCATTTTCCCCTTTTTCATTTGTTTTTCACCGTTTTAGCCCCGATTTGATTCCAGTGAGTCCTGATATTTTATTTATCTACAAAACAACACAAAATACATCAAAATATTCACAATACCTGAGAAACTATACAAAATATTAAGTAAAAGAGGTGGTAAATAATGATAAATTTTTCGCTCATCACACCCCAAACCTAAAATTTTGCTAGTTCTCGAGCAAAATAACAAAATAAAATGCAATAAATAACTTTAAAAAAAATTAAGCTAAGCCACTTTCGCAGGGATTACGGTTGCATTTACCGTATGCAACAATCCCTTAAACCCCTAGGTGTCCCTAGTGGACGAGTTATAGTTGTTAGTGTTCCTAGAACATGCCAAGGATCTAATAAGCATGAAAACATGTTCATAAATTCAAAATAAGTTGCGGAATTACTTACATTGAATGGATTTGAGCTTTTAAATTTTTTGAGAAGAAGATATCCAAGATGCTTCCTTTGTTGATTCCAAGCTTTGAGTTGTGAGAAGTGATCTCCAAGATCCAACCTTCAATGTTGATTCCAAGCTTTGATTTGTTTCCCTATCACCTTTGTTGATTCCTTGAAGTGCTAGCTAACTTGATTTTGCCACAAACTCAAAGAGAAGAGGGAGACCATATTCACGCCCATTTGGAGGATATTAGGGTTTCCATTTTGTTCCAAGTGTTGTATTACACAAGTCAAGAGAGAGAGAGGGCTAGGGTTTTGTTAAAGGGTATTTACCCTTTTCACCAAAACCATGTAGTTGGAGTCATGGTTTCACCTAAACCAAGTAGTTGGAAAGTAAGTGGTTTTGGCATAAATGCCAACCACTTTCCAACCACCACTTCACATGTGTGATATGTGTGAAGTGGACCTCACCATTTTGAATTCAAAATTACAAATGTCTCTACGAACATTTACCGCGGCTCGGATCCGTTTAATCCGAATAAACGAACTTTCCTCGTTAAATAATTAAATCTAATTTAATTAAATAACGATGCCTCGCAAATATATTACGAACGTCGTTTACGAATTAATTCTAAATTAATTCGTTCGCTCGTATTAAAGTCCGACTTTAATTTCGTAATGAAATCCAATTCATATTAATATATCCGATATATTAATTTTAGCCCATACATATAAATAAAATAGAAAAATCAAATTTAACTATTAAATTTATTTTACCGATTAATTCCAAATTAATCGCGTTCTCTCTCTTCCGAACACATTTAATCCCAGATTAAATAATACCTCAATTAATCCCATATTAATTTTCTCTCTATAAATTAATCCCAGATTAATTCTAATTAAATCAACTGTCATCGGTGAATCTTTGGGAAGCGACCCAAGAGATCCCTGGATATGTTGGCAGTAAATACGGTCATCGGATTTTCCGAATACGTGCGTACCTCGTACCACGTGCTTACCGATTTACAAGACATGGTTGGCTTCTAGCAAAACATCGTGCCTACCCAATTCTCCAGAAATATTCTTACTGGAATATATAATCTATGTCAGGCGTAGTATACGTAGTATTGCGTATTACGATCCAGTATCGAATGTCACGTGCTAGGCCTGAGGCTGGAACTGTTTCTGCCCCGTACGAAGCACATGTCGGATGTCTGATAACTAGTCTATATTATCGGATATACATGACCTAGTCATAATATCTCGATGACTGCAGTACTTAAGAGCACTAGTACCGTATCCTACGTGACATCACCTCCACTATGACTGGAGTGATACTTCCGTCTTGACATCACACCCAATACACTAAGATTCTCAATATACCCAGCAGAGGCGTACACAGAACCGGTTAAAGCCCTGGACGACCAAAACTAAAGTATACTGATTGTCGTAATTATTAGCGATGTAAGTCACAGGTTAAAACCAAATACACCTACCCTGATATCGTACTTCCATAGACATATAGCCATACTACCAATGGAATTCCGAGGGGTCTATCCAGAGCGAAGCTGTTTCCGCACCATCGGTAAACACAACCTCCTATCACACTTGCATAAGTATCCAATGCTTAAATATATGAGAACTATGCCGTTGTGCTCCACCAACGCGCACAAGTGCAATACTAGTTTATTCCGCATTATCGATGTCCAGTCTCGATAATACTACGACTAGGGATATTTATTGATTAATCCTTCGAGGACTGATACTGTCTCATATCATCTCAATCTAGGAACTAATCATAGAGACCTCCTATCATTTATACATCTAGGTGATCTAATCACAAATGATAAGAGCGCAATCTTCTTGTCACATAGTTAATTTGTACAACAACACCATGATATGTATAAATAGTGACGCTATGGGTCATAACTGTCCAACAATCTCCCACTTGGCCTATAGCCAGTCACTCGAATGTCTTACACCTGAACTATGTACGGTTCGCTCAAACTACTGAGGAAAGGCTTTCGTCAGTAGATTTGTATGATTATCGTCTGATGCAATTCATTCGATTATCACATCGCCATGATGTATGATCCGAACGAATCAGATGAATAGTCGAAGTATATATCTGGATCGTTGATGAGACCATTAATTCTTTATTCTGCGCTGTAGCCTAGCTCAGCTGCTAACAGAACTATATCTAATCTAATTAGATTTGTTAATGACCCAGATGGCTTCTATTGCTGCCTCAGCCGCAGCAATAACCCGCATTTGTTATTTATTCGGCAACATCATCTTGCTTGGAAGATTTCCAACTCACTATATCATTATTCAAACTGTATAGTACCATTGTTACGACTTTTAGTCGCTTAATCGGTTAGGAAACTTGCAACAGTGATCCCAGTCACTTCAAGTTCTCCATCTCCATAGTTTAAGACATCATCCTTAGTTCTCTAAGATACTAACGGATGTTCTTATTATCAATCCAGTGACTATCACTTGGATTGACCTGTTTGTGACTCCATATGCTCAAAGCGTATGAGACACCAGGTCACATACATTTTTCAATGTACGAGTTCTCAGAGAGTGTTAACAACTTTAAATCTATCCCAGTAGATCTTTATTCCTAGAATAAAGGTTGTTTCTCCCAAGAATTCTACGGAGAGTTTTCATGAAAGCCAAGCTTTCACCGATTATAATATGGGAATATCATTTCCAAGAAATGACATATCATTATCATAAGGAGATTTACTGTCAGTTAGCTCCCACTAACCTCTTTATATACACAAGAATCATTTCATTTTGAATTAAATCATACACCATTATGATTACATCAAAACGTTAGTTCCAAGAACGTAATGCTTACTTCAATCCCTCTATGGATCGAATAACCCGCAAACCTTGTTTGCTAGTTTTTTTACGACAAAACCGCCAGGATGTTGTAAACATCCTCCAAAAGGTTTCCTTTTCAGGAAAGCGATTTTTCGGTTCAGCTTCCATATTTCATAAATGAAACATGCAGCATCAGCAAGCATTATCCAAATGGATTTAACGTGGCAACAGGTAAAAGATTTTGTTGTAATCAACACAATGTTGATAATGATATCTTTCGGCTACAAGCCTAGCTTAGTATGTTGGTATGCTACCATCCACGTATGTCTTCCTTGAAGACTTATATAGTACCAATAGGCACAATGCCTTGCGGTACAACAACTAGTGTCCAAACATAGTTGTTATACATGGAATCCATTTCGGACTCATGGAACTTTGCCATAATAGGGAGTCGATACCTTGTATCACTTCCTCATACGTAGTCAGTTCGTATTCCTCAATAAGATTGACATCTTTATGAGGTGAGATAAAAAACTCATACCCCAGGTTGTTTTCTGACTCTCTCCGATCTACGTTGTTCTTGTGTATTCGAAGATTATTGGTATAGCTTCATCCTTGATGAATTGTTTGTGTTCCACTAAGGACTTGGTGCCTTGAACAGTACAACTCCGATTTTTCATCGAGTTTTACTATCCTCCCACTTACCATTGCATATCGGTATTCCTCTTAGGATAACCGCATGGTGAGCAACAATTACATTGTTCTCTAGTAAGTTGTATAAGTACTATACTCTGGTTTCCTTAGGATAACCAATTACATTAGGCACTTATCCAATTGGGGTTCTAGTTTGGTATCATCCAAACGTATGCCTACCATTCCCAAATCATCAGGAGTGAGAAAGCCCAGTTTCTTTCCTGTTCATATCTAATATGAAATCTGTCAAACAGATTTTTATGGAACCTTATTCAAAATAAGTATTGCACTGTTAATTCTTATCCCTTTTGAAGGAAAATGGTAGCTCAGAGCGACTCATGATTAACCTTATCATGTCCAACAAAATTTGATTTCTCCGTTCGGACACACCGTCAAATTGACGTGTTCCGGGAGGAGTCCTCATTGAAAGAATACTATACTTTTTCAAGTATACGAGAAACTTATTGCTTAAGTATTTTCATCATGGTCAAACCGTGATGTTTTAATACTTTAGCCGATCTGTTCGTCTATTTCGTGTCGAAACTCTAAAAGTTTCCGATTTGTGTTCTTTAAAAGAAACACAACCATAACGCGATGCCACATCCGTAAAGGTCACGAAATATTCATATCCACCTCTAGCCTAGCTAGACATGGGCCCACTTACGTCACTATGAACAAGGGCTAATAGATCGGTGGCACTTATACTTTTACCAAGTAAAGGTGTTTTAGGCACTTTACCCAATAAACTAGATTCGTAGACTTCATTTGAATAGAATCAAATCCGTCTTAGTATCCAATCTTCAAAAGTGTGGATATATGAGTCTTGTTTAATTGTGTCCCAGACAACACTGCCACAAATAAGTCTCATCTGATCAAATCAGTTTGAGCTATTTGTTTGTCATGTTATATGTTTGAGATTTATTTATATTCAAAATATAAATATTGTTATTCACATATAATGTGTTTATCTCAATATCATCTTTATAAAATAAAACACTTTAGTGTTCTAGAATATAAAGGTATACTCGCAACGAGTTGTACTCGATATAGAGATAATATTTCTAGTAATTTTGGGTATTTTGGTAATTTTGGGCGTCCCGACCTCTAATGTGCACCAGAGACTGCTAATATGCGCCAGGTCAACAAGTCAAAGTTTCCAAGTTTGACTTTGCTAACGTGCACCATGCCACGTGTCAAAAATTCAACGAGCCGTTTTTTTTAGCCACCATGCCACGTGTCGAAAATTCAGCGATCCAAAAAAAAATATATATATAATAATAAAAAAAAAATTCAGAAAAATAATAATAAAAAATTGGATTTTTTTGCCTATAAATTGAGTTCAAATTTCTTAGTTTCAATGCACCAAAATCCTCTGAAATACTTATATAAAAGAGAGTTCTTCGTATTTTCTTCTTATATTCAGTTTTATTTATGCTTTGTAGTAGTAATTCTATCCATCCATGAGGGGGTAACTTCTCTATGTTGAGGTAATAAGGTAATTCTTTTACTTTTGTTTTTTAGATTAATCTCCCTTAAAATATAATATATAAACTATTTAAAACCTGAATTAATAAAAAGATACCGCCATTCTAGGTCGGTTGATTATTCAATTTAAACTGGTTAAACCCGACTTAATGAGGATACCGTCATTCTAGGTCGGTTGATTTAATTTAGTTCCGCCTTATGGCTGGTTTATATTTCTGTTACGCCTTATGGCTGGTATATTTGAATTTGACTTAATCAGGATACCGCCATTCCGGACGGTTGGTTTAAAATATCACAAGTATATATATTATTATTTTATGGGAGATATCTAAATAGTATATAGTAGAAGTTATTTCCTTTTACCTTAGCATTTCATTTCTTTTTATTGCAATTCATTATTCTACAATACTTTTCAGCAATTTCATTTTATGTCTTTTAAGTTTTTATCAGCTTTAGCTATGTATTGTAACTAAGTTAAATATCTAGGGTTGTGATAAAATCTAATATCACTGGTTTTAAAAAGGGTTAGATTATAGTTTGGGTAATTAAAGAATTATTTATTGAGTCATAATCTTAAAGCCTTTTTATTAACTGGCCATAATAAAATTGATTAGTTAAACTTAAAATGAACTAGACATAGGGACTTTAAGTTTAAAGACCTTATACTCAACAACCCACGATCTTCTTTAAGGATAGATAAACCTTTAATAGATTTCCTTACAGGATAGGAATATACCTGTGGGCGGGCGGGGTAATCATAATTGGAATTCAAACTTAATGAATCTAGGTAATTTGGTTGACATAGACATATGATTCAATTGAATTAAACTAGGTATTTGTAAATGACCATCGGAAGAGGCTTTTACATAATTTAATATTCCAGATTAATAAATCAATATTTACCCAACTATGATTTAACTACTTCATCTTTTAATTAATATTGGAAGAATTCACAACCCTAGATAGTTTTAATTCTCATTAATCTACTCTCAATTTCTTTTACTTGTTTTAAAATTAGAATCATCATTATCTTTTCAAACAACTTGTTAGATATTAGTAATCACTTGACCTCATAAAATTAATAGAATAGTTATTAAGTCCTCGTGGGATCGATACTTTTTATACTACTTGAACGATACGTGCGCTCGCGTTATACGTGTGTGATTACGCCGGTCAAGTTTTTGGCGCCGTTGCCGGGGACTTATTTATCTTTCATTATTAGTTTTGAGGTTAGATACGTTACTTGTATCTAATTTCTTTTTACTTATTGTTTTCGTTTTATTGTGTTTCAGGTTATCAAATTCTTAATGAGACGAATCAGAAGCTTTGAACTCTGACCGCTTGACCCGAAAATGAAAGAACCATCAGACAGTTGGAAGAAAGGCGAGAAGCCAAGAAGAAGAAGCTTTAGTTAACATGGAACTTGAAACTTTGGAGGTTGCACCACCAATTCCCATTCGAGACAGAACCATTCCGGTGGTTGACAGACTCATTTCTTGCATTGTACTTCCTCCATTACCAGCAAATGCGGGTGACATCAAAACAGCATTCAGATGATTCAGCAGTCAGTTCAGTTTGGGGGGAATGCAACTGAAGATCCTAATGCCCACATCAGCAACTTCCTGGAAGTTTGCGGCACTTTCAATTACAACCGAGAAGCTGAAGAAGCAATGAGATTGTGTGTTTTCCCATACTCCTTGAAGGACAGAGCTAAGGCTTGGCTACATTAACTACCAGCAGGTTCTATCACAACTTGGAACACTTTAGCCACCAATTTCTTTTCTTGCAAAGTACTTTCCACCAGCCAGAACCGGAAAGCTAAGGAATGACATCACATCCTTTGTACAACAAGACTCAGAAACTCTCTACGAAGCTTGGGAAAGGTATAAGATTTACTCCGAAAATGTCCTCACCATGAGATTCCAAAATGGCTTCAAGTCCAAACATTTTATAATGGACTTTCTGGAATAAGAACCACAATCGATGCTGCTGCTGGAGGAGCTTTAATGGCAAAATGAGAAGATCAAGCCTGGACCTAATCGAAGAAATGGCCAACAACAATTCTTTGTGGCCGACAGAAAGGAGCATGATCCAAATATTGCAGGAATTTATGAAAGTGGAGCCAATACAGCAGTCAACACCAAGCTAGATCAGATATGTAAATTCATGGAGACTCTTACCACGGATCCACAAGTTCACCATATGGGGAGAGTACAGAGTTAAACCAACTTGAAGAAACAGTGAATTTTGTCAACAATTTCAACAGACAGGGGAACAATCCATATTCCAACACCTACAATACAGGGTGGAGGAATCATCCCAATCTCTCATGGAGCAATAATTCAGGCCAACAACAGAACTATCCACCACCTCGATTTCAGCAACAGAACAAAGGCCAGAAGAAGGCAAATGAACTAGGAATAGCAGAAGTGCTGGCTTAGTTAAAAAAATACGATGCTATGATTCAGAGCCAATCACCTTCTATTAAAGCACTGGAGAATCAAATCGGACAACTAGCCAATGCTCAGAGTTACAGACCACCAGGTAATCTTCCTAGCAACACAGAGCCAAATCCAAGGAACATGGGAAAGGAGCAATGTCAAGCCATCACCTTGAAAAGTGGTACTGAAATCAACAAAGATGTTGGAATCAAGGCAACCATTGAAGAAGTTCCAAAAGAAGCAGAGAAACAGATGGAGGAAAAAGAACAGATCACTCCACCTCCACCTTTTCCTCAGCGTCTTCAGAAAAGCAAACTGGACAAGCAGTTTGCTCGATTCTTGGAGGTTTTCAAAAAGCTTCACATCAACATCCCATTTGCTGAAGCTTTGGAACAAATGCCCAGCTATGTAAAATTCATGAAAGACATTCTTTTACGAAAACGAAGATTAGGAGATTATGAGACAGTAGCATTATCAGAAGAATGCAGCGCCATCATTCAGAGAAAACTTCCCCCAAACTTGAAGGATCCTGGAAGTTTCACCATTCCTTGCATCATAGGAGAACATAACTTCGGTAAGGCTTTATGTGATTTAGGTGCAAGTGTTAATTTAATGCCTTTTTCTATTTTCAGGAAACTGCAGATTGGAGAAACAATGCCCACCCCAGTCTCTCTACAACTTGCTGATAGAACACTCGTATTTCCAAGAGGCGTAGTTGAGAATGTGCTGGTTAAAGTTGACAAATTCATTTTCCCAGCAGATTTTATTATCCTTGATATGGAGGAAGACGCAGACGTGCCAATCATCCTCGGGAGACCATTCTTGGCTACAGTTCGAACCATTATTGATGTACAAAAAGGAGAATTAACCATGAGGGTACAGGACCAAGAAGTAACATTCAATGTTTTCAAGGCCATGAATTTCCCAGATGATGAAAAGAATGAGGAATGTTTCAGACTTGATGTGATACACAGTACCATTCAGAACTCCAATACAATGCAAAGTTCTACTAACAAACTTAAAACATGTCAATTGCTTGTGGAACCTAAAGATAAAGCGTCTGTTGCACTGAAAGAGCCAATTCTTGCACTACAAGCAACAAAAGAGAAAGAGATCCACTAGCCCAACGGATTGGAGGAATTTCACAATCAGCCTTTTGAGGATGCCAAATTGTACAAAGAAAAGGGCAAGAAAAGACATGATGAGAAATTAGTGCGCATACAACTGGAAACAGGGCAGAAGGTACTGTTAAACAAATCAAGGGTGAAATTCTTCCCATGGAAGCCAAAATCACGGTGGTCAGGACTATTTGAGATCACCAAGGTTTTACCAGATAGAGCCGTTGAGATACATGATCCTGACTCCAACAAAACTTTCAAGGTTAAAAACAAGCGTGTTAAGCATTACTGGGGAGAACGTTTGGAGCGACAAAAAGAAAGTGTCACACTTTCAGATCCAGCCTAATGATCTAGAAGTCAAGTCTAGCTGACGACTCTTAAACTTAGCGCTCGTAGGGAGGCAACCCATGCAATTTGTGTATAAATTGTGATTTGGTATGATTTAATTTTGTGTGTTTAGTTTTTGCAGATTAAGACATTTCAAGATGGAAGAAGCTCTCGCAAGTCTTCGCAAACAATTCCCTTCTCTCCCTCAAAAATCTCTGATGAAAGTTTACAAAGCTCGCTTGGAACGAATGAGACTACTAATATTCGTTGGGTGATTGAAGCACGGGTCAAATTGGCAGGTGAGTCTTTCTGACTCTTTTAGTTCACATCTGCCTGGTTTTGGAAGAAGCACCTATGCAAAGAAACGTAGAGCTAAGAAAATGGGTGTTTGTTTCAAATGTGCGCGTTGGAATTGCAATACTCGTTGTCGTTTTTTAAGAATGATGTCTGATAATCGTGAAGATAAAATTAAATTCATTAGGGATGGCTTGAGTAAGGAGTCTGTAGATGATATATCTTCGACTCTTGAGACGCATCCCAGTGGATATGTTCATATAGCCATTCACAAATTACACACACAATTCCAAAAATGAAGACAACAGTTAAGTCTTGGGAATCTGACTTAAAAAGACTATGTTTGCCAATTTATAAGAAAATTGGATGGGAAGCTTGTTCCTGACGCATAGATGTCAATCAAGCCGCTACTTTTCTTGTACATATTATATCTCTTTGTCTTTTTCTAATAATTGATTTGTTTTGTTGTTTTCTCCGACATGATCCAAACCTTTTTGACTATCACGATTTATTTTACTATTTTACTACTAATCGTCCTTTGGAAGATACTTGTGCTATTTTTACTCACCCTTTTCAGGTACTATAAATTCAACTTATCATTGCACTTTTGAAGACATCCAGAGTAAAACATGGAAGCCACTTCAAGAAGACGAGTTGAAAACATCTGTGTGTTTTGTGGTAGTAGTGTTGGTATAAACCACAATACGTAGAAGCAGCACAAGAATTGGGTCGAGTCTTAGCTGTAAGAAATATGCACTTAGTATATGGCGGAGGCAATCTTGGACTAATGGGGATCGTTTCAAAGGCCGTACAGGAAGGAGGCAGTCATGTTTTAGGAGTCATCCCAAAACCCTTGGTAGAAGCAAATCTTATTGAATCATCAAACAGAGAGGAACTGATCGTGCCAGGGATGTCTGAACGACTAGTGGAAATGATTAACCATTCTGATGCTTTTATTGCTTTTCTAGGTGGCTTGGGTACATTGGAGGAAATTTTTATAGTACTATCTTGGGCGAACCTGAACATACACCAGAAACCAATTGGGCTGTTTAACGTTGATGGATTTTATGATTTTCTTTGTGTGTTTCTTGATGATGCCCGGAGAAATGGGTCCGTGTCAAAACCTATGAAAGAACTCCTTTTTACTGCCAGAACTGCTCCGGATCTAATAGACCAATTCATAGCCTATGAACCACGAGTTGACCCTATCCTTTCAAAGATAAATTGGTCCGAGGACGATCGTGGTAAGAGGCGTCGAATAAATCTGGATCTTAACCTTTAATTTTCCTGTAGAATTTCAGCTAACCAGGTATTATCTTCTAAACTCTTCTTTTACTGTTTAAGACATTGGGGACAATGTCTCATTTAGGTTTGGGGGTGAGGAATAGTTAATAGTATCTTGTTTTTATTGTATTTTTATTTTTAGTCCAAAATTTTTCGAAAAATACAAAAAAAAAATAAAAAAAAAATTTCAAAAACAAAGGCATATTTAAAGCTAGGTGATGGTTTGGTGTCTTCCTTCACTCACTACCTCTCTATAAGGAAAAGCTGTGAAGGCACCTAGATAATCATTCACCAGTAGCTTGTTGTGATAGACTAGTTTGGAGGACTCGTTGTTTATTCCTGTCACCAAGCGATAAGAGCCTAAGAGGCTTGGGTACTTAAGTGAGCCTCGCTCCACCCTCCCTCTGGGGAATCTACAACGGGAATTCCATTCGACAGTTAGTCACACACCATGACCAGTAGAAGTTATTTCTTTATGTTTATGGTTTTTATGTTGACTAAAAAGGTGAAATTGGTAAGAGATAGTTGTGTAAGGAATTCTCACTCCTGATACGTATTTCAAACCCATTTTTTTCAAAACAAGTTAATTTTTGTTTAATTCCTTTTGAATTATTTAATTTGTAAATTCTCCATAAAACTGACTAAAATAGATCTTCATATGCTCAATTGGTAGGGATTATCAACATACATAGTAACATACGGACATGAGATAAAATTGAAAAGATTGTAATATTCAGTATTACAGTTTAATTGGAGAAGCATCTCAAAAAATGATGGAATAAAAAAAAAATTTACATCTAAGATCCGAGTTATTAAGTCTGTAAGGGTGTTTTAACATCCAGTGCCCTAAAACCAACTGGTTTGGGAGTCATTGGCCCAAAGCTCGCTACATGGATCAAAAATGATGAAAATATATATATATATATCTGAAGTCTGAGTAATTAAGTCTGTAGAGGTGTCTTAACACCTGGTGCCCTAAAGCCATCTGGTTCGGGAGCCACCGACCCAAAGCTCGCTACATAGATGGAAGGTATTGTATATAAATAAAAAATAGAGAAAAAAATCAAAGAAAAAAAATCAGAAAAATCAGAAAATTTATTCCATTACTACAAAAGATGTGAACTTTGATAAAACTTTAGGAAAAAAATATTACTCTCTTATCAACTGCACTTATGACTGTTGTGGGCAAAAAAGAGTTGAATAAAACTTTGTTAGCTGTGTATATGAAGAATGATAAAAATAATCGGAGAATTTACTTATTCAGTAATTTAGAATGAAACAAAACAACTAGTAAACTTGGAGTAGAAGTTTCACCTAAAATTAGTCACTAACTTCTTTATTCTCTTTTCTCTTGTCTTTTTGCTTTTGTGTGCATTAGTTTCACTACCATTTTACTTTTGTAAAATATTTGTGGGTATCATTGCTGTAAACCCTCACGAGACTATAACTCGTCCACTATGGACACCTAGGGGTTTAAAGGCTTATTACATATGCTAAATGCAATCGTGATCCCTACGAAAGTGGCTTAGTTAAATTTTTATTATGTTATTTTATTTTGCTCGAGGACTAGCAAAATGTTAGGTTTGAGGGTGTGATGAGTGGTAAAACTATCACTATTTCCCACTCATTTAACTTAATATTTTGTATAGTTTCTTGAGTTTTGTGAATATTTTGATGTGTTTTGTGTTATTTTGTAGATAAATAAAGTTTGAGGACATTATGGAGGTGATTTGGAGCAAAACTGTGAAATTTGGCAAAAAGGGTATTTTGGTAATTTTTGACGTCCCGACACAAAGGGTATTTTGGTAATTTTGGGCGTCCCGACCTCTAACGTGCACCGGAGACTGCTAATCTGCGCCAGGTCAACAAGTCAAAGTTTCGAAGTTTGACTTTGCTAACGTGCACTATGTCACGTGTCATCATCACAAGCAATCTGCTAACGTGCACCGCATGCCACGTGTCAAAAATTCAACGAGCCGTTTTTTTTAGCCACCATGCCACGTGTCCAAAATTCAGCGATCCAAAAAAAAATAATAATAAAAAAAAAATCCTCTGAAATACTTATATAAAAGAGGGTGTTTCTTATTTTCTTCTTATATTCAGTTTTATTTACGCTTTGTAGTAGTAATTCTATCCATCCATGAGGGGGTAACTTCTCTATGCTGAGGTAATAAGGTAATTCTTTTACTTTTTCTTTTTAGATTAATCTCCCTTAAAATATAATATATAAACTATTTAAAACCTGAATTAATAAAAAGATACCGCCATTCTAGGTCGGTTGATTATTCAATTTAAACTGGTTAAACCTGACTTAATAAGGATACCGCCATTCTAGGTCGGTTGATTTAATTTAGTTCCGCCTTATGGCTGGTTTATATTCCTGTTCCGCCTTATGGCTGGTATATTTGAATTTGACTTAATCAGGATACCGCCATTCCGGACGGTTGGTTTAAAATATCACAAGTATATATATTATTATTTTATGGGAGATATCTAAATAGTATATAGTAGAATTTATTTCCTTTTACCTTAGCATTTCATTTCTTTTTATTGCAATTCATTATTCTACAATTACTTTTCAGCAATTTCATTTTATGTCTTTTAAGTTTTTATCAGCTTTAGCTATGTATTGTAACTAAGTTAAATATCTAGGGTTGTGATAAAATCTAATATCACTGGTTTTAAAAAGGGTTAGATTATAGTTTGGGTAATTAAAGAATTATTTGTTGAGTCATAATCTTAAAGCCTTTTTATTAACTGGCCATTAATAAAATTGATTAGTTAAACTTAAAATGAACTAGACATAGAGACTTTAAGTTTAAAGACCTTATACTCAACAACCCACGATCTTCTTTAAGGATAGATAATCCTTTAATAAATTTCCTTACAGGATAGGAATATACCTGTTGGGCGGGGGTAATCATAATTGGAATTCAAACTTAATGAATCTAGGTAATTTGGTTGACATAGACATATGATTCAATTGAATTAAACTAGGTATTTGTAAATGACCATCGGAAGAGGCTTTTACATAATTTAATATTCCAGATTAATAAATCAATATTTACCCAACTATGATTTAACTACTTCATCTTTTAATTAATATTGGAAGAATTCACAACCCTAGATAGTTTTAATTCTCATTAATCTACTCTCAATTTCTTTTACTGTTTTAAATTTAGAATCATCATTATCTTTTCAAACAACTTGTTAGATATTAGTAATCACTTGACCTCATAAAATTAATAGAATAGTTATTAAGTCCACGTGGGATCGATAATTTTTATACTACTTGAACGATACGTGCGCTTGCGTTATACGTGTGTGATTACGCCAGTCAGGTATCTATGGTAAAACAACGAATTTCGTCCCGTTTCCGATTCGCAGATTAATCTCAATTGAAGTCAGTATCATGCTCATAGCATATTCTGCACATCAATTCATATTTATGTATCACACTTAGTATTTAAAATCCAATTTTAATACTAGTAGTGTAAACTTTTATGACAAACATATTTGAAGTTAGAGCCTTGCTCGTCTTCAATTCCTTTATGTCTACTTTGTCCATACGGCAGTCACGCTTCAATGACTCCGTTTGCCACAATTTAGACAGACATTTTCGGGATATGTCCTTTATCTTCCTAGAAGATTATAATGATTTTGCCTTTGCCCATTTCAACATTCCAGAAGCCTTTGGCCAAGCCTTGGGTTTCTAAAATATCGAAGTAACATGCGCCTTACGCTTCTTGCCCTATTGCAAACTTTGGCATTGGCTCTTTGAGCATAGCCATAGTATGGGCCAAATTTGGTCCAGGGGCAATTTCATCCTTTTACTCCAAGCCCAAGCTTCTACCTCAAAAGGAAGCCCCAATGTTTAAAGTGTATATAGAGGTCTAGAGATTCATAAGCCCAAGCCCAGTGAGACGTCACGTGCTCAAAGCATAATTGGGGCTCACCCTACTTCGGTCCACATAACGCCCAGGCTCATAAATGTCGTTCACAACCCACCTGTTCCAGCCTACAACGCAGTAATAGCTCCTCATAAAGTTGACTGTTACCATGATCCAACAGACGATTAATCAAAAGGCAATAAAGGCACACGTTACTATAGCATGAATATATAAGGAACAAGGCTCCAAGAGGAGGAGGGATTCAACTGCTAGCTCTCATACTCACAGCTTAAGGATACTCTCTCCATAGCTCACAGTACCTCCCACCTACCGCCCACATGGCAGCTCACGGGGATCAAGGTAATACCTGACCTTGCTCCTCTTTCTACAGTGTTAGCATCACATTTCAGACACTGACTTGAGCGTCGGAGTGCCCCCGGTACCCACCACACCGGTGGGTAGTCTACTCCCGCTCACTCTACCTTTGTTTTGCAGGATCGGTAGTGCGCCCAACCTACAAATTCTTGATTGTGGACCTCAGACCGAAATCAGCGTCCACAATTTGGCGCCCACCGTGGGGCCTTAGCGATTCATAGCAAACAAGGATCTCTTAGTCTACGGTTCCTAAAACACAGCCAACCATGGCTTCTAGCAGTGAGCAAACATTAGATCCTGTGACCACACAGTCGGCCATACTTGGAGAACAATTATGCACCTCGGAAGAAGAGAATCAAGCCATGCAAAGCTCCAAAACAACCCTCTAGAAACAATTGGAACAAATCTCCTCAACTTCCCAATCAACTTTTCCAGACCTAATATAAGAAAAATGTGTCATTCAACACGACAATGAATAAAGTTTAGTATCTGATAGAAAGTCCACTCCACACGATAAGGAAGAACTCCTAGCTAGGGGCTGAAGCACTACTCGACACGACACGGAACATGTCTTAGTTAGGGGCTAAGATTCCAGTCGAAAATTCCAAATTCATTCAAAAAAAAGGTGCAAAAAATACAAGGGGCATACCCCTGGATAAGATCTAATAAGCTCCAAGCACAGCCGACAGTACAAAGCAAAAAGTCCTAGTGCAAATAAGGCACAATTTCATTCGAAAAGACAAATAGGTAGGCTGACATGCTTAATGTTCCAATCAAACGTTACATTGATATACATTAGGAGGATGCTATAGATGAAGACCACTCTACATTCAAAAAGGTGAATGGCCCACTCACCAATTTCAAAAATTACCAGGCATGGCCTTTTACAATAATTCAAACTTACTACACTGCCCATTCGACAAAACTGCATAAAAAGAATAAGTGCCACACTGGCCAAAGCTATGGGTAGAACTCTTACAACTAAAGTCGTCTGCAAATCAAGAAGGTCCAGGAAAGGTTAAAAAAATATGGAGCATGCATGAAGAGTTACGAGCCCCCATTCCATTCCACACTCCATTCCACATGCATATCACACGTAGCACAAAGCTCCAAAAATCATGTGATTTCCAATCAAGAATGAAGAATTTAATGTTCGAAATTGGCAGAGACGCCATTTGACGCTACATGCACATACGTACTACAGACCATGGGCTGTTTTCAAGCTTTGGGCTGGATTTGGTGACTTCTTTGATAGGTTTTGGGCGTGTTCTACAAGAGGTTTGGTTATTTGGTGGGTGGCCATGATTTGGGTTGGTCTTTGAAGTCATTCATGGACTGGCTTCTTCATATGGCGACCTGCTTGGCTAACCGAACCCAGAATTCGATTGGAAAATCTTGAAGTCAACTCGTGTAGCACGCTACATGCACATAGTGGCCATGATTTGGGTTGGTCTTTGAAGTCATTCATCAACTCGAGTATGTCTTGAATGATGAATATTTTCGACGACCTGATTGGCTCTGCAATTTGTGCTCGGTGCTCCAAGACTGTTGTGTTTGGCGTGTAGTCTATGCATGGCTCTTGTTCGAGTGGGCCAGAGAGTGATTTCTTGTGGTTTGGGCATTGTGCCAAGCTGGTTTTTTCATGTAGGTGGGCTGGCAGCAAAACTGTCGTATGGCAGGGTGCTTCACGTGGGTTACTTTGAATTTTGAATTTTAGGACACTCTTTCACGTGTTTCTATTTTTCTTGGTGAGTGGGCCATCAATCATGTTCTTGGTCATTTGGTTTGCGTGTGGGAAATGGGCAGCGTCAATGGGCCTACTCTTTCAAGCTCGTTTTTCACTTTTGAGCGTGGCAAACATGTGTCCATTTTGGGCTTCAGATTTCCTGTGGATTATGGGACTGCATGTCTGTCGTTGGCTCTTTTGAGAGAGATCTGATGCGCAAATGGGCTAGGGCTAGATCTTTAATCAGCGGGCCTGGTTTTGTGCGAGTGGCCAGCGGGGTCTGGCATGGGTTTTGCATCTTCCATACATGCTAGCATTTTGCCAAGCAACTTGAGCGTAGAAAGCGTTGTGCCTTGTTGGGCTTTGGCAATCATTTTGCTTATTTGGCATGGTTTGCGTGTGGGAGATGGGCATGAGCTAAATTTGATGAGAAATATTAATAATAGGCCATTATTCTTCACGTGGCTTCCCTTTTGAGCGTTTGGGCATTATTTTCATAATTGGGCCTGGCAGTCCATTTTATAATTTGTGGCCTGCGTGCCACATCTATTACCATTTGGATTTTATTTATTTCATCTGGACTTTGTCCTTTGTAGGCTTATGCCATGGTCTGGGGGATGCCCATTGGACACTACACATATAAATACATATCATTTATCAGAGGACTCATTCGACAGGACGTAGGTTGGCATCAAGGAGTAATGCCATTAAACGCAACACACATAAAGGTTTTTCAATTGCCCCGCTCGACATAAATGAGATGATAAAATATCTTGTTCATTCAATTCCCATACAACAAGGTGGATGGCCATCGACCCGCGGTACATGAAGAAAATTACCATATATTCCTCAGACGACATGAAAGATTAGTCATCTTTTCCATACTACGTTGATTTAATATTACCAATTCTAGACTACATAGGGATGCCTAGAATGAAAGATCATTATAACCTACATCAGGTTCAATCGAACAACCTCCATCTAGTAGGTAGAGTGAAAATTATTTTGGACCTCCATGAGGTCCATTTGACTTTAGACCCTCAGTGACCTTTGTTGAGTCTTATAGAGTAAGGATGGTAGTATGAGGAATAAAAACCCTCATTGATATTTAGCAGGTATCGAAGTGTGAGGAGTGAAACCCTCTTTTACCTTTCTTCAGGTCTAGTATAGTGACTGGAGACCTTCTTGGACCATCATCAGGTCCATTTGATAGACCATTCGACAATAGTCTCATGGACCATCATCAGGTCTTGTAGTATGAGAAAGAAAGACCCCCTTAGACCTTCATCAGGTCTAGTAGAGTAAAGACCCTCATTGACCAATGTTTAGATCTTGTAGGATGAGGAATGAAGACCCTCATGATTCTTCATCATGACTAGAGTGTGTAGACCCTTCCATGTACCTTCATCATGTATAATGAAGTGTTTAGATTCCCATGTACTTTCTTCAGAAGCATGTGTAGTGTAGAGTTTATTGGACCTTCATAGTGAGTAGTAGAATGAAAACTTGCCTTGACCCCATCACATCTGGTAACCTATAGTATGGAGATGTAGGGTCAACATATGACCTTCATTTAGACTAGGAAAATTTGAAGACTTTCATGGTCTTTGACCAGTAGTATGGAGATTGTCCTGGTCTCATCAAGTCCAGTTGACAGGGGACATCCCATCGACTCATGTCGAGTCAAATGAAAACATGGACTTCCTACAGTCTAGACGACACATGTCACATGAAGTAACTCTTGAACCTCCATCTGGTTCAGTCAACCGGGGACATTCCCCCATGGACTCATATTGAGTCAAGTTGTAGACATGGTTTACACATGTCGTATGAATTATATCCTGAATCTTCATCTATATCAGTCGACCGGGGACATTCCACATGGACTCATGTCGAATAAGTTGTAGACATGGAATACACATGTCTTATGACTTATTTCCTGACCGTCATCTGGTTCAATCGCTTGGGAACTTCCCCAATGGCTCTGGTAGAGTCAAGTTCATTATCCCGATCATCATCTGGTTCGGTCGACCGGGAACTTCCCCAATGGCTCTGGTAGAGTCAAGTTCATTATCCCGATCATCATCTGGTTCGGTCGACCGGGTACTCCCCCAATGGCTCTGGTAGAGTCAAGTTTGTTATCCCGACCATCATCTGGTTCGGTCGACCGGGTACTTCCCCAAAGGCTCATGTAGATTCAAGTTCATAACCTCACATTCGTTTGGTTCAATCAATAGGCAGCATCAACGCTCTAATACGCCTACATAGTGTAACCTCGTCCCATGCAACACACGCGTCAGGTACTCTCCAAGCCAAGGACTCCTTGACTTAGAGAGTAGGGGACAAACTGTATGGGCCAAATTTGGTCCAGGGGCAATTTCATCCTTTTACTCCAGGCCCAAGCTTCTACCTCAAAAGGAAGCCCCAATGTTTAAAGTGTATATAGAGGCCTAGAGATTCATAAGCCCAAGCCCAGTGAGACGTCACGTGCTCAAAGCATAATTGGGGCTCACCCTACTTCGGTCCACATAACGCCTATGCTCATAAATGTCATTCACAACCCACCCGTTCTAGCCTACAACGCAGTAATAACTCCTCATAAAGTTGACTGTTACCATGATCCAACAGACGATTAATCAAAAGGCAATAAAGGCACACGTTACTATAGCATGAATATATAAGGAACAAGGCTCCAAGAGGAGGAGGGATTCAACTGCTAGCTCTCATACTCACAGCTTAAGGATACTCTCTCCATAGCTCATAGTACCTCCCACCTACCGCCCACATGGCAGCTCACGGGGATCAAGGTAATACCTGACCTTGCTCCTCTTTCTACAGTGTTAGCATCACATTTCAGACACTGACTTGAGCGCCGAAGTGCCCCCGCACCCACCACACCGGTGGGTAGTCTACTCCCGCTCACTCTACCTTTGTTTTACAGGATCGCTAGTGCCCTCAACCTACAAATTCTTGATTGTGGACCTCAGACCGAAATCAGCGTCCACAGCCATTAACTCTCCAAGAGTTAATTATTGCAATTTAATACTTCTAAGATCTAAGAATAGATCTATGATGATCCTTCAATTTCTTCATCATACATTAATGATCTAATCCTTAGTTCTGATTAAGAAAATAAGGAGTCATTTTGACAAGTATAATGGATTAAGCACTAAAGTTATCATCACATGAAACTTCCAAAGATCATGCTATACTATTTGCTTAACTCTGGGCTTAGGCCTAATATGTTATTTTATCAAATAAAGTAACTTATTAGTTTCCAGGACCATCCTGAAATTTTATTCCCAATTTGAAAATTAAAGTCGTTTAAACACATTTTCCCTAGGATTATGTTTTAAACACTAATCTTTCAGTTTAATCTTGATTCTAATAGTCCAACTATTAAATCAACGATTTCGGGTACAATATAATGTAATGATTACTATAGTCTAACTATATAACTAATTACAATTTTATTGGTTAAAATCAAATATATATTGATTACTATAATCCAATTATATAATCAACTATAAATGATCGGTAAAATTCAAATATATTGATTACTATAATCCAATTATATAATCAACTATGAATGAAGGGTAAAGTTCAAATATATTGATTACTATAATCCAATTATATAATCAACTATAAATGAAGAAGTTTGAATACAGTCCAACTGTTTAATTAAAACAACTATTAAATATTAGTCCAACTAACATTTAATTTATTTGACGAATGATATTTGATTGAGCGCGTATGGCAAGTAATTAAACGAATATTGAAAATTTAATACATGCCTCCCACTATTTTTCTGCGAGCCTCTAACCCTATGTGAAGTACTCGGGAAACCTAGTTTCCTAGTGGGCTAGGATCTCGTTAAATAACACACAATCTTGACTTTGGCCAACAAATTGTATGATACTTAACTAGGTAGATCTCTAAGATCAATTGGATCTCATCCAATTCCTAGATCCAGTAGGTGGACATCCAAGTCTGAAACATATATCTTATATATGCCAATATATCCAATATATTGCCTAACCTTTTTCGTCTGAATCAACTAAGCCTTGGCTTTGGCACAACAAACTAAATGATCCCAGTTAAGCGGAACCCATTGACATGGAAAGCTTCGTAATCAAGTCGATGGACAAGAAGTGATCTTGACTTTGGCCAACAAATCACGACTTGGACAAGACACCGATATGGAACAAAACTCTCATGATTCAAACACATTCGCAATTGACAAAGGTCTTGACTTTGGCCAACAAACCAATGCCAACTTTGGATCTTGAGTAAGAATCACTCAACATAAGGAAAAACGCTTAATATGTTGTGAGGGTTTTTCACGTGCAAATTGGCAACCAATTTATTATCTTTGTTAAGGTCTCATCATACACCCTTAAGCATGCATTCTAAAAGCATAATAAGGCGCGATAAATAAATTAATAATGATATGCGGATGGATATGTCACAAATTGTTCCTAGAACAAATCACTCTCTTTCCTCTCCCCGGCTAGAACTATTCTAACTTCTACCCAATTACTTAATACAATAAAGAAACCTCATTTACATTGAGGGGAATAGGTGAGAAGAGAAATACAATGAGAAAGGAGATAAAAAGCTGGACACGCAGGTCCAATTTAAATAAATTCTAAATTTATTACAATTTCCAAAATTGCCCTCGCCCTTCTAATATCCATCCGATATACATTATTCATACAACACATTCATGTATTCATACAAATGATGTTATTCAATCAATCTAATCCAATTAATTAATCTTTGAATTAATGACCATCCAATGTTCAAACAACGATTTGATTTGCACGAGTCCAACTCGTTTAAGAATAAATACTTAAAGTACATATTCTTGAATTATATCAAACTACAACTTTAAATCCAATTTATTTGTATTCAATACTAATTCCAGATTTAATATTTACACTTACTTATAAGCCTTAAAGACTTGGATTCCAAATCCAATCTTAATGGGTCTCAAAGGCCCAATAACATCCAATGTCATTTCAATTAAAGTCCAATGAGCTTTTAATTGATTCTTAAGGCATGCGCTTTGGCCATAATGGATCAAACCCAAAATGCCAAGGCCCAATAGGAATCACCCTATTGCCAACAAATCAATTTAGGCCCATTAGGCCCAATTAAATTCTTTAAAAGGCCAAGTGATGTATTTGGACTTTATGGAATTGGTTTTGGGCCCAATTGGATCCAATCCAAAATTCCAAAACCAAACTTAGTCAAACCAAGCCCATTAAGCCCAAATACACACTTTTAGCCCAATTCTTAATTAAAGGCTTATTAACATAATTATAATATTCCAAATATCATAATTACTTTAATTAAAGTGTATTAGCCATGATTAATTAATTAAACTCAATATTTCCAAAATACCAATTAACTTAATTAATCATGCTTAATCCATCAATTCATGCTCAACACAAATTGAAGCCAAAAATCATCATTTCATGCTCAACACAAATTGAATCCTAAATTCATCATTTCATGCTCAACATGCTCTTTGATTTTAACATGAACTTTATTGACTTTGATTCTAATCCAATCAAACCAACAATCAACATTTAAACATGCATTTAAACACATTATTTCATGTTACAAAAAATCATAAACAGTGCAGTCCACTGCCTAGTCATATTCGGCCATACTAAAAAAAAATTAATTTTTGATTCATTTGATTTGTTTCAAATCTAATCATGCATAACTCTAAGTTATCATATTCTAAGCATGCTCAAAGCATCAATTTGAAAGAATCATGTTCAAAACATAAAAGCCCCAAATTTTAGGTTCAAGAACCCTAGAAATTTTCATGCTTAAAATTGGCTCTTGTTACCATTGTTAGTGTTCCTAGAACATGCCAAGGATCTAATAAGCATGAAAACATGTTCATAAATTCAAAATAAGTTGCGGAATTACTTACATTGAATGGATTTGAGCTTTTCAATTTTTTGAGAAGAAGATCTCTAAGATGCTTCCTTTGTTGATTCCAAGCTTTGAGTTGTGAGAAGTGATCTCCAAGATCCAACCTTCAATGTTGATTCCAAGCTTTGAGTTGTTTCCCTATCACCTTTGTTGATTCCTTGAAGTACTAGCTAACTTGATTTTGCCACAAAATCAAAGAGAAGAGGGAGACCATATTCACGCCCATTTTGAGGATATTAGGGTTTCCATTTTGTTCCAAGTGTTGTATTACACAAGTCAAGAGAGAGAGGGCTAGGGTTTTGTTAAAGGGTATTTACCCTTTTCACCAAAACCATGTAGTTGGAGTCTTGGTTTCACCTAAACCAAGTAGTTGGAAAGTAAGTGGTTTTGGCATAAATGCCAACCACTTTCCAACCACCACTTCACATGTGTGACATGTGTGAAGTGGGCCCCACCATTTTGAATTCAAAATTCAAAATGTCTCTATGAACATTTGCCGCGGCTCGGATCCGTTTAATCCGATTAAACGAACTTTCGTCGTTAAATAATTAAATCTAATTTAATTAAATAACGATGCCTCGCAAATATATTACGAACGTCGTTTACGAATTAATTCTAAATTAATTCGTTCGCTCGTATTAAAGTCTGACTTTAATTTCGTAATGAAATCCAATTCATATTAATATATCCGATATATTAATTTTTGCCCATACGTATAAATAAAATAGAAAAATCAAGTTTAACTATTAAATTTATTTTACCGATTAATTTCAAATTAATCGCGTTCTCTCTCTTCCGAACACATTTAATCCCAGATTAAATAATACCTCAATTAATCCCAGATTAATTCTAATTAAATCAACTGTCATCGGTGAATCTTTGGGAAGCGACCCAAGAGATCCCTGGATATGTTGGCAGTAAATACGGTCATCAGATTATCCGAATACGTGCGTACCTCGTACCACGTGCTTACCGATTTACAAGACATGGTTGGCTTCTAGCAAAGCACCGTGTCTACCCAATTCTCCAGAAATATTCTTACTGGAATATATAATCTATGTCAGGCGTAGTATACATAGTGTTGCGTATTGCGATACAGTATCGAATGTCACGTGCTAGGCCTGAGGCTGGAACTGTGTCTGCCCCGTACGAAGCACATGTCGGATGTTTGGTAACTAGTCTCTATTATCGGATATACATGACCTAGTCATAATATCTCGATGACTGCAATACTTAAGAGCACTAGTACCGTATCCTACGTGACATTATCTCCACTATGACTGGAGTGATACTTCTGTCTTGACATCACACCCAATACACTATGATTCTCAATATACCCAGCAGAGGCGTACACAGAACCGGTTAAAGCCCTGGATGACCAAAACTAAAGCATAACGATTGTCGCAAGTATTAGCGATGCAAGTCTTAGGTAAGACCAAATACACCACCTGATATCGGACTTCCATATACACATAGCAAACTACCAATGGAATTCTGAGGGGTCTATCCAGAGCGAAGCTGTTTCTGCACCATCGGAAACACAAAACCTCCTATCATACTTGCATAAGTATCCATACTTAAATATATGAGACTATATCGTTGTGCTCCCACAACGCGCACAAGTGCAATACTAGTCTATTCCGCATTATCGATGTCCAGTCTCGATAATACTACGACTAGGGATATTTAATGATTAATCCTTCGAGGACTGATACTGTCTCATATCATCTCAATCCAGGAACTAATCATAGGGACCTCCTATCATTTATACATCTAGGTGATCTAATCACAAATGATAAGAGCGCAATCTCTTTGTCATATAGTTAATTTGTACAACAACACCATGATCTGTACAAATAGTGACGCTATGGGTCATAACTGTCCAACAATAGTCTCGTGAGGCTTACAGTGACGATAACCACAAAAAATCAATCAAGTGTACAATCAATCAAACAAAAACAAGTTAGTGATGCTGAACAAGTGAAATTTATCCAAGTTAATAGTTGATTTCTTTCTTTTAAATACCAAATAAGTAAATTCTCGATTATTTTTACCATTCTCCATATAGACAACCAACAAGGTATTAATCAAATCATTGTGCCCACAATATTCATAAGTTGTCCTAAAGTTATATAATAATAGAGTAATATTTTGTCCTAAAGTTATATCAAAATTCACAACTTTTTTGGCAACGGATCTTTTTTTTTAATATAACATCTTCAATCCTTGTAGCGAGATTTGGGTCAGTGACTCCCAAACCAGTTGGCTTTAGGGCACTAGGTGTTAAAACACCCCTACGAACTTAATTACTCCGATCTTAGATGTTAAAAGTTCTATCGTTTGATGCAAACAATCACTGTTTACTGAGGCAAGACGTCTGATTACTAAGTAGAAACTTTGTTATTATTAACTCGGGCTTTACCGTTTGACACGAACAGTCAGTGCTTACTGAGGCAAGACGTCCGATTACTAAGTAAAAACATAGTTAATTAATTATATACATAATTTTTTTCCATCGCTTTCAGATACTTCCTCCAATAAAATAGAGCACTGAATATTACAAACTTTCACTTACAACCCATGTCCGTATGCTACCATGCATGTTGATAATACCTGTCAAATGAGCATATGAAGTTTAAATTTAAGTCAATATTAAGGAGAATTCACGAATTTTAAATAATTCAAAATGAAATAAATAAAAATTAACTTGTTACGAATTAGGCTGAGATACATCTCAAGAGTGGAAATTCCTTATACAGCTATCTCAAAACACAATTCCACCTGGTTAGTCAAGTTAAAAACATAAAAATCAAAATTTTTTTTTAAATAATTTTTTTTAATTTTTAACTAAAAATCAAGCAAAACCAACACAACGAAAAATAAAAACAAGATACTAGTCAACTATACCCTTCCCCCAAACCTGATTGAGACATTGTCCTCAATGCCTAAAAAAAAGAAGTTTAGAAGACAATACCTGGTTAGCGTGGAAATGTACATTTAAAAAGAAAACTAAAGGTTAAGATCCAGATTTATCTGATGCCTTTTACCACGATCATTATTAGACCAATTTATCTTGGAAAGGATTTCGGTTCAAAGGCAAAGAGTTGTCAATTAAATCATTGGTTGTTCTAGTAGTGAAGATGATACCTTTTATGGGTTTTGAAAGGAATCCATTTCTCCTATCATCTTCAAAAAAACACAAAAAGAAAGTAAAAAAATCCATCAACATTAAACAGTCCAATTGGTTTCTGGTGTAGTTCAAGTACGCCCAAAATATTAATGTGAAAATTTCTTCCATCGTGCCCAAGGCACCTGGCAAAGCATTAAAAGCTTCAGCACGATTAATCATTTCAATAAGTCATTCGGACATACCTGGCACGATGCAATCCTCTTCGTTTGATTGTCCGATAAGATTCGCCTCCTGACTAGCGTAAACACACACGTATAACGTAAGCGTACGTATCGTTCAAGTAGTATAAAAAATATTGATCCCCCGAGGACTTAATACCTAATTTATTAATTTTATGAGGTCAAATGATTACTAGTATCTAACAGGTTGATTGATTGATTTGAAATGGTGATGATTCTAAATTTAAAAAAACAAGTAAATAAAATTGCACAAAAGTAGGTTTAAGAAAATTCAATATTAAAAACTATCTGGGGTTGTGAATCTTTCTAATATCTTTTAAAAGATGAAGTGGTTATTTCATGGTTGTGTAATAAATCGTTTTACTAACCTGGAACACTAAATTATGCAAAAGCCTATGTCGATGGTCAGACGCAAATACCCAGTTTAACCCAATTGAACCATATGTCTATGTCAACCAAATTATCTGGATTCATTAAGTTTAAGTTCCAATTATAGCTACTACCCCGCCCCGACAGGTATATGTCTATCCTGTAAGGAAATCTATTAAAGGGTTATCTATCCTCAAGGAAGATCGTGAGCTATTAAGTCTAAGGATGAAACCTAAAATTCCTTTGTCAAGTTTATTTTAGATTTACCACATCAATCTTTTTGGTGATCAGACAACAAGAAGCATTAAGCTTAAGACTTAATAAGTAAACCTTTAAATTACCCAAACTATAAAATAACCCCTTATAAACCGGTGATATTAGAATTTATCACAATCCCAGATAACTAACTTAATTACGACACATAACTAGGGCTAGTAAGAACTTAAATAAAATAAAAGACATAAAGTAAAATGCTGAAAAGTAAATTGCTGAAAAGTAAATGACGGAAAGTAAATGTTGAAATTAAATATAGAAAATTAAATGCTGAAAAGTAAATGCTGAAAGTAAATTACTGAAAAGTAAATGCTGAAAGTAAATTGCTGAAAGTAAATTACTGAAAAGTAAATGCTGGAAGTAAATTGCTGAAAAGTAAATAAAGTAAAAGTATAATAAAAGAAAATGCTGAGGTAAAATGATCCACTTTTATTACTTCTATTTTAGATATCCTTTAATATAATATATTAACTTTGCATGATAATTACCAACCAGCCATATAAGCGGTATCCAGATAAAGTCAAATTAATAATTAATTACCAACTGACCAATCAAGCGGTATCATGTTTAGTCAGGTTAAAACCAATTTAAATAATTACCAACCGACCAATATGGCGGTATCCTCGTTAAGTCAGGTTTTAACTAGTTTATATATTATAACTAAGGGAGATTAATCTAAATATTAGTAATAAAAGTTTTACCTTTTACCCCAGCAAATGGGAGTTACCTCCTCATTACTGAAAAGTAAAAACTGAAAATTAAATAAAGAAAAGTATTGTGCGTAAAAGTAAATTGCGGAAAGTAAAAACTGAAAAGTAAAGAAAAGAAAGTGCGAAAGCGGAAATTAATTACTGAAAGCTGTAAATAAACAAATAAGATACAATCTTCTTAGTATTCTTAAGGGATTCCTTAGAAGAAAATATGAATTTATAAATGAAATGGCTTGGTATTTATAGGCAAAATTTTGCCTCCATCAAATCATCCACCAAATCCATTATTAATTGTTCCACTAATTGTTCACCAAATCTATTATTAATTGCTCCACTAATTGTTTATCATGTTTTGTGGTGATTTAATAATTTTTATTATTTATTTATTAATTTATTTTTTTTTGCTTTGATAATGATTGAAAATGACTTTAATAATTACACAAAACACACTTCTGGATGGTTCATCAATTTCGGGCATGAAATCCGCCGAATTCGAAATTATTTTGTCTTTAAAGGTTGTAGACCTTTGAGTCTTCTTTAATTTGGAACTTGAATCAGCTCAATCCGATATCAGAGTAAAACGTTATGCCTAAAATACGACAGATGCGCAAAATTGGAATTTCCAAAACTGCACTTCGTTAAAACGCCCTTTCAAGTTTCCAATCTCCAAAATTAATATGTCAAGTCCAATTTTTGCCCTTATTTGACCCACATTTCGTCCTAAATGATTTCATTGTGTCCCAATATTATTTTATCTGCAAAATAAACTAAAACACATCAAAACGTTCATAAAACCTGAGAAACTAAACAAAATATTAAATAAAAGGGACGGTATATATTGATATATTTTCCGCTCATCACACCCCCAAACCTAACATTTTGCTAGTCCTCGAGCAAAACAACAAAATAAAATACAAGAAACAATTAAAATTAAACTAAGCCACTTTCGTAGGGATCACGGTTGCATTTAGCATATGCAATAAGCCTTTAAACCCCTAGATGTCCCTAATGGACGAGTTATAGTCTCGTGAGGGCTTACAGCAACGATACCCACAAACATTTTACAAAAGTAAAAAGATAATAAAACTAATGCACACAAAAGCAAAAAGACAAGAGAAAAGAGAATAACGAAGTTAGTGACTAATCAGATGAAACTTCTACTCCAAGTTACTAGTTGTTTTCTTTCTTTCTAAATTACTGAATAAGTAAATTCTCCGATTATATTTACCATTCTCCATATGCACAGCCGACAAAATCTTAATCAACTCATTTTTGCCCACAACAGTCACAAATGCATTTGATAAGAGAGTAATATTTTTGTCCTAAAGTTTTATCAGAATTTACACCTTTTTGCAGCAATGGAATAATTTTTCAGATTTTTTTCTTTGATTTTTGATTTTTATTTATTTATATACAATATCTTCCATCTATGTAGCGAGTATTGGGTCGGTGACTCCCAAACCAGTTGGCTTTAGGGCACCAGGTGTTAAGACACCCCTACGGACTTAATTACTCAGACTTCAGATATATATATTTTTGCAGCATCTTTGATCCATGTAGCGAGCTTTGAGCCAGTGACTCCCAAACCAGTTGGCTTTAGGGCACTAGGTGTTAAAACACCATTACAGATTTAATAACTCGGATCTCAGTTGTTTTTTTTTTACTCCATCACTTTTTGAGATGCTTCCTCCAATTAAACTAGAGCACTGAATATTACAAACTTTTCAATTTTAGCTCATGTCCGTATGTTACAATGCATGTTGATAATATCTGCTAACTGAGCATATGAAGATCCATTTTAGTCAGTTTTATGGAGAATTTACAAATTAAATAATTTAAAATGAAATAAACAAAAACTAACTTGTTTCAAAAATGGTTTGAGATACGTCTCAGGAGTGGAAATTCCTTACACAGCTATCTCTTACCAATTTCACCTTTTTAGTCAAAATAAAAACACAAAAACACAAAATATTTTTGTAATTTTTGAAAATTTTTCAAATTTTTTTTTGTATTTTTCGAAAAATTTTGGACTAAAAATAAAACAACACACAAACTAAAAACAAGGTATTGATCAACTAATTCCCTCCCCCAAACCTAAATGAGACATTGTCCTCAATGTCTTAAACAGTAGAAGAAAAGTTTAGAAGATAATACCTGCTTAGCTGAAATTCTACACGAAAAGTTAAAGGTTAAGATCCAGATTAATCTGACGCCTCTTACCACGATCGTCCTCGGACCAATTTATCTTTGAAAGGATAGGGTCAATTTGTGGTTCATAGGCTAAGATTTGGTCAATTAGATCCGGATCAGTTCTGGCAGTGAAGAGGAGTTCTTTCATAGATTTTGACACGAACCCATTTCTCCGGGCATCATCAAGAAACACACAAAGAAAATAATAAAATCCTTCAACGTTGTACAGTCCAAACGGTTTCTGATGTATGTTCAGGTTCGCCCAAGATAACACTGTAAAAATGTCCTCCAATGTAACCAAGCCACCTGGCAAAGCAATAAAAGCATCAGCACAGTTAATCATTTCTACCAATCGTTCAGACATACCTGGCACGATCATTTCATCTCTGTTTGATGGTCCAATAAGATTTGCCTCCGCCAAGGGTTTTGGGATGATTCCCAAAATGTGACTGCCTCATTCCTGTACGGCCTTTGAAACGATCCCCATTAGTCCAAGATTGCCTCCGCCATATACTAAGTGCATATTCCTTGCAGCTAAAACTCGACCCAATTCATGTGCTGCCTCTATGTATTATGGCTTAACACCAACACTAGTACCGTAAAACACACATATGTTTTCAACTCGTCTTCTTGAAGTGGCTTCCATGTTTTACTCTGCATGTCTTCAAAAGTGAAATGATGAGTTGAATTTATAATACCTGAAAAGGGTGAGTAAAATAATAGCACTAGTACCTGCAAAATGAAAATTATTAGTTAAACAGTAAAATAAATCGTGATAGTCAAAAAGGTCTGGATCATGTCGGAGAAAATAAAAGGAAACAACAAAACAAATCACAATTATTAGGAAAAGACAAAGAGATATAATATGTACAAGAAACATAGTGGCTTGATTGACGTCTATGCGTCTGAGACAAGCTTCCCATCCAATTTTCTTATAAATTGGCAAACAAGGTCTTTTTGAGTCAGATTCCCGAGACTTAACTGTTGTCTTTCTTTTTGAAATTGTGTTTGTAATTTGCGAATGGCTATGTGAACATATCCACTGGGATGCGTCTCAAGAGTCGAAGATATATCATCTAAAGACTCCTTAATCAAGCCATCTCTAATGAATTTAATTTTATCTTCGCGATTATCAGACACCATTCCTAAAGAACGACAACGAAAACTGCAATTCCAACGTACACATTTGTAACAAACACCCATTTGCTTAGCTCTACGTTTCTTTGCATTTGTTCTTCTTCCAAAACCAGGCATATGGGAAATAAAAGATTCAGAAGACTCACCTGCCAATCAGACCCGTGCTTCAATTACCCAATGAATATCATTAGGAACACCATGGATCATTAGTAATCTCATCCGTTATAAGTGAGCTTTGTAGACTTTCATCAGAGAGTTTTGAGGGAGAGAAGGAAATTGCTTGTGAAGTTTTGCGAGAACTTCTTCCATCCTGAAATGTCTTAATCTGCAAAAACTAAACACATAAAATTAAATCACACCAAATCACAATATATACACAAATTGCATGGGTTGCCTCCATGCTAGCGCTAAGTTTAAAGTCTTCAGCTAGACGTGACTTCTCGATCGTTACGCTGGATCTGAACGTTTGACATTTTCTTTTTGTCTCTCAAACGATTCTCCCCAGAAGTGTTTGACACACTGACTGTTAACCTTGAATGTTTCGTTGGTGTTGGGATCCAGTAACTCAACAGCTCCATATGGTAAAACCTGAGTGATCACAAATGGACCTGACCACCTTGATTTTAAATTTCCAGGGAAAATTTTCAACTGTGAATTGTACAACAACACTTGCTGCCTTGGTTCCAAATGTCTGTGCACTATTTTTCGATCATGCTATTTCTTGGTCTTTTCTTTGTACAATCTGGCATTCTCATAAGCCTGTAAGCGAAATTCCTCCAATTCGTTGAGTTGGTGAAGTCGTTTCTCTCCTGCAGCTTGTGAATCAAGATTCAACTTCTTCAGTGCCTAGTACGCCTTGTGTTACAGCTCAACTGGCAGATGGCACACTTTTCCAAACACCAATCGATATGGGGACATACCAATGGGTGTCTTGTAAGCTGTTCGGTAGGCCCATAATGCATCATCTAGTTTTGTAGACCAATCTTTCCTTGTTGATCCAACAGTTCTCTCCAAGATTCTTTTGATTTCCCTGTTTGAAACTTCAACCTGTCCGTTTGACTATGGATGGTAAGCAGTGGCAACCATGTGAGTAACTCCGTATTTGGATAGGAGTGCATCAAAGTATCTGTTACAAAAATGTGAGCCACCAGCACTGATAATTGCCCGAGGTGTTCCGAACCGAGTGAAAATATTCTTTTTCAGGAATTTGATCACCACTTTTGAATCATTGGATGGTAATGCAATTGCTTCAACCCATTTGGAGACGTAGTCTACAGCAACCAAGATGTATAGGTTTCCGAATGATGGAACAAATGGTCCCATGAAATCTATACCCCACACATCGAATATCTCCACTTCTAGAATGTTTTGCAACGATCCTTCATTTCTGTTCGAAATATTCCTCATTCTCTGGCACCTGTCACATTGAAGAGCAAAAAGATAAGCATCTTTAAAAAGAGTGGGCCAGAACAAACCTGATTGTAGGACTTTAGCTGCAGTTTTTTTTCTGCTGAAGTGTTTGCCAAATGGTGATGAATGACAGTGCTGCAAAACTCTGTTGACCTCCTCTTGTGGAACACACCGTCTCAATAATTGATCAGCACACTGTTTGAACAGGTACAGCTCATCCCAGACATAGTGCTTGACTTCTTTGAAGAATTTCTTCCGTTGCTGAGTTGCCATTCCAACGGCCATTTTCCTGACACAATGTAGTTGACATAGTCAGAATACCAAGGGGCATCTTGTTGTTTCATGGCAAACAACTTTTCATATGGAAAAGTTTCTTTGATTGACAAATATTTGCCAGCTGTTTCTCTATTCTCGAGCCTCGATAGATGATCTGCCACTTGGTTTTCTGTCCATTTCCTGTCTCGAATCTCCACGTCAAATTCTTGCAGAAGAAGTATCCAATGGATCAATCTGGGTTTGGCATCTTTCTTCGTGATCAAGTATTTGATTGCTGAATGATCTGTGTAGACCGCCACTTTGGGACCCAATAGATAGGAGCGGAATTTGTCAAAAGCGTACACAACTGCGAGTAACTCTTTTTCAGTGGTTGTGTAATTGAGTTGAGCTTCATTCAATGTTTTGCTGGAGTAGTAAATGGTGTGGAAAATATTTGCTTTGCGTTGTCCCAAAACTGCACCAACAGCAAAATCACTAGCATCACACATTACTTCAAATGGAAGGGTCCAGTCTGGTTGTAAGCATTGCATTTTTGCATATCAGCCCAATGATGAGTCTCGTATGGAGACACTACCTCTTTAGTTGTGAAAGCCGCGGGAAACGGACATTGGAAGGGTAAAATTGGAAATTATAATTTTGTCAGATTTAAATCGCTTATTTCGCTTCGGGTTCGCTTGTTGGACCTCTGTTTTAAAACACACCAAGCCCATTAAATCACATCCAAAAATAATTAAAACATTTAAAATGCATGTCACAAATTAAATTAAAACCAATTAAATTAAACTTAAAATTAAATTAAATTAAATCACATTCCTAAATTAAAATAAATTAAATTAAATTAAAACACATGTCACAAATTAAATCACCTTCCTAAATTAAATTAAATCTCTTTCCTAAAACACATAAATCACTTCCCCAAATTAAAAGATTTCTTTATCGCATACTAAAATTAAAAGATATTCCCCTTTAAACACACAAATCCTATTCTTTCTCCAACAAGGTAAAACCCCATCCCTTGGCCTATAAAAAGAACCTTTCTCCACACAATTCAAACCCTGGCTGGCTGGCAGATTCACACAAAAAATACAAAAATAATAACCCTAAACCTGCCTTCACAAACTGCCAACAAACGCCCCCTTCGCTAGCCTGCCACTTTACCCCTAAGCCTTTCAAGCCCTTCACGCCCTTGACGCCTAGACAAACCTCCCATGCGCAAGCAATCAACACACGTGCCTTTGCCCTCAAGCCATTAGCCCCACCTGCCAACGTTCACGCCCTCCTCAAAGCCACGACATTGCCTCATTCACGCTTCAAGATACCACCTGCTCACGCCTTGCCACAACACCCATGCCCTTGCCACCTAACTTCACGTAGCCATCACCTGCACGCCACAACACCCACTCTCACGTCCCATTCACTCACGCACACACAGTCCTACACACACACATACAGCCCTACACACACAAACACAGCCCAGTACACTAACCAAACTCACGCACACACAGCCCTACACACACAGCCCTGCACGCACAAACACTACCCAAAAAGCCACAAACCTGCCCTCCAAATCACCTCAAAACAGCCCCCGTAAAGCCCTGAAACTGTCCAGATTGTAGCCACAAAACTGCATCAAAAAGTGCACAAAACAGTCCAAAAAACTGCACAAACCAGTCCCTTAATTACCCCAAAATAGCGACCAGAAAATACAACAAAAACAGCAGCGAAATGGAGTAAAAACAGCAGCCCAAACAACAAAACAGCAAGGAAAGACGTTGAGTTGGTGAACCAAAAGAGTTGCGGATCATTCACCCTTCCAACAGACGTGTAACGCCCTTTCGTGAGACAACAAAAGAGGTTAGACCTGATGGCACCTTCTTACTTATCTTCTTTCGTTTTATTTTATTTATTTTAAAATATTATTCCATGAGAGTCGTTTGAGGCATGATGTGATTGTTGGATGAGCGGGATGTGTGTTCCCTTTTGTGGTATATTGGATGGAAACTCGAACGTAAATTCCGTAGCCGATTCCGAATGGACGGTATTGCGGTCTGCACTCGGGATACAACGCCACGTACCACTTAAGATGCACGTATATCGTCAAATCCAAATTTGTATTTGAGCATGTCATAGTTCTAGGCCGTTTATTTATTATTTTAAGCATGAGTTAATTTAGTCTTGTTATTTAATCTTCAAAGCATGATTGTGTTATTTAGGCATGTTGTTTCTTCATTCTTTATGCATGATGTTTCGTTTAGTTTATGTTTATGTTTAATTAGTTATTTGTTTACTTTGGTTTAATGGTTCAATATGCTCGTTGTGTTATATTGCGTGGAGTTATTTGGATGAAAGCATGTTAGATCTAAGTACCCTTGAGCATGAATGTTGAATAGATTCGGTTAGTTTATTGCACAAATCATATCATCACAAGTGACATAAGTAAGGGACCATTCCGAACCCAACGGTTTGAGGTCTTCTCTTGCGAGGGGTGAGTGCGGCCTTAAATCTTTGTCCCGGTTCACACCGGGTGGTGACTCCATGTTATTTCGTACTCCCAACTAGGCCGCACTCACCCAGGGAATGTTGTCTACAGTCTGGCGACTCCACTGGGGAAAAGTGAATTGGCCCCGAAATAATGTCTTGTGATGATTGTGATTTGTGCTTTAGTTAACTGTGTCTACCGTAGGTTGAAAAAGGTTTAATTAAAGGCATTTTTAAGGCTAGGTAATGGTTTGGTGTCTTCCTTCATTCACTACCTTTCTATAAGGAAAAACTGTGAAGGCACCTAGATAATCATGTACTAGTAGCCTACTGTGATGGACTAATTTGGAGGACTCGTTGTTTATTCCTGACACCAAGCGATAAGAGCCTAAGGGGCTTGGGTACTTAAGAGAGCCTCGCTCCACCTTCCCTCTGGGGAATCTACAACGGGAAATCCATTTGACAGTCAGTCACACACCATAACTCGTTGGCACGTACCTTTAGGTATAAAAAAGGTGCGCTTACTTGGTCGCTCAGACCCTTGAGTGGGGAGACCTAGTTGTGGGCAATCCTTCATCGACGAGAGCTTTTGTCTATACCTCTGTAAACCCTCGTATGAACTATAGTTGTAGGATCAGTAGAGACTATTCCTTTATGTTTTGGACCATTTTCATTTGGATTCAGTTGGACTTTTTGTGTCATGAAGTATAGGCTTGTTGGGCCATTTAAACTGGGACGAGTCTGTGCTTTATGGCAATCGGGCCAAAAGTTTCTAAAATGACGATGGGCCAACTAGTGTAAAATTCTTATGAGCTTATATATTACATGCATCGCAAGCATCTCATGCATCTCATGCATACATGCATCATGATAACTCCCGTGTCTTAAAATCCATCATAGATATCCGTTGGGTTAGGAAAAAGAAAACTTGTCAAAGAAGAGTCTAACAAATATTGACATCGGGAAAAAAGAAGCCGAGAAACAAAAAATTTTACGGCAAGGATAGAAAGACCATGGTGGGCCCAAAAAAAAAGAAGAAGAAAAACAAAAAAGAAAAAAAAAAAGAAAAAAAAAAAGAAAAAAAGAAAAAAAAAAAGAAAAAAAAAAAGAAAAAAAAAAAGAAAAAAAAAAAGAAAAAAAATTGTTTGTTTTTAGTCCTTGATAGTTAGACATAAGTCCAATGATGAAATCGTTTGCTTTAGGGTGAAATCTTAGAAACGATAAACGCTTGATGTGCTTTTATCTGATACTTTGAGTGATTGATCTATGTTAGACTCGTAAACACTCCACTATAGGTTCTTTGCGGTGAAAACCTGAGTAACTGGCAAGGTGACTAGTTGAAGAAATTGTAGGTCGGTGAATGACTGTTTGCTTAGATGTCTATCTTGATTTGCTTATGTTATGATGTGTGGTATGGTTGAAAATGAAAGAAAAGTCTCTAAAGAAAAGAATTGAACCACCTATAACCGATAAACGTGAAGCTACCCATGGGCGAGTATTAGGACCACCATGAGGAGAAATGCTACCTTAAAGGGTAGGTGTGTTGAAAAAGAGAAAGAATTGAAAAAAAAGACAAAAAAGAAAAAAAAAAAAAAAAAACCATACCACATTGAGCACAGAAAAGCAACTGCAGGCATAATTGAGACATCTAGGTTGGTTTGACCCATCGATCCCGATTTTTGAAATGAAATCATTGAGTTAGCTTACCTGGGGATGAATCCGCAAAGGAACCTTTGCACACATACACTTTGAGTCTGGCTTAGATCATTTATTCAAAGACTTGGATTTGGGTTGCGTTGAATGTTTTGAAGGTTCTCTGGTTTCAATACTGAGCATTCTTTGAGGGCAATAATATGTGTAACTATTGGGACTATTTCGTAGCATGTGATATACTATGATATGGAAGGCCCCACCATGTGGTTCATCTTGACCAAGTACAAACAGCGGAGAGCAGAAAGCTAAACCAAGACTGGGAGGACTAGTCTACTACATCGTGAATCAGGGACATAACAAGATATTGAGTCATGAAACCAGAAAGAAGACTGAGCAATCACCTGGAGAACTGGCGGAAGACCTAATCCAATGGAATAGGAAATTCATTCATGCATGCATGCATACACGTAACGTATTTTGCATTCTTTTTTTGTGTTTGTTTTGTTTTGTATTCACAGGTTTCAAAGAAGAAAAAAAGAAAGCGGCAAAGACAAGCCAACCAGAATCAGCAACATATGAGTAGTAGTTTTGGGGATGAGTCCCAGGGTTAAGGCCCATATCAGTATCAGTTTTGGGGCGAGGCCCACGTCAGTATCAGTCTGGGGGCGAGGCCCACATCAGTGTCTGTATGGGGGCGAGGCCCACATCAGTTTCAGTTTGGGGTCGAGGCCCATATCAGTATTCATTTGGGGATGAGTCCAGGGGTTGAGGCCCACATCAGTATCAGCTTGGGGCGAGGCCCACATCAGTTTGGGGCGAGGCCCACATCAGTATCAGTTTTGGGGCGAGGCCCACATCATTTTCAGTCTGGGGGTGAGGCCTACATCAGTTTCAGTTTGGGGTCGAGGCCCATATCAGTATTCGTTTGGGGATGAGTCCCGGGGTTGAGGCCCACATCAGTATCAGCTCAGGGTCGAGGCCCACATTATCACCAGTTTCAGGAATAAAGCCCAGGGAATAAAGCCCACATTCAGCACGGTTCAGGAATGGACCACCTCACAACACGGTTCGGGAATGAACCATCACATCAGTATCAGTAGGGATGAGTCTCAGAGCCGAAGTCCATACATTAGTATCAGTTTGGGGCGAAGCCCATATGAGTTTGGGGCGAAGCCCACATCAGTACCAGTCTGGGGGTGTGGCCCACATCATTATCAATATCAGTTCAGGGTTGAGGCCCACACATCATCAGTATCAGTTTTGGGGATGCGTCCTAGGGTCGAGGCCCACATCAGCATCATCTGAGGGCGAGGCCCACATCATTGGCATCAGTATCAGTTTCTACCGGATATGGCATTCTGGGGGCAAGGCCCATATTACATCAGATCAGTTCTGCCGGGTATGGAATTCTGGGGGCGAGGCCCACATTACATCAGATTAGTTCTGCCGGGTATGGCATTCTTGGGGCGAGGCCCACATTACATCAGATCAGTTTTCCAGGTACGACACTTCGGGTATAGAGACACATCAGTAAAGTTTTGGAATGAATCCAGGGAATGAATCCCAAGGCCGAGGCCCACATCATCAGAATTTGGAATGAATCCAGGGAATGAATCCCAAGGCCGAGGCCCACGTCGTCAGAATTTGGAATGAATCCCAGGGCCGAGGCCCACATCGTCAGAATTTGGAATGAATCTAGGGAATGAATCCCAAGGCCGAGGCCCATATCAGCATAATTTTGGAATGAATCCAGGGAATGAATCCCAGGGCCGAGGCCCACATCAGCAAAAATTTGGAATGAATCCAGGGAACGAATCCTAGGGCCGAGGCCCACATCAGCAAAGTTTTGGAATGAATCCCAGGGCTGAGGCCCACATCAACACAATCGGGAATGAATCCCAGGGGAATGAATCCCACATCGCCAGAATTTTGGAATGAATCCCAGGGCCGAGGCCCACATCGTCAGAATTTTGGAATGAATCCAGGGAATGAATCCCAGGGCCGAGGCCCACTTCACCAGCAGTTTTGGGAATGAATCCCATGGTCGAGGCCCACTTTATCAACTCGGTTCGGAAATGGACCATCATCACATCAGCGATGCCTCGGAAATGGGGTTTAGCATGCCGAAAATGGCACTCCGGAAATGGAGCACGGTTCGGAAATGGACCATCATCATATCTACGACACCCTAGGTACGGGGTTAGCACAACCAGATCATCATATTCAGGGCGAGGTCCCTATTGTCAGCGGTATTGGGTCGAGATGCGTGCCCAGGGTCGAGGTGCCCCCGTTGTCGGTTGTAGTTCTGGGTCGAGATGCGTGCCCAGGGTCGAGGTGCCCACTACATCATCATATTCAGGGCGAGGTCCTTATTGTCAGCGGTATTGGGTCGAGATGCGTGCCCAGGGTCGAGGTGCCTCCGTTGTCGGTTGTAGTTCCGGGTCGAGATGCTTGCCCAGGGTCGAGGTGCCCACTACATCATCATAATCAGGGCGAGGTCCCTATTGTCAGCGGTATTGGGTCGAGATGTGTGCCCAGGGTCGAGGTGCCCCCGTTGTCGGTTGTAGTTCCGGGTCGAGATGCGAGCCCAGGGTCGAGGTGCCCACTACATCATCATATTCAGGGTGAGGTCCCTATTGTCAGCGGTATTGGGTCGAGATGCGTGCCTAGGGTCGAGGTGCCCCCGTTGTCGGTTGTAGTTCCGGGTCGAGATGCGTGCCCAGGGTCGAGGTGCCCTTTACATCATCATATTCAGGGCGAGGTCCCTATTGTCAGCGGTATTGGGTCGAGATGCGTGCCCAGGGTCGAGGTGCCCACTACATCATCATATTCAGGGCGAGGTCCCTATTGTCAGTGGTATTGGGTCGAGATGCGTGCCCAGGGTCGAGGTGCCCCCGTTGTCGGTTGTAGTTCCGGGTCGAGATGCGTGCCCAGGGTCGAGGTGCCCACTACATCATCATATTCAGGGCGAGGTCCCTTTTGTCAGCGGTATTGGGTCGAGATGCGTGCCCAGGGTCAAGGTGCCCCCGTTGTCGGCTGTAGTTCTGGGTCGAGATGCATGCCCAGGGTTGAGGTGCCCACTACATCATCAGTTCGAGGGTCGAGGTGCCCCAGTTGTCGATTGTAGTTCCGGGTCGAGATGCGTGCCCAGGGTTGAGGTGCCCACTACATCATCTGTTCGAGGGTCGAGGTGCCCCCGTTGTCATTAGCAGTTCCGGGATGCGTCCCAGGGTCGAGATGCCCATCGCACAATCAACTCAGTTCGAAGCAACAGGCAGACCAGGTGGCAGCTGGCGAGCCAGGTAAGTAAAAATGCATTGCATGTACTTTGATAGGATTGTCATTGTCACACACTGCACAAGTCCCATCAAAGTGGGGGCGACTGTAAGCATTGCATTTTTGCATATCAGCCCAATGATGAGTCTCGTATGGAGACACTACCTCTTTAGTTGTGAAAGCCGCGGGAAACGGACGTTGGAAGGGTAAAGTTGGAAATTAGAATTTTGTCAGATTTAAATCGTTTGTTTCGCTTCGGGTTCGCTTGTTGGACCTCTGTTTTAAAACACACCAAACCCATTAAATCACATCCAAAAATAATTAAAACATTTAAAATGCATGTCACAAATTAAATTAAAACCAATTAAATTAAACTTAAAATTAAATTAAATTAAATCACATTCCTAAATTAAAATAAAATAAATTAAATTAAAACACATGTCACAAATTAAATCACCTTTCTAAATTAAATTAAATCTCTTTCCTAATATACATAAATCACTTCCCCAAATTAAAAGATATTCCCCTTTAAAGACACAAATCCTATTCCTTCTCCAACAAGGTAAAACCACCTCACTTGGCCTATAAAAAGAACCTTTCTCCACACAATTCAAACCCTGGCTGGCTGGCAGATTCACACAAAAATACAAAAATAATAACCCTAAACCTGCCTTCACAAACTGCTAACAACACCCCATTCGCTAGTCTGCCACTTTACCACTAAGCCTTTCAAGCCCTTCACGCCCTTGACGCCTAGACAAACCTCCCCTGCGCAAGCAATCAACACACGTGCCTTTGGCCTCACGCCATTAGCCCCACCTGCCAACGTTCACGCCCTCCTAAAAGCCACGACATTGCCTCATTCACGCTTCAAGATACCACCTGCCAACGTTCACGCTTCAAGAGGCCACCTGCTCACGCCTTGCCACAACACCCACGACCTTGCCACCTAACTTCACGTAGCCATCACCTGCACACCACAACACCCACTCTCACGTCCCATTCACTCACGCACACACAACCCTACATGCCACATACAGCCCTACACGCACAAACACAGCCCAATACACTAACCAAACTCACGCACACACAGCCCTACACACACAACCCTACACGCACAAACACTGCCCAAACAGCCACAAACCTGCCCTCCAAATCACCTCAAAATAGCCCCCATAAAGCCCTGAAACTGTCCAGATTGTAGCCACAAAACTGCATCAAAAACTGCACAAAATAGTGCCCAAAAACTGCACAAACCAGTCCCTTAATTACCCCAAAATAGCGACCATAAAATACAACAAAAACAGCAGCGAAACGGAGTAAAAACAGCAGCCCGAACAGCAAAACAGCAAGGACAGACGTTGAGTTGGTGAACCAAAAGAGTTGCGGATCATTCACCCTTCCAACGGACGTGTAACGCCCTTTCGTGAGACAACAAAAGAGGTTATACCTGAGGGCACGTTCCTACTTATCTTCTTTAATTTAATTTTATTTATTTTAAAATATTATTGCATGAGAGTCGTTTGAGGCATGATGTGATTGTTGGATGAGCGGGATGTGTGTTCCCTTTTGTGGTATATCATATGGAAACCCGGACATAAATTCCGTAGCCGATTCCGAATGGACGGTATTGCGGTCTGCACTCGGGATACAACGCCACATACCACTTAAGATGCACGTATCTCATCTAATCCAAATTTGTATTTGAGCATGTCATAGTTCTAGGCCGTTTATTTATTATTTTAAGCATGAGTTAATTAAGTCTTGTTATTTAATCTTCAAAGCATGATTGTGTTATTTAGGCATGTTGTTTCTTCATTCTTTATGCATCTTCGCACCTTTGTAACACTTGTTCCAAATTTTGCAAGCAGTTGTCAAAAGAATCTCCAAACATAGAAAAGTCATCCATAAAAACCTCCATACTCTGCTCCAACATGTCTGAGAAGATGGCCATCATGCAACCCTGAAATGTAACAGGGGCATTACATAATCCAAATGGCATCCTGCGGAAAGTAAAAGTACCATTGGGACATGTAAAGATAGTTTTATCCTAGTCTTCTGGTGCGATGGCAATCTGATTGTACCCTGAATATCCGTCCAGAAAGCAATAGAACTCATGTCCTGCCAGTCTGTCTAACATCTGGTCAATGAATGGTAGCGGAAAATGGTCCTTTTGTGTTGCTTTGTTCAGCTTTCGGTAGTCCATGCATACTCTCAATCCAGTCACCGTTCTGGTTGGGATTAGCTCGTTCTTTTCATTGGTAACCACAGTGATTCCTCCTTTCTTTGGCACACACTACATATGACTCACCCAAGTACTATCTGAGATGGGTAAATGATGCCAGCATCCAACCATTTGATGATTTATTTCTTTACGACCTCATTCATTATTGGATTGAGTCTCCATTGATGCTCCACAGTGGGTTTGTACTCATCATTCATCAGAATCTTGTGCATGCAAAATGATGGACTAATGCCTCGAATGTCTGCTATAGTCCAGCCAATGGTTCTTTTGTGCTCTCGTAATACTTTCAGTAACTTTTCTTCCTGCTCCAATGTTTGTGAAGAAGAAATAATAACAGGTAATTCAGAATAGTTTCCAAGAAATGCATACCTGAGATGGCTCGGAAGTAACTTCAGCTCCAGCTGTAGTGGTTCTTCAATCGAAGGCTTGATTCGATCTTTCTTTGGCAGTTCCAGGCTTTCCACTTGTGGTTTGTCAAGGTAGTTGATACATTCTAGGATTTCAGCATCTAGCTCACTATCAGTCATGTTGGTAATGCAAGCTTCAAGTGTATCCGTGGGATTTAGCTCAGTATCCTGAACGATACTATCAACAACATCAACTCTGAAGCATTCTTCTTCCTTTTCATCGCTCGAGAATTTCATGGCTTTGAAAACATTAAAGGTAACTTCTTGGTCTTGCACTTTCATGGTCAATTCTCCTTTTTGCACATCAATCACAGTTTTACCTGTAGCCAAGAATGGTCTCCCAAGAATGATAGGTACTTCTTTGTCTTCTTCCATGTCAAGGATGATGAAATCTGCTGGGAGAATGAGTTTGTCAACTTTGACTAGCACATCTTCAACAACACCTCTTAGAAATGCGAGCGTTCGATCAGCAAGTTGTAATGAGACTGAGGTAGGCATTGCTTCTCCAATTTGCAGTTTCCTGTAAATAGAAAAAGGCATCAAATTAACACTTGCACCTAAGTCACATAAAGCCTTACCGATATAGTGTTCTCCAATGGTGCATGGGACAATGAAACTGCCAGGATCTTTCAGCTTTAGGGGAAGTTTCCTCTGAATAATGGCACTGTATTCTTCCGTCAATGCTACTGTCTCGTAATCTCCCAATCTTCGTTTCGTGAAAGAATGTCTTTCATGAATTTTACATAGCTGGGCATTTCTTCCAAGGCTTCTGCAAATGGAATGTTGATGTGAAGCTTTTTGAACACCTCTAGGAATCGAGCAAACTACTTGTCCAGTTTGTTTTTCTGAAGTCGTTGTGGAAAATGTGGAGATGGAGTGATCTGATCTTTTTCTTTTTCCTTTGCTTCTTTTTCCTCCATCTGTTGCTTTGTTTCTTTTGAAACTTCCTCGATTGTTGCCTTAATTCCAACATCTTTGTTGATTTCAGTACCGCTTTTCAAGGTGATGGCTTGACATTGCTCCTTCCCTCAGTTCCTTGGATTGGGTTCTGTGTTGCATGGAAGATTACCTGGCGGTCTGTAACTTTGAGCATTGGCCAATTGTCCGATTTGATTCTCCAGTGCTTTGATGGAAGCAGATTGGCTCTGAAAGATAGCATCATATGCTGCTTGTTGCTTTTTGAACATCTCTGCAATCCATTCTTTCATTTCTGGTTCTTTTTCATGTTCCCGGCCTTTGTTCTGTTGTTGAAATCCTGGTGGTGGATAGTTCTGCTGTTGGAATCCAGGTGGTGGATTGTTCTTTTGTCCTGAATTGTTGCTCCATGAAAAATTGGGATGATTCCTCCACCCTGGGTTGTAGGTGTTGGAATATGGATTGTTCCCATGTCTGTTGAAATTGTTGACATAATTCACCGTCTCTTCAAGTTGGTTTGGTTCTGGTGCTCATCCATATGGTGAACTTGTGGATCCAGTGGTAAGAGTCTCCATGAATTTGCATATATGATCCAGCTTGGCGTTGACTGCTGTATTGGCTCCACTTTCATAAATTCCTGCAATTCTTTGGATCATGCTCCTTTCTGTTGGCCACAAGGAATTGTTGTTGGCCATTTCTTCGATTAGGTCACAGGCTTGATCTTCTCCTTTTGCCATTAAAGCTCCTCCAACAGCAACATCGATTGTGGTTCTCATTATTCCAGAAAGTCCATTGTAAAAGGTTTGAACTTGTAGCCATTTTTTAATCTCATGGTGAGGACATTTCCGGAGTAAATCTTTGAATCTTTCCCAAGCTTCACAAAGGGATTCTGAATCTTATTGTACAAAAGATGTGATGTCATTCCTCAACTTTGCAGTTCTTGCTGGTGGAAAGTATTTTGCAAAGAATTTTGTGGCTAGAGTGTTCCAAGTTGTGATGGAACCTGCTGGTAGTGAATGTAGCCAAGCTTCGGCTCTGTATTTCAAGGAATATGGAAAAACTCGTAGTCTCATAGCTTCTTCAGCTGCTCGGTTGTAGTTGAAAGTACCACAAACTTCCAGGAAGTTACTGATGTGGGCATTAGGATCTTCAGTTGCATTCCCCCCGAACTGAACTGACTGCTGAATCATCTGAATGCATGTTTTGATGTCACCCACATTTGTTGGTAAGGAAGGAAGTATAATACAAGAAATGAGTCTGTCAACCACCGGAATGGTTATGTCTCAAATGGGAATTGATGGTGCAACTTCCAAAGGTTCAGGTTCAATGTTGACTAAAGCTTCTTGGCCTTCTTACTTTTCCCTTCTCAACTGTCTGATGGTTCTTTCAATCTCTGGGTCAAGCAGTCGTAGTTCAAAGCTTCTGGTTCGTCTCATGAAGTTTCTGAGAACCTGAAACACAATAAAACAAAAACAATAAGTAAAAAGAAAATTAGATACAAGTAAAGGTATCTAACCTTAAAACTAATAGTGAAAGATAAATAAGTCCCCGACAACGGCGCCAAAAACTTGACCGGCGTAAACACACACGTATAACGTAAGCGTACGTATTTTTCAAGTAGTATAAAAAGTATCGATCCCACAAGGACTTAATACCTAATCTATTAATTTTATGAGGTCAAATGATTACTAGTATCTAACAGGTTGATTGATTGATTTGAAATGGTGATGATTCTAAATTTAAAAAAACAAGTAAATAAAATTGCACAAAAGTAGGTTTAAGAAAATTCAATATTAAAAACTATCTAGGATTGTGAATTTTTCTAATATCTTTTAAAAGATGAAGTGGTTATTTCATGGTTGTGTAATAAATCGGTTTACTAACCTGGAACACTAAATTATGCAAAAGCCTCTGTCGATGGTCAGACGCAAATACCCAGTTTAACTCAATTGAACCATATGTCTATGTCAACCAAATTATATGGATTCATTAAGTTTAAGTTCCAATTATAGCTACCCCCGCCCGACAGGTATATGTCTATCCTGTAAGGAAATCTATTAAAGGGTTATCTATCCGACAGGTATATGTTACTAACCTGGAACACTAATATTAAGTCTAAGGCTGAAACCTAAAATTCCTTTGTCAAGTTTATTTTAGATTTACCACATCAATCTTATTGGTGATCAGAAAAAAATAAGCATTAAGCTTAAGACTTAATAAGTAAACCTTTAAATTACCCAAACTATAAATAACCCCTTATAAACCGATGATATTAGAATTCATCACAATCCCATATAACTAACTTAGTTACGACACATAACTAGGGCTAGTAAAAACTTAAATAAAATAAAAGACATAAAGTAAAATGCTGAAAAGTAAATTGCTGAAAGGTAAATGACGGAAAGTAAATGCTGAAATAAAATATTGAAAATTAAATGCTGAAAGTAAATTACTGAAAAGTAAATGCTGAAAGTAAATTGCTGAAAGTAAATTGCCGAAAAGTAAATGCTGAAAGTAAATTGCTGAACAGTAAATAAAGTAAAAGTACAATAAAAGAAAATGCTGAGGTAAAAGGATCCACTTTTATTACTTCTATTTTAGATATCTCCCTTAATATAATATATTAACTTTGCATGATAATTACCAATCAGCCATATAGGCGGTATCCAGATTAAGTAAAATTAATAATTAATTTCCAACCGACCAATCAGGCGGTATCCAGTTTAGTCAGGTTAAATCCAATTTAAATAATTACCAACCGACCAATATGGCGGTATCCTTGTTAAGTCAGGTTTTAACTAGTTTATATATATTATAATTAAGGGAGATTAATCTAAATATTAGTAATAAAAGTTTTACCTTTTACCCCAGCAAATGGGAGTTACCTCCTCATTACTGAAAAGTAAAAACTGAAAATTAAAGAAAGAAAAGTATTGTGCGTAAAAGTAAATTACGGAAAGTAAAAACTGAAAAGTAAAGAAAAGAAAGTGCAAAAGCGGAAATTAATTACTGAAAGCTATAAATAAACAAATAAGATACAATCTTCTTAGTATTCTTAAGGAATTCCTTAGAAGAAAGTATGAATTTACAAATGAAATGACTTGGTATTTATAGGCAAAATTTTACCTCCATCAAATCATCCACCAAATCCATTATTAATTGGTCCACTAATTTCTTATCATGTTTGGTGGTGATTTGAAAATTTTTATTATTTATTTATTTATTTATTAATTTTGCTTTGAAAATGATTGAAAATGACTTTAATAATTACACACAAGACACTTCTGGATGGTTTATCAATTTCGGGCATGAAATCTTCATAATTCTAAATTTTTTTTGTCTTTAAAAGTTGTAGATCTTTGGGTTTTCTTTAATCTGGAACTTGAATCAGCTCAATCCGATATCGGAGTAAAAGGTTATGCCCAAAATACGACTGATGCGCAAAATTGGAATTTCCAAAACTGCACTTCGTTAAAACGCCCTTTCAAGTTTCCAATCTCCAAAATTAATATGTCAAGTCCAATTTTTGCCCTTATTTGACCCACATTTCGTCCTAAATGATTTCATTATGTCCCAATATTATTTTATCTGCAAAATAAACTAAAACACATCAAAACGTTCATCAAACCCGAGAAACTAAACAAAATATTAAGTAAAAGGGGCGGTAAATATTGATATATTTTTTGCTCATCACCTCTGCCAAAGGTTTTAGGATGATTCCCAAAACTTGACTACCTTATTCCTATACGGCCTTTGAAACGTATCACATCAGTCCAAGATTGCCACCGCCATATACTAAGTGCATATTTCTCTCAGCCATGACTCTACTCAATTCTTGTGCCGCCTCAACAAATTCTGGTTTAGATCCAGAACTAGTCCCACAAAACATAGAGATGTTAATTACTCGTCTTCTTGAAGTTGCTTCCATTTTTTCTTTACTCTCTCTCTAATTTGGATGTGTTGAAGAGAGCAATGACGAGCTGAATTTATAGATCCTGAAAAAAAGTGAGTAATAATAACACTAGTACCTACCAAATGATAATTATTAGCTAAACAGTAAAATAAATCGTTAAAGTCAAAAAGTATGAATCTTGTCGACGAAAGTAAAAGAAAATAAAATAACAAAACAAAACAATTCACAATTATTAGTTAAAGACAAAGAAATTAAAATATAAATATATACAGGTAGTAACGGCTTGAATGACCTCTATGGGTTAGGGACAAGCTTCCCATCCAATTTTCTTAAAAATTGACAGATATGGTCTTTTAAAGTCAGATTCTCGAGAGTCAATTGTTGTGTTTCTCTTCGAAACTGTATATGTAAATTTTGAATTGCGTGATAGACATATCCACTGGGATGCATCTCAATAGTCAACGATATGTCATCTAAAGACTCCTTACTCATGTCATCCCTAATGAATTTTATTTTATCTTCGCGATTACTAGACATCATTCCTAAAGAACGACAACAAGTATTGCATGTACAGCGTGCACATTTATAACAAACACCTAATCGTTTAGCTCTTCTTTTCTTTTCATAGGTGCTTTTTCCTAAACTAGGCAGAAATAAAATAGAATCAGATGACTCACCTGCCAAGCGGGCTCGTGCTTCAATTATCCAACGGATATCACTAGGAATACCTTTGATCATTAGAAATCTCATTCTTTCAATGCGTGCTTTTTAGACTTTCATCAAAGAGTTTTGAGGAAGAGAAGGAAAAAGCTTGTGAAGTTTTGCGAGAACGTCTTCCATCATGTCTGTGAATTTTCCTACAAAAATTAAACACACATAAAATCTCAATATAGAAAAAAATTACATGGGTTGCCTCCCTACTAGCGATAAGTTTAACGTCGTCAGCTAGACATGATTGCCTGAACGTTAAGATGGATCGACAAGTGTGAGATTTTTTTTTTGTCGCTCAAATGATTCTCCCTAATAGTGTTTGACACGTTGGATGTTGACCCTGAATGTGTTAATGGAGTTGGGGTTATGTATCTCAACTACTCCGTAGGGTAACACTTGGGTAATCAAAAATGGACCTGACCACCGTGATTTCGGCTTTCCAGGGAAAATTTTCAACCTTGAGTTATATAACAACACCTGCTGCCCTGGTTCCAGTTGTCTTTGCACTATTTTTTTTATCATGCCACTTCTTGGTCTTTTCATTGTACAGTTTGGCATTCTCATAAGTATGGAGGTGAAATTCTTCCAATTTGTTTAGTTGGTGGAGCCGTTTCTCTCATAGTGCTTGCAGATCAAAATTTAGCTTCTTCAGTGCCTAGTATGCTTTATGTTCAATCTCCACTGGCATATGACATGCTTTCCCAAACACCATTCGATATGGGAACAGTCCAATGGGTGTCTTTTAAGCTGTCCGATAGGCCCATAATGTGTCATCTAATGTTGTAGACCAGTCCCTCCTTGTTGAACCAACGGTTCTCTCCAAGATTCTTTTGATTTCTCTGTTGAAGACTTTGACCTGACCACTCGATAACAGATGGTAAGTAGTGGTAACTTTGGGAGTAACTCCATATATGGCTAGGAGTGCATCGAAGTATCTGTTGCAGAAGTGTGTTCCATCATCACTGATGATTGGTCAAGGTGTTCCGAAGCGAGTGAAAATATTCTTTTGAGGAATTTTAACACTACTTTGGAGTCATTTGATGTCAGTGCTGTTGCTTCAGCCCATTTGGAGACGTAGTCTACTGCAACCAGAATGTACAGGTTTCTATATGATGGAACATAGGGTCCCATAAAGTCAATCCCTCATACATCAAATAACTCTACTTCGAGAATGCTTTGAAGAGGTCCTTCATTTCTCCTTGAAATATTTCCCGTTTTGTAGCACCTGTCACATTGAAGAACGAATAAGTGACCATCTTTAAATAAAGTGGGCCAAAATAAACTGGATTGCAGAACTTTGGCTGCGGTTTTGTCTCCGGTGAAGTGTCCACCGTATGGTGATGAATGACAATATTTCAAGACACTATTGACCTCCTCTTGTGGTACACAATGCCGCAATAACTGATCAACACAATGTTTGAATAAGTACGGCTCATCCCAGACATAGTGCTTGACTTCTTTGAAAAATTTCTTCCATTATTGATGTGTCTATTCCAATGGCCATTTCCCCAATACTATGTAGTTTACATAGTCAGCATACCATGGGACTTCCTGCTGCTTGATGGTAAACAACTGTTCATATGGAAAAGTTTCTTTGATTGTCAGCTCAGTGCTAGTTGTATCTCCATTCTCTAGCCTTGACAATTGATCTGTCATTTGATTTTCTGTCCCCTTCCTATCTCGGATCTCCACGTCAAATTCTTACAGTATAAGCACCCAACGGATCATCTGGGCTTCGCATCCTTCTTTCCGATCAGATATTTGATTGACGAATGATCTGTGTAAACCACCACTTTGTGACCCAGCAAATAGGAGCAGAATTTATCAAAAGCAAACACAACTGCGAGCAATTACTTTTCAGTTGTTATGTAGTTGAGTTGTGTTTTATTTAAAGTTTTTCTCGCATAGTAGATGGTGTGAAAAACTTTCACCTTACGTTGTCCCAAAACTGCACCTACAGTAAAATCAATGGCATTGCACATCACTTCAAAGGAACCGTCCAGTTTGGTGCTACTATGATGGGGGCAGAGACCAGCTTTTGTTTGAGGATCTCAAAACCATGATGACATTCTTTGGTGAAGTGAAATGACACGTCTTTCTCCAGCAGATTGTATAATGGTTTAGCAATCTTGGAGAAGTCTTTGATAAATCTCCGATAAAATCCTCCATGCCCGAGAAAACTTTGAATCCCGTTGACGGATGATGGTGGAGGTAGTTTCTTTATTGTCTCGATCTTTGCTTTGTCTATCTCTATTCCCTTCTGTGAGATTCGATGTCCCAGGACAATACCTTCATGCACCATGAAGTGGCATTTCTCCCGGTTGAGTACCAAATTTGTATCTTCGTATATTTGTAACATTTTTTCTAGATTCTGCAAGCATTGGTTGAATGAGTCTCCAAACACTGAGAAGTCATGCATGAAGACTTCAATGCTTTGTTCTATCATATCTTAAAAGATGGCCATCATGTATCGTTGAAATATGGCAGGAGCATTACCGAGTTTAAATGGCATCTTCCGAAAAGAAAAAATACCATACAGACATGTGAAAATGGTTTTCTCCTGATCTTCTGGGGTGATGGTAATCTGATTGTACGAGTATCCATCCAGAAAACTATAGAAATCATGCCCCGCCAGTTTGTCTAGCATCTGGTCAATGAATGGTAGCAGGAAATGATCATTCCGTGTAGTCCATACACACTTTCCATCCATTCATTGTTCTTGTCGAAATCAGCTCGTTCTTTTCATTTGTGACTATAGTCATTCCTCCTTTCTTAGGTACATATTACATAGGACTCACCCAAGAGTTTTCAGAGATGGGGTATATGATACATGCTTCCAACCATTTGATGATTTCTTTCTTTACGACTTCCTTCATGATTGGATTAAGTCTCCGTTGATGCTCCATTGTGGCTTTGTATTTATCATTCATTAGGATTTTATGCATGCAAAAGGATGGAATGATGCCTCGAATGTCTGCTCTAGTCCAGCCAATAGCTCTTTTTTGCTCGCGTAGCACTCTTAGTAACTTATCTTCATGCACCCATGTTAGCGACAAAGAAATAATCACAGGTAAATCAGAAATTTTTCCAAGTATGCATACCTAAGATGGTTCGTAAGTGGCTTTAGTTCCAGCTACGGTGGTTATCAATCGAAGGCTTGATTCACTCTTTTTTCGGTAGTTTCAAACTTTCTACATGTGTGTCGATCTGAAGTAATAGGCTTCATCAAGATAGTTGATACATTCCAGAATCTCATCATCTAATTCTTTGTCAGTCATGTTGGTGATGCATGCTTCAAGTTTTTCAGTGGAAAGTTACATTGTATCTGTGTTCTGGATGATACTATCTATTACATCAAGTCTAAAAAGTTCCCCATCTTTTTCGTCATTTGGAAATTTCATGGCCTTAAAGACATTGAATGTTACTTCTTGGTCCTACACCCTCATGGTTAGTTCACATTTTTTTACATCAATAATGGTTTGACCTGTAGCCAAGAATGGTCTCCCGAGGATGATGGGCACATCTTTGTCTTCCTCCATGTCAAGGACAATGAAATCTGCTGGGAAAATGAATTTATCGACTTTGACTAGTATATCTTCCACTACACCTCTCGGAAATATGAGTGATCTATTAGCAAGTTGCTGAGTGACTAAGGTGGATTTTTCTTCTCCAAGCTGCAGTTTCCTGTAAATAGACAAAGGCATCAAGTTAATACTAGCACTTAAATCACACAAAGCTTTACCGAAGTAATGTTCTCCGATGGTGCAAGAGATGGTAAAACTGTCAGGATCCTTCAACTTTGGGGGGAGATTCCTCTGAATGATGGCGTTGCATTCTTTTGTCAATAATACAGTCTCGTAATCTCCCAATCTTCACTTTCGTGACATAATATCTTTCATGAATTTGACATAACTGGGCATCTACTCCAATGCTTCTGCAAATGGAATATTGATATGCAGGTTTTTGAATATCTCTGGAATCGAGCAAATTACTTGTCCAGTTTGTGTTTCTGGAGACGTTGTGGAAATGTGGAGGCGGAGTAAATATTTCTCGATCATTTTCTTTTGCCTCTTTTTCCTCCATCTGTGGATCTGCTTCATTGCTTTCTTTTGGAACATCCTCAGTAGATGCCTTGACTCCAACATCTTTGTTGATTTCAGTGCTGCTTTTCAACATGATGGCTTGGTAGTGTTCCTTCCCTCTGTTCCTTGGATTTAGTTCTATGTTGCTATGAATGGTACCTTGCGGTCTGTAACTCTGAGCATTGGCTAATTGACCCATTTGATTTTCCAGTGCCTTCAAAGATCTGCTTGATTTTAAACCATAGCTTCTAAAACGTCGTATTTGGCTTCTTACTTTTTCATCTGGGCAAGCATTTCTGCTATTCGTAGTTATTTTTCATACTCCTGGCTTTTATTCTGCAGTTGGAATCCGGATGGTGAATTGTTCCTTTGCCCTGGAGTGTTGCTCCATGTGAAATTGGGATGATTCCTCCAACCTAGGTTGAGGGTATTGGAATATGGATTGTTTCCCTGTTTGTTAAAATAACTGACATAGTTCACAGTCTCATCATGTTGGTTGTAAGATTCTACCTTTGGTGCTCATCCATATGGTGAACTTGTGGATCCAGTATTAACCTGCATGCTAAGATTTTCCAGACATTTGCAAATCTGATCTAGCTTGGCATTCACAGCTGAGTTGGCTACTACTCATGGATTCCTGCTATTCATTGGATCATGCTCCTTTCTGTTGGCCACAATGAGTTGTTGTTAGCCATTTCCTTAATTATGTCTCAGGCCTGATCTTCTCATTTTTTCATTAAAGCTCCTCCAGCAGCCGCATCAACTATAGTTTTCATCAATCTAGAAAGTCCATTGTAGAAGGTTTGGACTTGAAGCCACTTTGCAATTTCATGGTGAGGACATTTTCGGAGCAATTCTTTGTATCTTTCCCATGCTTCGCAAAGGGATTATGAGTCATGTTGCATAAAGGATGTGATGTCGTTTCTCAATTTTGCTGTTCTGGCTGGGGGAAAGTATTTTGCAAGGAATTTGGTAGCAAGAGTAGTCCAAGTTGTGATGGAACCTGCTGGTAATGAATGAAGCCAAGCCTTAGCTCTTTCTTTCAAAGAATATGGGAACACACACAAACACATTGCATCCTCTGCCGCTCGGTTGTAATTGAATGTGCCATAAACTTCTAAGATGTTGCTGATGTGGGCATTAAGATCTTCAGTTGCACTTCCTCCAAACTGAACTAATTGTTGTATCATCTGAATACATGTTTTTATTTCACAAGCATTTGCTGGTAAGAGTGGCAGTACAATGTATGATATGAAGCCGTCAACCACCAGAATTGTTCTGTCTCGAATAAGAATTGGTGGTGCAACTTCCAAAGGTTCAAGTTCTTGATTGTTCATGTTGATCAGTGCATCTTGATCTTCTCGCCTTTCCCTTCTCAACTGTCTTATAGTTCTTTCAATTTCTGGGTCAAGCGGACGGATTTCAAAGCTTCTGCTACTTCTCATGTAGTGTATGAGAACCTGAAACACAAGAAAATAAAAATAATAAGTAAAAACAAATTAGACACAAGTAAAGTATCTAATCCCAAAATTAATAGTAAAAGATAAATAAATCCCCGGCAACGGTGCCAAAAACTTTATCGATGGTAAACACACACAAATAACGCAAGCGCACGTATCGCTCAAGTAGTATATAATGTATCGATCCCACAAGAACTTAATACTTATGCTATTAATTTATGAAGCTAAATTTCTACATGTATCTAATTGATTTGATTTTTGGTTGAATGGTGATTTTTATCTAAAACAAGTAAATAAAATAAACCAAAGGTAGATTTTAAGTTTTAAACAATGATATGAAAATATTCAGGGTTGTGAATCCTACTGATATCTTTCTAAAGATGAGTTTATTATTTTATACTTGTATAATGTACTAGTTTATTAACCTGGAACATGAAAATATGCAAAAGCCTATTCCGATGGTTAGATGCAAACACCCAAAGTAACCCAATTAACCATATTCCTATGTTAATTAAGAAACTTCGAATTCATCAATTTTAAGTTCCAATTATGGCTACTCATGCCCGACAGGTATATTCCTATCCTGTAAGGAAATCTCTAATGTGAATATGAGATCGTGAGCTATTGAGTCTACGGATAAATCTAAAATCCCTTTTCCAAGTTCGTTTTAAGTTTACCAAATCAATCTTATTAGTAGCCAATTAACAAGAAGCATTAATAATTAGACTCAATAAATAAACATATACACCACGCAAGACATAAGAAAAGTCAACTTATTAAATCATTGATATTAGTTTTCATCACAACCTTAGACAACATATTTAGTTATGACACATATCTAGGAATATTAAAGACATAAATAAATAAAACATCATGCTACTGATTGAAAACTAAAAAGATAAAAATTACAATAGTGAAATAAAATATTATGATTTGGGGATCCACTTTTATTATTTCAAATCTAGAAATTTCTCTTATTATAATATATAAATTTGCATTATATTACCAACCGACTATATAGGCGGTATCCTGATTAAGTCAGATTTTAATTAATTCCAACCAACCATAAATGCGGTATCCAATTAAGTCATGCTAAAATTAATTTAATTAAGTCCAACCGACCATAAAGGCGGTATCCAATTAAGTCAGGTTTTAAGATAATTTATATATTATAAAATAGGTAAATTAATCTAAATTATAATAATAAAAGTTTCACCTTCACTCCAGCAGAAAAAAGTTACCTACTCATACTTTTAAGTAAAACAAAGAAAGATTTATTACTTAAAATAAAAATTAAATACAAGAAAACTGAAATTGAACTAATAAGATACTTTCTTCTTAGTATTCTAAGGAAATTCCCCAGAAGAAAGTATGAAGAAAATCAACTGAAATCAACTTCAATTTATAGGATTCAAAATCATCCCGCGTCGGGACGCGGCAAGCCTTCTGCGTCGCGATGCGTGCTACAAGAAATAACAGTCGAATTATTATGTCGGTGTCGCGATACATTGAGGGTTGCCGTCGTGATGCGTGATACAGTGATGATGTCATTATGACTCAAGTGATGACGCGTGTCGGTAGACGAATTATTGGCTAGGCGTCGCGACACATATTTCCTGCGTGTCGCGACGCATGAACGATAAATTTCCCATTTTGCCCCTTTTCATATGTTTTTACCGTTTTAGCCCCAATTTGATTTAAGTGAGTCTTGATATTCTATTTATCTACAAAATAACACAAAACACATCAAAATATTCACAATACCCGAGAAAATATACATAATATTAAGTAAAATGGGCGGTAAATATTGATATATTTTCCACTCATCATGGGGATAGGTCAGCATATTCCTTGCCGGTAGCATCACTTGGAGGGGGATGTTACACATTGTATTTTTATTCATAGCCCAATAATGAGTCTCTTGTGGGGACAACCCTGAAAGCTTGAAAAGTTTCAAGGATGAATGCCATAAGGGAAGAGAACTTCAGAAAACATAGCCAAACAATGGTGGGACATCTTAGATGTACGGCCTACCTTTATCCAAACCAGACTCACCGGTCGGATATACCTCAAAAACCTTAGATCTGGCCGGATATATCTAGTTGTTAAAAATATACTGATAATCAATCCCTAGAATCAAGGGACCCGATTGATATTCAGTCGGATATGTGATTCAAATCGCATGTCCAGCCGGATATATAATTTGAATTGCATATCTTACCGGATATGTATTGAGCGGTCATTGATCATGAAGATCTTCAGTTATTGAAATTACAGGCATGATATGCCCAACTGGATATAGGTTCCAAGGAGTACATCCAGCCGGATATGTATCGAGTTGAAACTGACATGGTATATTAGCAATCAATAGAGATGGGAATAAGATTCTGTCTCCCTTTTCCATTTTTAGGTCTCATCTTTTCCTATAAAAAAAGGGCTTCCCCCTTCACACAATTCACGAAGAAATGATCTATAGAAACTCTACAAAACTGAAACCTTGAGATTTTGAGAGAAAACTTGTGAGGAGGAAAAAACTAGTAGAATCCTTAGAGTTCCCTTCATTTCGGCAACAACCATGCAACGATCCAGCATTTAGAGGCTTTCTTATGAGCCAAGCTAAGTAAAAGGTACGACCTGAAGGCACCCTTCACTTTATCACTGTTTGTTTAATCTTCTGCCTATTATATAGTATATCAGGCCGACTCTCTAATCGGACATGCACATATCCGATACGCAATTAACATATCTGGCATGCACCTATATTAAGTGAAATGCATGCACATGCTTTTACATATGGTTTCTAATATTTAATTTGTATTTAGTATTATATTTATTGTTCTTTTTACATTCATGTATGTTCGGTTGCATTATGTATGCTCTCTTTAATGTCTGATTTGTGAAAAAAGTCTGGCTAGATTTTTCATATATCCGGCCAGACCTGTTTTATATCATTCTTTATGATTATGTGGCTTATGGTAATAGAGGTGTTGATGGGTGATTTTCGTCTCAGGGGCAATATCAGGATAGAGCTCCCAAGATAATCCTCCTTCAATTGTGAATTTATTTGGTTATGGGAGACCAAAAGCAAACTTTGACAAAAGGGTGAATGATCACATAGATCAACAAAAAGTTTTAACGTGGTTCGGTGGATCGAATCCAACCTACGTCCACGGGCACAAAATGGGTGGAATGTTTTATTACTGAAATGTACTCGGCCGACCTATTTTGTGATCAGTCAATGTAAAAATCGAGTTGTTTGTGCTTGCTTGTTACAAGATAATTTTGCTCTATACTTTTATGGATCCCTTTTTTATACAATTTATGAACCAACCCCTACAAACGTGTTTTTCATCCCTTTTTATATTAGTGAGGAGGCAACACTGTTCCCCAATCTAGATGATGTCACCCATGTGGATTCATTGATGGACTTCATTCCCCCAAGGCCACTTGGCAGAAAATATCTTCTTTTATTATTGTGTCCCATCACATTATCTTGTATTCTGCACATGTAAGAATGATGTCCCATCACCTTATCTTTTAAGGATCAAGCGGTGGAAAGTGGTACAGGGAAGAGTCCGAAATACCCCGCCCATAGATCGGCTTCCAGGAGGTCGGTCACATATGGTCCTCTGAATTGAGAATATTGCTGCCAATCCGACCATATTTGACCAACTGTTCTGGAGTGGTCGGTCATGGATTTACCAGGTGCTCGGCCGTTACTGTCGGCCATTACTGTCGGCACGTGTCCTTCAGGCCGGGTCGGTATTAAAGGTCTAGTCAAAAGAAAGTTAACCTTCTTGGAAGTCGGCCTTCCCCTATGAAGGAAATACCCTTTCCATCCTTGTCGTACTGTTCAGATGCCTTGGTGCTAGAAATTACCAACACCATCTGTCCCCTAGTTCTCGGTTCCAACAAGTGCACGAGTTGGTGCCAGGAATTATAAAATAATAGTGTGTCTAATCAATTGGCGTTCGGCCTTCGAAATCCAAAAAAGAAGAAGTACATCGGCCTGCAACCATCCCATCCTCGGCATAATTTATGTGTTCGGTCTGATCCCTTTCCAGCCAAAGCGAAATCTCTTTATTACCCTTTTGGAAGTCGTCCTTCGAGACGCGCAACCATCACATCCCCTTAAATGCCCATCAAATCATTTCTAGGGTTTAACTTGAGCCTGAAACTTGTCAACCATCTGCCGGATTCCCGCCAAAAGCAAATAAAATCGACCATTCACTGCGAACTCAAGAGACGCTCCATCTCAACCACTCATCTAATTCTGAGGGATCACCCCTAAGCTTGACACATGGAGTATATCCGACGTTTTCTCTTAATCCAACAGCCACAGATGCACCGAACCGACTATAAAAAAAGGCAAAGCAAGCATTGTTCCTCTTTTTTACAAAAATTAGAATTACTTCACCTGTAAGAACTCCCTTCTCTCACAACCGTGACCAGTGAAATTAACGAACGACCAGGCCGCACAGAGTAACCTTCAGACCTTCAGGAAGAATCGAGTGAGTCTCAGAACAACCTCCCTGCTTTATGTTTTATGGGTTATGAACTCTGCTATTTTTCTTTTTGATTTTGTTTGTGTTTTTGTTGTATAAGGTGAAACATGCCTCAATTATGGGATTTTCGTTGTGCATATGCATTTGGTAAGATGATTAGTAATAGGTTAGGATACTTTTGGGTTGATTTGGACTTTGTGTTTGGCTTGGTGTTGCTAGGAAAAGATTTATTGCTTGCGGCTATTGCTAGTGCACATAGAGACCATAGGTCTAGGTTCCAGGAAATTTAGAGTAACTGCCCGAGTTTTCGATAGTCTGAAATTAACCATTGACTGACCATTTTACCCATTCCGGCTGTCAAGAATGTCTGACACTGAATCTTCCTCGGTAAACCCAGCAAAACCTCAATCTTCTCAAGCTGAAGAACTTTCCCCGAGCTCGGGGGCACCCAGCATAGAGGACCCTGATACCACCCCTACCCCTTCCGAAATCGAGCAAGACACCTATCATCACAGGATTCCTCGGAAGGACCCGAAACCCGGAAAATGAGATTGCTCGGCCTTGGACATGAACCAGCCTTCCAAAATAATCGAGGATGAGCTAGACTTGCTCCGCCATCGTTACGAGATTCCCCCAGACATTACCCTGGAAGTCTCCCGTCCATTTGATCGCGCCAGCCAACCTTATGAGGGCTTGGCCGCACTTCTTCCTGCTTTCTTCGAATGCGGACTCCGGCTACCTATTCAGTCCTACTTCGCCTGGTTATTGGCCGAGATGGAGATCACCCCCTTCCAGCTAAGCCTGAACAACTGGAAGATTTTAGTCGGCCTATATGTAATCTGGCATTGGGCGGGCCTCGATGAACCCACCCTTGAAGAGATGAAGAGGTTGTATAGGCTGAAGGCCAACCCTAGAACACACCACGGTTGGTACTATCTCTCCGCCTACACTGAGTCATCAAACATCGTCCGTAAACTTCCCGACTCTAATAAGAACTTCAAAGATATGTGGTTCTGGGCCACGGGAGACTGGGCCGGACCTTGAGAATGTTAAAAGGGGAAACAGAAGTTCCTGATATCTTCAGGGCGGGAGGTTAGGAATCAAACTCCCAATGTTTTTATTTTTCCCCTTTCATGACATCATTTTAACTCATTGATTCTCCTCAGCCTGCTGGAGGGATGCTCCCAAGGTTTCTCACAAGGTCCGGATACAGATAAAGAACGCTCGGTAATATACTGACCATTGGAAGAAACTGATTAATGTCGCGGCCTTCTTCGAGTCGGGTCTTATCCGGACTGCTTCTTCGAAGGCCCCGGGGCGGCTAGGTAGATTCTTACTAACTTTCTAACTGATCCCCTTATTTGCTTGGCGTATTGTCGACATGAAATTATCTAGATTTTGGACTGACCATGTCTTTGCCTTTGCACTTTGCAGGAATTTCGAAACGACCAAAATATCTCGACTAACTGGCCGTGCAACAAAGAAGACCTTTCAAACTGGAGCCGGGCCTTCTCGGAAACGACCAACAAGTGCCGAGGCCCAAAAAGCGGTTGAAGAGGTGGCTCCACCGACTGTTCAAAGTTTGGATCCTCCTCCCAGGGCATCGCCAATAATCACAACCCAAACGGCCAGCCCCCCAAAACCTGCTAGAAAAAGGAGACGTGTGATTGGGGCAGGGGAAGCCGAGCTGACGCGAGAGATAAAAGAGGAACATGCCCTGAGCAGAAAAAAGGAAGCTCGGAGAGAGAGAAAAACGCCGGAAGGCACCTCCAAAAAGTGGAAAGGCGCCGTGATACTTGGCGCGGAGGACCTCAATGAGGACATCCGAGAGGCCAATTCTCACCTAGTGTCGGCAATCAATGAACTGGCTGACGCAGTCGCTACGGTGAAGATTCCAAAGTATGAGGATCTTGTTGGGGTTGGTGCTCAGAGCGCCAATTCCCGGTTGTATTTCTTTTGAATACTTCTGTAAAACATTATTATTATGAATAATATATGCAGTTTCTATAATATAATCTATCTTATTAAATGGTAAAGACGTAATGACCTTAGAATGATTAGTCATGGTACTGTTGCAAAAGCGTCGCAACTGACATTGAGTAGTATCATGACGTTGTCATTCTCAGATTGTTCCTGGTCAAGGTTTACACTACTTGGTCAGTATAGTAAACCTGTTGAGACCAGTAAATGTCGTATACTGGAATATATGATTCCAATGGTTTCTCAATGAACCATTAGTCTTGGAGACTAGTATAGACGTGTAGGTGTTTATAGCGGATAAACACTGAACGACTCACCGAAGATTCTTAATGGATGGTACACCAGCGCCAATAAGAATCTTCTCGGGTTGAGTAGCACTTGTGATTCTTAAACTTGAGATGCCATTGTGGGCATATGAGATATCTTCTACACTTAGATGGCAGTCACGTCACCGATCTATTTAGATCAGACCTCCGCCTGTTCGTTGGGTGTAGACAGATCCTCAGGGTGTCCTATGTGTATCAAGATAGGATCTGTCAGTTCTGTGTATCAGAGCATAGGTAGTCCATATGATTAGCAATCAGATAAAACCATGGGCCCGTGGTAAAGTTTAGAAGCTAGTTCTAAACATTCTTTTAGAGATTGCTAATGGAATAGTCGACTGGATAATCCCCGTAGAGATTTAACGTTTACATCTATATCTCTGGGATTTATTCGGATACCTGTGATGGAGGAATTATACATTTACCATGACCTCGACCTGTATGGTTCAGCGAGATTATCTGTGATCGTCATAATCTACGGGTGGATAGATTATGGACATGAAATTTGATTTCGTGACGGATATACCTGAATTTAGAGAGTCTCAATAATGAAACATACTCGTAGAGCACTAGAGCAATATTAATAAATAATATTGATTATTTATAAAGTCATTTAAAGGATTAAACGCAAGATACGTGCTAAAGGGACCCGATAGTCATTTACCTAATTATTGTGTATTTACATTTAATACTTGATTAATTTAAATACACATTAATTAATAGTCAAAATGAGATATTTGACTTATATCCTAAATGAATATATGTTTTTGATATTTAATGTAAATATTATACATATATTTAATATATTTGTATTTGATTAATTAATTAATTATTTAATTGTTAAATGATTAAATTAATTAAAATATAAATATCTTACATTAGGATATTTGATGTAAATGATATTAGTTGCCTTTGTTGACTTAATTAAAATATCTAATAAAGTGGTTTTTGGATATTTAACCAAGTTGACTAAATTAAAGTGAAATGAAAATGAAATTACAAGACTTGTATTTGGCTAGGTGATTTTCGGCCAAGGCATAATTGATACAAGTATATATTGTTTTTCATTTCATTTTATTCTTAACCTAATACACTTTACAAAGACAAAACTCCATTGAAGAAACAAAAAGGAAGCTTGAGAAAAGAAAGGCAAAATCAAAGAAAGCTTGGATTTTAGTAAGTTTCTTCAACTTACTATTAGAAAGAAAAATGTTCCTTAGGATCTAGGCTTTAACATATGATGTTCTTAGGTTATTTATTTCTTTATTCCTTGTGTTTTTGTTGGTGGAAGTTTTGATGGAAGTGTTGAGCATGTGTGATGAAAGAAGATTGTGACTATTGTAGTTATAAGCTTTCTTTTAAGGTTTTGGAAACCATGTTGCTAATCTAGAGTTGTTGACCCACTCTTAAATGACCTAGATTTGATCTTGAGTTGTTTCATTGTGTTGGGACTTGGATTGGATGGAAGAATAATGATTGAAGTAATTGATTTAACCAATTTGGTCTAATTTGTCCAATTTGATGAAATTGAAAAATTAGGGTTCATGACCATTTCCAAATTTGGGGATTTTCATATATGTTGTGTATTTGGATGTGTATATGATGCATATAAAGTTTCATGTTGATTGGATTGCATCTTGATGTGTTTTGAGACATGAAATAACCAAATGGACAAAATGCCCACCTTAGGAGGCATTCGGCCAATGTAAGAAAAATGGGGATTTTTGGTTGCCTTGGTGTTTTAATGTTTTGAACATGCTAAGTTCATCTTAGAAATGATTTAGAATCATTCAAAATTGATTTGATCAATTTCGGATTAAAATGGACAAAAATACTAAGTAAGGGTAATTTGGTAAATTCACTTAAATATGATTTATTGAATTTTATTTCATAATTTGATTATTGGAATATTAAATAAATATGTTTATTCAATTAATCCGAGAAAAATTTTTGAAATCGGAAAATACGATTTTCCACCGCTTCCGCTGCGTTACCGGATTTAGCCCCTAAAAACCCCTAGAGATCTCTCTCTCGAGGATGTGGTTTCTAGGCTGTGCTCCCAAATGGCCAAGGTAACCATGTTTCCCTTATTCGCGTTCTGAGTTCATGACTTGAACTGATTTTTGATTTTCTATTTCTTCTCGACAGGCAAACTATTTGGCGGCCAAGAATAAAGATCTCCTCCTAAGTCTTTTATCTGAGGGAGGTCAAGTTCAGAGGCTTCAGGGCCGGATTACGGAAATGGAGGCCGAGCTGGCCAAGAAAGATGAAAATATTAAGACTCTGGAGCGGGCCGCTGTCGATGCCCTTGCAACGAACAAATATCTCAGGACCGCCGCCTCTCTGGAAAGAAAAAATATTGAGGCTGCCAAGAAGGAGTTGGAGGTTGCCCATGCTACCAATAGGATCTTGAAGGTGGAAGTGTGCAGTGTCGAGGCCAAGCTGAGGGTCCAGAATGAAGAGATGGAACGAGCTCTCAAGAAAAAAGAGACTGAGTTGGAGGCCGAGCGGGATGCGATCAAGCATTAAAGGGTCGAGGACTACGCCGAGATTATCCCAATGGTATTGCCCGAACTGGATATGGGTCCTATCCATGCAGCCATTTAGTTCTACAAGGGGGAGATCTCAAAGGAAGAGTTTCAAGAATGGCTACACCCTCCTCCGGAAGAAGTGTTGGGTCATGAACCCATTTCAATCGTCCTCATATCCCCAGCTCCTGAAGAGAAACATCCTGAGGCTCCTGCTTCTGCCCCCGAAGCTGCAATTACCGAGGCCTCTCAAGCTATTCATATGGAATCCACTGCCCCTCCTCCCGAAGCCGAGCCTGGCAAACAGCCACCCGAGCCTGTAGAAGAAGAATCAATTGCACCTGCGTGGGCTGATCTAAATAGGGTAACGCGAACGGGGCCCCGTGTAAACTTGAACAAATTTTACTCTTTCTGTAATAACTACTATGCTTATTTTGGATTCTATTCCATTCTTCGCATTTCATAATTTACTCCTAATATGATCTTGTAAACCACCAATCGAAGTCCGGTCACATAGGGGTAATCCGTCCCCGAGCCGAAATCAAGAGCTGACGGTAGGACGTAACCCGACCCCGATATGAGAGAAAAACTTGGCTCTGGGGGAATGTTACGTCCCTAGACCAAAAAGATAGACTCGGTGGGACGTAGCCCAATCCCAAGCAGAATGAAATACTTGGCTCTGGGGGAATTTTACGTCCCCAGACCAAAGTGATAAACTCGGTGAGACATAGCCCGACCCCGAGCTAAGAGAAATACTTGGCTCTGGGGGAATGTTACGTCCCCAGACCAAAGAGATAGACTCGATGGGACGTAGCCCGACCCCGAGCTGAATGAAATACTTGGCTCTGGGGAAATGTTACATCCCCAGACCAAAGAGATAGACTCGGTGGGACGTAGACCGACCCCGAGCTGAATGAAATACTTGGATCTGATGGAATGTTACGTCCCCAAACCAAAGATATAGACTCGGTGGGACGTAGCCCGACCCCGAGCTAAGAGAAATATTTAGCTCTGAGGGAATGTTACTTCTCCAGACCAAAGAGATTGACTCGGTGGGACGTAGACCGATCCCGAGCTAAGAGAAATACTTGGCTCTAGGGGAATGTTACATCCCCAAACCAAAGAGATAGACTCGGTGGGACGTAGCCCGACCCTGAGCTGAATGATGGTTGAGACTTACACAGAAAGGAAGAAAATCAACCTTCGAAGCTCTGCGGATCCTGGCACGGGTGTCCCATTTCCAAGCATTGGCGAAAAATATAAAACGAAAGAAAGACAAGACAAAAACCATGGAGGCGACTTAGCACATACTCCACAGAGAGAGAAGGAAATGATAATAACACCGGCGCCCCGAGGTAGCATCCCATCTGGTGCCACCAAAACTCAATTCTGAACCTTACAATTCAGCGTCCCGGCAAGCCGAGATACGGATCGTTGAGTGGCCGAGACCCTAAGGGTAAAAAACCTCCTCATGCTGGGCGGCTCTAGAGCCTGCATAAGCCACGAGGGAAAAAACCTCCCTGTGCCATGCTTCTTCTGATCCGAGCGGTCAAGCTAAACCTACGGGGGCACACTCCCCGCAATCGCCTCCCCTAAATCGGTTAGGTTGATTGCTTCACGGGGGAACTCCCTCCCTGATGTCACCATCCCGGAGTGATACCACCGACTCAGTTAGGCCTATTGCTTCACGGGGGAACTCCCTCCCCGCGGTCGCCATCTCGAGATGATACTACTGACTTGGTTAGGCCGATTACTTCACGGGGAAAACAACCTCCCCGCGGTCACCATCCCAAGGTTCTCCACAAAATGCGAGTTACGGGTAGTAATGCTCCGAACTCGGGGGTTTGATAATGACACCCTTGATTGGCATGCCACGAGGGGTTCACGCTTTTCCCACATACACTCCATCACTTGAAGCGTTATGGATCCTCTAAAATGAAAAGAGTTCTGGATCCTCTAAAATGAAATTAGCCAGGTCGGAACACTTCCACCTGGGGGTTTGATAATGACACTCGTGATTGGTGTGCCACGGGTTTGGCGTCTTTCCCGACCTCAGATCATCCATTCGCATTGAATAGGTCCCCAGAATATTGAACACAACTTTCAAGTCTAATTAAAAAACAAGTAAAATGGATAAGTTTCTTAATTCAAAAGAGAAAGTTCTATTCATATTCGTGGGATCTACTACCTTTCTTACAACTCTTTGTGGGTCATTCCAAGAGAGGCTTTACAATAAAGTTCTAACCCTGGTCGGGTCATCAAAAGATCTATGCAGCTTGAAGAAGAGGTCTATTGGAAGTATTTTCTCAGCATCTCGGCATTCCAAGGCTTCTTGATCCGAGTTCCATCCAGCTATTTCAAAAGATTGGCACCCGACCTCACAATCTCAACAACTCTGTAAGGCCCTTCCCACTTGGCACCCAATGAGCCCTCCTCTGGTCTTCGGGTTTTCAGGGTAACTCTTCTCAATACCAGGTCGCCCAGAAGGAAGGATCGAGTCTGAACCGTTTTGTTATAGAAACGGGCCATTCTTTGTTGATTGATTAATGCCTTTATAGCCGACTTTTCCCTCTTTTCTTCGATCAGGTCGAGGTGATTTCTGATGAGCTCTTCATTCTGTCCGTCCTCAAAATGCCGAACCCTGTAGGTAATCATCCCGATTTCCACTGAAATAACTGCTTCACATCCGTAGGATAAGGAAAATGGAGTTTCCCATGTGGAATACTTACAGGTTGTCCGGTGCCCCCACAACACTTTCGGTAACTCCTCGACCCATAATTCCATGCAAGGACCGAGTCGGGCCTTAAGATTTGCCTTGATAGTTTTATTGGCTGCCTCACCCTGTCCATTAGACTTGGGATGGGCAGGTGAAGTGAATCTTAAAGCGATTTGGAGATCCTTACAGAGCTTATTGAAGCCTTTGCTGTCGAACTGCTTCCCATTATCTATGATGACGGCATGTGGAATCCCGATCCTGCAGATAATATTCTTCTTTAAAAATTCAGTCGCTCTCTTCTCTGTGATCATAGACATGGGCTCGACTTCCACTCATTTGGTGAAATAATCGATGGCAACAATGGCATATTTGGCATGTCCTCGCCCTTTCGGCATCGGCCCGATGATATCCAGCCCCCACTGGGCGAACAGCCATGGGCTGGATAGTATAGTCAGTTGTTCTGCTGGCTGGTGGTGGATGTTGGCATTCTTCTGGCATCCTTCACACTTTCAGGCTATCTTTACCCCGTCTTGATGCATGGTTGGCTAGTAAAACCCTTGTTTTAAAGCATTGAAGGCAATTGACTGTCCCCCGACATGACTCCCACAAATTCATGCATGAATTTCTCTAAGCAAATAATCAGCCTCCTCCTCTGCTAAACATCTCAGGAGTGGTACCGTATGGCCCATTCGGTATAACACTCCTTCAATCAGGGAAAACTTGGTGCTTTTATACTTCAGCTTACTGGCCTCCTTCTTTTCCTCGGGTACTTCCCCAGTCTACAAATACTTCCTGATCGGTTGCATCCAAGAAGACTTGTTTTCTATATCCAGCTTTATTACCTCGGGCTCTCCCACACTTTTTACCTAGAGACAGACCAGAGGGATTGTTCTGGGCTTTTCTGATCTGATTGATGATGCGAGCCATGCTAGAGAGTCTGCTTGATAGTTTTTCCCCCGGCCGATCTGCTCAAATTGTACATTCCCTATTTTTCTGATCAACTTTTTCACTTCAACCATATAGGCCATCATATTCGGCTAACTGGCGTGGAATTCTCCATTTAACTACTGGACGGCCAGCTAGGAATCACACTTCACTATCACATCATGAACACCCTTCACCGTACATAACCTTAGACCGGCCAGAATTGCCTCATACTCAGCCTCATTATTCGTGGCCTCGAATGCGAATCTCAAGGCGTACACTAATTTCTCACCTTTACCATTTTTCAATACAATCCCAACCCCACAACCATGTGAGCTGACAGATCCATCCATCGAAAATACCCATCCATATTCCACAACGATCAAAATCTGAGACTTTGTGAACTCAGCCAAGAAGTCTGCTAAGGCTTGGCCCTTCACTGCTGCCCTCGGCAGGTAAGAAATGTCATGTTCACTAGGCTCTACCGACCACTTCACCTCTCTACCCGAGACCTCCGGCTTCTACAGAATCTGTCTCAAGGGATGGTCGATATAAACCCCAATAGGATGGGCCTGGAAGTAAGGCCGTAACTTCAGGGCCGTAGTAATTAAAGACAAAGCTACCGGTTCATATGTTGGATATCGAGTCTCAGCATCTAACAATGCTTTACTAACATAATATACTGGCCTTTGAACTTTATCGGCCTCTTGCACTAGTACTGAACTCACAGCATGCTCAGAAACAGCCAAGTACAAGAATAAAGTCTCACATGGGGTCGGCTTTGCTAGGAGTGGTGGTTGCGTCAAGTACTGCTTTAACTGCAGGAAAGCCTCCTCGCATTCTGCCGTCCAGTTGGCTTCCTTTTTTTCCTTCTTGATGATCTTAAAGAAAGGGTGGCATTTTCCGATTGCTCAGTAAATAAATCGATTCAATGCGGCCACCCGGCCGGTTAAGCTTTGTACCTCCTTGACTGTCCCAGGAGATTTTAGATCCAGAACAGCCCGGATCTTCTGAGGATTTGCTTCTATACCTCTGGAGCTCACCATGTAGCCCAAAAACTTTCTTGAGGCCACCCCAAAAGCACACTTCTCTGGGTTCAACCTCAGATCATGCTTCCTCAGTAACTCAAAGGTCATCTTCAGATTGGCCACATGGCAGCCCGGCTTCATGGACATGGTTATCATATCATCGACATACACTAACATGTATGTACTGATAAGGGGCTTGAAAATCTTGTTCACCAGCCTCTTAAACGTCGCCCCAGCATTCTTCGAACCGAATGGCGTTACTTTATAACAATATAGCCCTTGATCAGTGATGAAAGTTGTCTTCTCCTCGTCCCTAGGATGCATCTTGACCTGATTATACCCCGAGAATGCGTCCATAAAGCTGAGCAGCCCATGGCAGGCCGTTGAGTCCACCAATTGGTCCACTTTTTGCAATGGGAAGTTGTCTTTTAGGCAGGCTTTGTTGAGGTCGGTAAAATCCACGCACACCCTCCACTTCACATGGGCTTTTTCACTAAAACCACATTCGACACCCAATCTGGGTACCTCGTCTCTCTGATCAAACCGGTTTTTGACAACTTTTCTACCTCGGCAGCCATCGCCTCGCATCGCTCCTGGTTAAAGATCCTTCTTTTATATTTGACCGGTTGATGATTGATAAATTTTCGATCTATACCGGGCATATCTTCATGTCCCCATGTGAACAAATCTGGGTACTATTTTAGAAACTTTAGCAAGTCCCGTTTCATGGCTTTGTCTAAGTCTGCCCATACTTTTACATTTTTACCCGGTCTGAAGAGCTCCACTGACTCCAACTCTTCGACCGCCCCTAACCTGGCAACTTTCTTTGGCCGAAGACCCGGAGCCTTACTCGTCCCTTCCCCGTCTTCATTTCCTTTTCTCTTCTGGCCACCATACTCAATGCAGATGGTCTCCATTGAGAGGGTGGCAAAGCAACTCTGGGTGGCTTTTTGACTCCCGCACACAATTCCAATCCCATTTCGGGTAGGAAATTTCAATTTTAAATAGTAGCACGACATCGCAGCCTTAATCTTCATCATAAAAGGCGGGCCAACAATGACCTGGTAACAGCTCTTGCAGTTTACCACTGTGAAGTTCATCATAATCGTCCGAGTCCGGGATGGGTCCCGATTGTCATTGCCAACTGTATCCTTCCTAATGGAATAACAGTTGAACCTCCGAAGCCATACAGTGGAGTCCCGTCATCAGTCAGAGTCACATATTCCACCCCGAGCCCTTCCAAGGCCTTCTTGGAAATTATTTCTACCGCGCTGCCGGGATCCACCAGGATCTTGTCCACCTCAGCACCGCCGATCACTGCCCTAATTACCAATGCATCATCATGGGGGAAACTCACCCAATAGCATCTTCATCTTTGAACATCACTGGTACTGACCGACCACCCTGAACTCCCTAGGCCTGTTCCATTGCCAATACCTCTGGCCCTCGAGTCCGACTATAATTCTTCCTTGACCGGTTAGAGTCTCTGGCCAACGTCATCCCTCCAGCAATGGTATTCACTTGTCTGCGATTTGATCTCTGCATGGCCGCATTAACTTCATGGTCAATGTAAGTGTTTAAATAACCGTTGTGTGCCAGGTCTTCCACCTGCTCCTGCAAGTCTTTGTAACTGTCTGTCGCATGCCCCCTCAAATTATGGTGCATACAGTAGGATTTCTTATCCCTTTTGTCTGGTGGACACCTTCTGAAGTCAGGCTCTACAAAGAGGCCTCTGCCCTGGATCTCCGTGATGATTTGTCCCAACGGCTTATTCAAAGGAACGTACGCCTCTTCACTGGCCACTTGGTTCACCTGGGCCAGAACCTTCCTCTCCTGATTATTTGGATGCATAAGCCTGAATTCTCTCTGCTTCAGAGGTGGCTTCCTGAACTCCATATCCAGTCTTCGAGGGACTTCCGCCCTCACCATTCTTTCTTTGCTAGCTGCGCCCCTTCGGAATATCTTCTCCTCATCTTCCAACAAAACGAACTTTCGGGCTATCTCCAGGGCGGTGGCATAATCCGGTGTGTCCTGGATCCTCAGATGGGTCCACAGCCTCCCGACTTTCAAGGCCCCTTTCAAACTCTCCAAGGCCTCTAGCGACTCATTTCCCCCTAACCTCGAGCACCAAACTGTGGTATCATTCAATGAAAATCTTCAGGGGCTCATCATCCCCCTGCTTTGTGAGCCTCAACTTCCCAATTGTCTTCTTCGGGACGCACGCCCCTTTAAAGTGCCGAACAAACGACTTCTTAAGCTGTGAAAAGCTGCCGATGCTCCATAGGGTTAGACTTATGAACCACATGACGGAGGGCCCGCCCAATGTTAGTGGGAACACCTTGCAAATGGTATCTCCCACCATTTCTTGGACTTCCATCAACAAAAAAAACCCTCAATATGCGATTTTGGATCGGTATGGCATTTGTAGGGTGTCATGGTCGGCATGGTGAATCATCTTGGGAAATTCGCCGACCTTATTTCCTCCGCGAAGGGAGATTCAACCTCGTCGTCCCGATCGTCCCATGCATCAGCTTTGAAGTTCTCTTCCCACTTGGTCATTTCTTTCCTTAACCATGCTTTCATATTGTCATCAACATTACCACGCTGCCCCTCGCGGGTTTCCTTGTGTCTATCACTCCGAGTACGGCGCATGCCGCGACTAGCGACCTCTCGTTCAGCTCTGCCATGCCTCATATCTCCTCATCTGATGACGCGCGGACTATCATAGGGAGAATTTGGCGACTGCCTCTCATCTTCTTCTTCCACATGTCCCATACTTACAAATATCTTGCCACCACCACGGGCCTCATCCCGTAGGGGTCTTTCCTCATGGGTTCATCATCTCCACTCACATCTATGACCCTCTTTCCCTCTGTTATTTCATCTCTTCTCCAACCTGTCCCGGCTTCAAACCTCTCGTTATTCATTCTTTCCATTCTCTCCAACTTATCCATCATTGATTTCACGAGGGTCTGGTTTTCCTCCTTCTCTTTCCTCATGCTTTCCTCTATTTTTTCCATCCATTCGGTTATTGAGCTCTCTGACGATCTGCGATTTCCACCTTCTGCCATCGTCCTACTACGTAAGTTGCTTTTTGTTCCTTCCCCACAGACGGCGCCAACTGTTGATGGGTGATTTTCATCTCAGGGGCAATATCGGGATAAAGCTCCCAAGATAATCCTCCTTCAACTGTGAATTTGTTTTATTATGGGAGACCAAAAGTAAACTTTGACAAAAGGGCGAATCACACAGATCAAAAAAGAGTTTTAACGTGGTTCGGTGGATCGAATCCAACCTACGTCCACGGGCACAAAATGGGTGGAATGTTTTATTACCGAAATTTACTCGGCCGACCTATTTTGTGATCGGTCAATGTAAAAATTGAGCTGTTTGTGCTTGCTTGTTACAAGATAATTTTGCTCTATACTTTTGTAGGATCCCTTTTTTGATAATTTATGAACCAACCTCTACAAACATGTTCTCATCCCTTTTCATATTAGTGAGGAGGCAACACTGTTCCCCAATCCAGATGATGTCACCCATGTGGATTCATTAATTGACTTCCTTCCCCCAAGGCCATTTGGCTGAAAATATCTTACTTCTTTTATTACTATGTCTCATCATCTTATCTTGTATTTTGCACCTGTAAGAATGATGTCCCATCACCTTATCTCTTAAGGATCAAGTAGTGGAAAGTGGTATAGGGAAGAGTCTGAAATACCCCGCCCATAGATCGGCTTCCAGGAGGTCGGTCACAATGGTCCTCTGAACTGAGAATGTTGCTGCCGATCCGACCATGTTTGACCAACTTTTATGGAGTGGTCGGTCATGGATTTACCAGGTGCTCGGCCGTTACTATCGGCCGTTACTGTCGGCACGTGTCCTTTAGGCCGGGTCGGTATTAATGGTCTGGTCAAAAGATAGTTAACCTTCGTGGAAGTCGGCCTTCCCCTATGAAGGAAATACCCTTTCCATCTTTATCGTACTGTTCAGATGCCTTGGTGCTAGAAATTACCAGCACCAAGAGGAAAGGCTGATGGAGCTGTAGACATCTTGAGTAGGGAATTTACAAGCAGACTAACCCTTTTATCGACAAACATAAGTATACCAATCAATCAACAACAGAGATACATGAACAATAACTCATGATTTCAAATATAATATGTAGTATTGTCAGCTTTCATGTGTCAATCAAGTCAGAGATTGGTGTACAGAATTAAGTAGGTTTAGAAACCTAGTATTCTTGTTCGTAGATCATAAGAATGAGTATAACATGACAGTGTTGTAACCCAATTGGTAGAAAGTTCCCTCGAGGTAAAACAAGATGAAACGCCACCAAGAAAGAGCATAATAGTATCACTCATGTTCTTCTTTTAGGGTATGTTTAGACATGACAAGGCATAAAAGGTGTAAACATGGTATTATCCGAAGAATGGCATGATATATTAATTAATAAAGTATTGAGCTCTCAGTAAATTAGGGCAAGACATTAGAATAGAGCTGGAATATCTCATCATAAGTTTGGTCGAAATAGGGCCATACTAGATAACCATATACTTCATGATAAACAAAATAAGAACTAGTAGGGTGATTTCATGCATGGAATGAAGCCATGACAGCTAGATCAGCATGTGCCAAGCTTGCGTTCAGACTTAAGAATGACACTTTTGAACATAGATTATTTGAGACATAGAAGGTAAATCCATTTTTATCCAAACATGAAACCAAAATGATGTTCTTAGATAAGCAAAGAACATAAAGGCAATTGTCTAACTCTAGAACCAGACCACTTGACATGGATAATATGTAGGTCTCACGTACAATGTAGTTATCTTTACTCATTTCTAAGTCATAGGTCAACATCCCTCTTTTGTAATCTTCTACTTCCCTCGAGGTTCTACATATTATTACATAAATGAGAACCATATCCTATATTAAGTACCCAAGAAATAGAATCACCATCATGCAAATGAACTTCGATCATTAACATACTGTAAGTCTCTAAGACATGCCCGGGATCTACTAACATGATATGTATGTGTTAATAAATCAAAAATAAGTTGCGGAATACTTACATTGATCGGATGAGAAATCTCCAAGATTGCTCCAATGGATGTTGTTTCAAGCTTTGCTTTGTTGATTTTGACTCTAGGGTGGGTTTCCCTATCACCTTATTTGATTCCTTTGAGTGCTAGCTCACTTGGTTTTGCAACAAAACTCAAGAAGAATGAGGGAGAATGTCACGGAAATTGCAGTGAAGAGAGGAAAGTTTTTGGTTGCTAGCAATAGTAACCACACACAAATTTCCAAAATTCATTTTTGTCTAAATAGCCAAGTAGTCTGTTGGTTTTGGTTAGAGTAAAATACAAGTAAACCAAGCTTTTCACTCAACCAACAACTTGCCAATACCAACTTCCATCATTAGTCCAACTTGATGATGTAAGTGAAGTGGGTCCCACCACTTATTAAATTCCAAATTTAAGTCGGCTAATCCAACACGCAACTTCGCTTGGGCTCGGGTTCGTTTAATTCCGAATTAAACGAATTTACCGTTGCGACGTAATTAAATCCAATTTAATTAAATAATAATGCATCGCAATATTATTACGTAAGTCGCTTACGAATTAATTCTAAATTAATTCGTTTGCCCGAATTAAAATCCAATTTTAATTCCGCATTGAAATCTAATTTCAATTAATATATCTAATATATCATTTTAGCCCAATTAAATAAATTAAATAGAAAAATCCAATTTTACTATTAAATTTTTTTACCGATTAATTCCAAATTAACCGCGTTTTCTCTTCTTGACGAATTTAATCCCAGATAAATTCTCGACGCAATTAATCCCAGATTAATTCTTTCTCTGTTAATTAATCCAGATTAATTCTTGCCGTAATTAATCTCAGATTAATTTTCTCTCTCATAATTAATCCCAGATTAATATTGTTCGATTCAAATATAATAGGTGAATCTTCGGGAAGCGACCCAAGAGATCCCTGGATATGTTGGCAGTAAATACGGTCATCAGACTATCCGAATACGTGTGTACCTAGTATCATGTTTTTACCAATGTACAAGACATGGTTGGCTTCTAGCAAAGCACCGTGGCTACCAAATTCTCCAGAAATATTCTTTTAAGGAATACATAATCTTTATCAGGCGTAGTATACGAAGTATTGTGTATTTCGATCCAGTATCAGAATTCACATGCTAGGCCTGGGGCTGGAATTGCGTCTGGCCCGTACGAAGCATATATCGGATCACAAGCAACTAGTCTCTTTAATCAGAAAGTCATGACCTAGTCATACTTCCCCGATAGTTGCAACACTTTAGAGTACCAGTTCTGTATCCTTACGTTATCATCATCTCCATGTGACTGAAGTGATACTTCCTTCTTGACATCACACCCAATACACTACGATTCTCAGTATACCAAGAAGAGGCGTACACAGAACCTGTTAAAGCCCCGGACGACCAAAACCAAAGTATACTGATTACCGCAAGTATTAGCAATGCAAGTCTCAGGTTAAGACCAAATACACCTACCCTGATTCGGACTCCCATAGACACAAAGTCATACTACCAATGGGATTCCGAGTGGTCTATCCAGAGCGAAGCTGTTTCCATACCATCAGTAAACAGAACCTCCTATTACACTTGCATGAGTATCCAATACCCAAATATATGAGAACTATATCGTTAAGCTTCCATAACACGCACAAGTGTAATACTAGCCTATTCCGCATTATCGATGTCCAGTCTCGATAATACTACGACTATGGATATTTAATGATTAAACCTTTGTGGATTAATACTGTCTCATATCTTATTAATCCAGTACTAATCATATGGACTTTTATCATTTATATATCCAGGTAATCCAATTACAAATGATAAAAGAGCAATTTCCTTTGTCACATAGTTAATTTGTACAACAACACCATGTTCTGTACAAATAGTGATGTTATGGGTCATAATTGTCCAACAATCTCCCACTTGGCCTATAGCCAATCACTTAAGTGTCCTACACCTGAACTATGTACGGGTCGCTCAAACTTCTGCTGAGAAACAGCTTTCGTCAGCGGATTTGCAATGTTATTATCTGATGCATTTTATTCGATCATCACATTGCCACGATGTATGATCTGACAAATCAGATGAAATATTCAAAGTATATACTTGGATCGTTGATGAGACCACGCTTCCTTAGCTTGTGCTGTAGCCCAGCTCAGCTGCTAAGAGAACTACACCTAATCCAATTATGATTATATAGATCCAAAATGCTTCTTTTGCTGCCTCAGCTACAACAATGTTCCATTTTTGGTATTTATTCGGCAACAATATCTTTCTTGGAAGATTTCCAGCTCACTGTTCCATTATTCAAACTAAATATGTACCCTTATTGCGACTTAAAGTCGTCTTTGTCGGTTTGGAAACTTGCAGCGGTGAACCTAGTAACCTCAAGTTCTCATTTCCCATATTCCCAGAAAGCATCCTTAGTTCGTCCAAGATACTCAAGGATATTCTTTACATCAATCCAGTGACCATCACCTGGATTGGACTTATAGCGTCTACATATGCTCAAAGCATATGAGACATTAGGTCATATACATTTCAAAAATATACGAGCTCTGTGAGGGTTGTCAGCAGTTTTCTAGATCTATCCCAGTAGATCTTTATTCCTAAAATAAAGCCTGCTTCTCCCAGGTATTTCATGGAGAATTTTAATGAAAGCCAAGCTTTCATCGATTATATTATGGGATGTTATTGCCGAGAAGCAATACATCATCAACGTATAGGATAATCATTGTCAGTGCGCTCACATTAACCTTCTTATATACACAAGAATCATCTTCGTTTTGAATTAAATCATATACCATTATTATCTCATCAAAAAGTTGGTTCCAATAACATAATACTTGCTTCAATCTATAAATGGATCGATTCAACTTGCAAACCTTGTTTGCTTGATAAAACTGTCAGGATGTTGCATAAAAACATCTTCCGAAAGGTTTCCGTTAAGGAGAGTGATTTTGGCATCTAGCTGTCATATTTCATAAATGAAATATGCAGCATTAGCAAGCATTATCCAAATGGATTTAATCATGGCAACAGGTGAAAAAATTTCATCTTAGTCGACACTGTGTCGCTGACGATACCCTTTCTGTACAAGTCTAGCTGTGTACATTTGTATGTCTCTTCGACCTACGCGGTTCATGTGTATTCGAAGATTATTGGTACAGTTTCATCCCTAATGAACTGTTGGTGTTCCGGTAAGGAATCGGTGCCAGGAATGGTATCACTCCGATTTTCATCGAGTTATACTTTCCTCTCACTTACCACTGTATATTAGGAATTCCTCATAGGAAAACCGCATGGAGAGCAACAATTGCATTGTTCTATTATGAGTTGTATAAGTACTATACTTTGGTTTCCCTAGGATAACCTACAAATTAGGCACTTATCCGATTCTTTTTCTAGTTTGGTACCATCCAAACATTTTACATCCATAGCATCCCCAAATCTTCAGGAATGAGAAACCCGATTTATTTCATGTTCATTTCTAATATGAAGTCTGTCTAATAGATTTTCATGGAACCTTATTCAAAATAAGTATTGCACTATTTAAAGTGTATCCTCAAAGGAAATTGGTAGCTCAAAGCGACTCATCATTAACCTTACTATGTCTAAAAAAGTTCTGTTTCTCTGTTCGGACACATCGTCCAACTGAGGTATTCCAGAAGGAGTTCACTGTGAAAGAATACCATACTCTTTCAAGTAATCTTGAAACTCATATATTTAAGTATTTTACATTATGGTCTGACCACAATATTTTTAATACTTTTACCGGTTTGTTTTCTTACTTCGTGTCGAAACTCTTTGAATTACTCAGAAGTTTCTGACTTGTGTTTCATAAGATACACATAACCGTAACGCGATGCTACATTCGTAAAGGTTACGAAGTATTTATATCCACCTCTAGCCTAGCTAGAAATAGGCCCACTTACGTCACTATGAACGAGGGCTAATAGATCGGTGGCACTTGCACATTTACCATGTAAAAGGTGTTCTAGGCACTTTGCCTAATAAATGAGATTTATAGACATCATTTGAATTATGATCAAATCCGTCCAAGTATCCACTCTTCGAAAGTGTGGATATACGAGTCTTGTTAATGCATCCCACACGACAATGCCACAAATAAGTCTCATTTGATTTACTCAATTTGAGCTATTTGTTTGTCATGTTATATGTTTGAGATTTATTTATATTCAAAATATAAATACTTTTCACATCTAATGTGTATATCTCAATATCATCTCTATAAACAAAACACCTTGTGTTCTGGAACATAAAGGTATACCCGCAACGGGTTAAAAAAGATACAGAGATAATATTCCTAGTCAAACTAGATATATTTTAACAGTTTCCTAATTTAAGTACATGCCCAAAGGGCAGTTCCAAAACTTAGGTTTCTATGGCCAAAACAACGACTCTCGTCCCATTTCTGACTCACAGGTTAATCTCATCTGAAGCCAGTCTTCTGTTTATCAGCAGATCCCGCACATCAGTACATACGTATGTACCACATCCAGTATAAAAATCAAATTATAAAACCAGTCGTGGACATGTTTATAACAAACATACCTGAAGTCGGAGCCTTGCCTGTCTTCACTTCTTTCATGTATGCCTTGTCCATACGGCAGTCACGCTTCCAATGACCCCGTTTTCCACAGTTTAGGTAGACATCTTGGGATATGTCATTTGTCTTCCCAAAAAACTGTGATAATTTTGCCTTTGCCCCTTTTCCACATCCCTAGAAGCCTTCGGCCAAGCCTTGACCTTCTGGGATGTAGAAGTAAGATGCGCCTTTTGTAAGCTCTGGCTATGTCTCCTTGAGCATAGCCATTAACTCTCCAAGATTTTTCTTTTGCAATTAGTACTTCTAAGATCTAAGATTAGATTTGTGAAGATCCTTTAATTTCAACATCATTGTATAATGATCTAATCCTTAGTTCTGACAAAGAAATTAAGGAGTCTTTGCGGCAAGCATAACTGATTGAGCACTAAAGTTATCATCATGATGAGTCTTCCAAAGCTCATGCTCTACTATTTGCTCAACTTCGGGCTTAGGCCCGAAAGGTCGCTCTATCAAATAGAGTAACTTCTCAACTCCCAGGACTATCCTGTGATTCATTTCCCAATATGAAAATTAAAGCCGTAAAAGACATTTTTCACCTAGGATTATGTCCTTTGACGCTAATCTTTCCAGTTATAATGATTTCTATAGTCCAACTATCCAATCTATGATTTCGGGTACAATCAGATGTAATGATTACTATAGTCTAACTATATAACCAACTATAAATGATCGGTTAAATTCAAATGTATTGATTACTATAATCCAATTATATAACAAACTATAAATGAAGTAGTTTGAATACAGTCCAACTGTTCAATTAAAACAACAATTGAATATTAGTCCAACTAATATATTTATAAATAATTAATGACGAAAAATGAAATGATCACGTATTGGAAAATATCAAAATGAAATTGTAAATTTAATACTTGTCTCCCACTATTTTTCGGCGAGCCTCTAACCCTATGTGGAGTACTCGGGAAACCTAGTTTCCTAGTGGCTAGGATCCCGTTAAATAACACACAACCTTGACTTTGGCCAACAAGTTTTATGAAACTTAACTAGGTAGATCTCTAAGATCAATTGGATCCCATCCAATTCCTAGATCCAGTAGGTGGACCTCCAAGTCCGAAACATATATCCAATATATGCCAATATATCCAATATATTCCCTAACCTTTTTCCTCTGAATCAACAAAGGCTTGGCTTTGGCTCAACAAGCTTAATGAAACCAGTTAAGCGTGACCCATTGACAGTGGGAAAGCTTCGTAATCAAGGTCGATGAACAAGATTTGACCTTGACTTTGGCCAATAAATCACAAATTTCACAAGACGTACGATATGGAACAAAGTTTTCGTGATTCAAACACATCCGCGATGGAAAAAGGTCTTGACTTTGGCCAACAAACCAATGCCAATCTTGGATCTTGAGAGAGAATCACTCAATGGAAGAAACATGATTAATATAAAATGAGGGTTTTTGTCGCGATTTGGCAACCAATTTTATTTTCTTTGATTAGGTCTAATCATACACCCTTAAGCATGCATTCTAAAAGCATAATGGCGTGAAATAAATTAATAATGATATGCGGATGGATATATAACAAATTTGTTCTAGAACAAATCTCTCCATTTCCTCTCTCCCGCTAGCATTATTCATACTTCTACCCAATTACATAATACTTATAAAGAAACCTCATTTACATTGAGGGGAATTGGTGAGAAGAGAAATATAATGAGATAAGGAGATAATAGGCTGGACACGCAGGTCCAATTTAATAAATTCTAAATTTATTACAACAATTTCTAAAATTTCCCTCACCCTTCTAATATCCATCTGATATACATTATTCATACAATACATCCAAGTATTCACACATAGCATGTTATTCAGTCAATCTAATCCAATTAATTAATCTTTGAATTAATGACCATCCAATGTTCAAAAAATGATTTGATTTGCGCGAGTCTAACTCGTTTAAGAATAAATACTCCAAGTAAGCATTCTTGAGTTATATCGAACTACAATCTTAAATCCAATTCAAATTATATTCAATACTAATTCATGTTTACTTCCAAATTAAACTATTGCACTTTTAATAGTGCCTTTTAGACTTGATTCCAAATCCAATCCAAATGGCCTCAAAGGCCCATTAAGCATCCAATGCATATTCAACTAAGTCCAATGGGCTTTTAATTAATTCTTTAGGCTTGGGCTTTTGGCCAAAATGGATATAACCTATAATGCCTAGGCCCATTAGGAATCACCTTATGCCATAGAATCAATTTTGGCCCATTAGGCCCAATTAAATTTTAAAAGGCCCAATTGTCATATTTTGGACTTTATGGAAATGGTTTAGGCCCAAATTTGATCCAAGACCAAAATTTGGCCCAACCAAGCCAATTAGCCCAAATATAACAAATAAGATTAATATATCATTCTAAATTACATATTAATCTATTTCAAGTGTAATTAACACAATTAATTAATTAATCTAGTATTTCCAAAACACTAATTAATCTAATTAATCGTGCTTAACATTTAATTCATGTCCAACACAGATTAATCAAAATCAATCATTCCAACATGCTTCATATCTCACGGCAATGGTAACAAAATAACATCCAATTTGATTTCAATCTAATTAAATCAACATTCAACATTCATTTTAGCCATTAACATATACAATTGTTAAAATTCAAAAATCACCATGAGCTACACCTAGGGTACCATTCGGCCAAGCTAATGAAATTGGGGAAACTTGATCCAATCAATTTTTCAATAATCCAATGATGAACAACTCCAAGTTATCATCATCTGAGCTCAACCAAACATCCAATTTTACATTTTCATGCTCCAAGCAAAAAATGTCCAAATTTAAAATTAAGAACCCTAGTTTCAAATCATGCTTAGTAATCGCTCTGATACCATTATAAGTCTCTAAGACATGCCCGGGATCTAATAACATGATATGTATGTGTGAATAAATCAAAAATAAGTTACAGAATACTTACATTGATCGGATGAGAAATCTCCAAGATTGCTCCAATGGATGTTGCTTCAAGCTTTGCTTTGTTGATTTTGACTCTAGGGTGGGTTTCCCTATCACCTCATTTGATTCTTTTGAGTGCTAGCTAACTTGGTTTTGTAACAAAACTCAAGAAGAATGAGGGAGAAGCTCACAACAATTGCAGTGAAGAGAGGAAAGTTTTTGGCTGCTGTGAATAGTAACCACACACAAATTTCCAAAATTCATTTTGTTTAAATAGCCAAGTAGTGTGTTGGTTTTGGTTAGAGTAAAATACAAGTAAACCAAGCCTTTCACTCAACCAACAACTTGCCAACACCAACTTCCATCATTAGTCCAACTTGATGATGTAAGTGAAGTGGGTCCCACCACTTATTAAATTCCAAATATAAGTCGGCTAATCCAACACGCAACTTCGCTTGGGCTCGGGTTTGTTTAATTCTGAATTTAATTAAATAATAATGCCTCACAATATTATTACGTAAGTCACTTACGAATTAATTCTAAATTAATTCGTTCGCCCGAATTAAAATCCAATTTTAATTCCGGATTGAAATCCAATTACAATTAATATATCTAACATATCATTTTAGCCCAATTAAATAAATTAAATAGAAAAATCCAAGTTTACTATTAAATTTAATTTACCGATTAATTCCAAATTAACCGCGTTCTCTCTTCTCGAAGAATTTAATCCCAGATAAATTCTCGACGCAATTAATCCCAGATTAATTCTTTCTCTGTTAATTAATCCCAGATTAATTCTTGCCGTAATTAATCCCAGGTTAATTTTCTCTCTCATAATTAATCCCAGATTAATATTGTTCGAGTCAAATATCATAGGTGAATCTTCGGGAAGCGACCCATGAAATCTCTGGATACGTGCGTACCTAGTACCACGTTTTTACCAATTTACAAGACATGGTTGGCTTCTATCAAAGCATTGTGCCTACCCAATTCTCAAGAAATATTCTTTTAAGGAATACATAATCTTTATCAGGCGTAGTATACAAAGTATTGCGTATTTCGATACAGTATCAGATTTCACATGCTAGGCCTGGGGCTGGAATTGCGTCTGGCCCGTACGAAGCATATATCGGATCACAAGCAACTAGTCTCTTTAATCAGAAAGTCATGACCTAGTCATACTTCCCCGATGGTTGCAACACTTTAGAGAACCAGTTATGTATCCCTGCGTGATCATCATCACCATATGACTGAAGTGATACTTCCATCTTGACATCACACCCAATACACTACGATTCTCAGTATACCCAGAAAAGGCGTACACAGAACCTGTTAAAGCCCCGGACGACCAAAACCAAAGTATACTGATTGTCGCAAGTATTAGCGATGTAAGTCTCAGGTTAAGACCAAATACACCTACCCTGATTCGGACTCCCATAGACACATAGTCATACTACCAATGGGATTTCGAGGGGTATATCCAGAGCGAAGCTGTTTCCGTACCATCGGTAAACAGAACCTCCTATTACACTTGCATGAGTATCCAATACCCAAATATATGAGAACTATGCCTTTAAGCTTCCATAACGCGCACAAGTGTAATACTAGCCTATTCTGCATTATCGATGTCCAGTCTCGATAATACTACGACTAAGGATATTTAATGATTAAACCTTTATTGATTAAAACTGTCTCGTATCTTATTAATCTGGTACTAATCATATGGACTTTTATCATTTATATATCCAGGTAATCCAATTACAAATGATAAAAGAGCAATTTCCTTTGTCACATAGTTAATTTATACAACACCATATTCGGTACAATTAGTGATGTTATGGGTCATAATTGTTCAACAATCTCCCACTTGGCCTATAGCCAATCACTTAAGTGTCCGACACCTGAGCTATCTACGGGTCGCTCAAAATTCTGTTGAGAAACAGCTTTTGTCAGTGGATTTGCAATGTTACCATCTGATGCGTTTTATTCGATCATCACATCGCCACGATGTATGATCTGACGAATCAGATGAAATAGTCGAAGTATATACTTGGATCGTTGATGAGACCGCAATTCCTTAGCCTGTGCTGTAGCCCAACTTAGGTGCTAACGAACTACACCCTAATCCAATTATGATTATATAGATCCAAAATTCTTCTTTTGCTGCCTCAGCAGCAGCAATATTTCATTTTTGTTATTTATATGGCAACAGTATCTTTCTTGGAAGATTTCCAGCTCACTGTTTCGTTATTCAAACTAAATATGTACCCTTATTGCGACTTAATTCATCTTTTTCGGTTTGGAAACTTGCAGCGGTGAACCTAGTAACCTCAAGTTCTCATTTCCCATATTCCCAGAAAGCATCCTTAGTTCGTCCAAGATACTCAAGGATGTTCTATACATCAATCCAGTGACCATCATGTTGGTTTATTCTAAGGTCCCAAGATCAAACAAGTCATGAAAACATGCGTGAACACATCAACGGAGGTAGCGGAATACTCACATTGATCGGTTGAGTCGATTTGGAGACGAATGAAGTCCAAAAACGCACTGCCCTTCACGCCAAACTGCAACAGTCCACTGTCCTGCAAAACAGAAATTTGAGTGAAGAAATGGAGCTCCTAGCTTCGTCGGATGGATCCCGTCTCATGGGGGAACCTCCCTACCACCTTCGCAAGACTCGTAGTGTGCTAGCACTTGCGGTTTTCACCATGAAAACCCACCCTTGCTTCCCTAAAGTCACGCCTGAACTGGTTCAAAACCAGTGAGCAAACCTTCTGTTTTTGGCGTGAGGAGAGGAGAGAGTTTGAGAGAGATTGAAGTTGTGTTAAGTTGAAAATGATTTACACCAAAAATCAATTTATATTTATGCCATAATATTTATTAAATTGATAATAAATTTATGACACAAAAAACATGCAATGGTTTAGAGTGTCAAACACTCAAACTCCATGCAAACCATTGAGTGTATTGTACACTATCACATGCAATGCATTAGAATAAAATAATGCATAAATGACATGTGTCATGTGGGCCCCACACGTTTCCAAATGAAAGTGGGCCCACGTGCACTCACGCGTTCGGGTTCGATATTTCCGAAATACCGAGCTTACGTCGCGACGTTAATTCAATCGAATAATTGCGGCTAGCGAAATTATTATTTACGTCGCTAACGAATTAATTCTAAATTAACTCGTTTGCCCGAATTAAAATCTAATTTTAATTCCGCGTCGAAATCTAATTTCGTATAATATATCGAATATATTAATTTACCGATTAATTCCAAATTAATCGTTATCTCTCTCTAGACGATATTTTATCCTAGATAAAATATCTCCGTAATTAATCCTAGATTACTTTTCTCTCTCTTCTATTATAATCCCAGATTATTCAAGAGTGCGAGTTGTGCGTCATCGGTGGATTATCGGGAAGCGACCCATGAGATCCCCGGATAATCTGGCAGTAAATACGGTCGTCGGAGTATCCGAATCACGTACGTACCATACTACGTTCTACCGATTTACGAGACAAGGTCGACTCCTAGCAAAGCACCAAGTCTTCCCAAGTTCTCCGGACATATTCATCAAGAATATCAAAGATCTGTATCAAGCGTAGTATACTAATGTATTGTGCGTATCGGCCCAGTATCGATAATCACGTGCTAGGGCTGGGGCTGGATAAGTGTCTGCCCCGTCCGAAACACATATCGGATGTCTGGTAACTAGTCTCTATTAATCGGATATTCATGACCTGGTCATAATATCACGATTGGATGCGCATCACTTAAGAGCACTAATACCGTATCCTGCGTGACATCATCTCCACTATGACTGGAGTGATACTTCCGTCTCGACATCACATCCAATACACTACGATTCCTGATAAACCCAGAAGAGGTGAACACAGAACCAGTTAAGATCCCCCACCACCAAAACCAAAGTTTACCGATTGTCGTAAGTATTAGCGATGTAAGTCTCAGGTTAAGACTATACACACCTACCTTGATTTCGGCCTCCCATAGACACCTAGTCATAATACCAATGGGATTCCGAAGGGTCTATCCAGAGCGAAGCTGTTTCCCGTACCATCGGTGAAACACGACCTCCTATCGCACTTGCACAAGTATCCAATACTTATATATATGAGAACTATGCCGTTGTGCCCTCACAACGCGCACAAGTGCAATACTAGCCTATTCCGCATTATCGATGTCCAGTCTCGATAATACTACGGCTAGGGATATTTAATGATTAATCCTTCGTGGACTGATACTGTCTCATATCATCTCAATCCAGGAACTAATCATAGGGACCTCTCTTCATTTATATGTCTATGGTGATCTAATCACAAATGAAGAGAGTGCAATTTCCTTGTTACATAGTTAATTTGCTACAACAACACAATGATCTGTGCAAATAGTGACGCTATGGGTCATTTATCCAACAATCTCCCACTTGGCACATAGCCAGTCACTCGAGTGTCCTACACCCGAACTATGTAAGGTTCGCTCAAATGCTGAGAAAGGTTTTCGTCAGCGGATTTGTTGTTTGACGCGATTTATACGATCATCACATCGCCACGATGTATGATCCGAACGAATCAGATGATATAGAAGTATATATCTGGATCGTCGATGAGAACCTTTAATTCCTTAGCCTGTGCTGACGCCTAGTTCAGCCGCTAACAGAACTATATCTAATCTAATTAGATTTATTATCGATCCAAATGGCTTCTATTGCTGCTTCAGCTGTAGCAATAATCCGCATTTGTTGTTTATTCGGCAACAGTTATCTTGCTCGGAATATTTCCAGCTCAGTTGTTCCGTTATTCAAACTTTATAGTACCATAGTATTTAATTGTTTGGAAACTTGCAGCAGTGATCCCAGTCACTTCAAGTTCTCCTTCTCCATAGTAAAAGATAGCATCTTTAGTTCTCAGAGATACTATCAGATGTTCTTAATCTTTAATCCAGTGACTGTCACTTGGATTGACCTGATTGTGACTCCATATGCTCGAAGCGTATGAGACACCAATACAAGTACATTTTAAATGTACAATTTCCCAGAGAGTGTTAACAACTCCAAATCTATCCCAGTAGATCTTTATTCCTCTAATAAAGGTTGTTATCTCCCAGAATTCTACGGAGAATTTCTATTGAAAGCCAAGCTTTCAACAATTGTTTTATGGGAATTTCACTGTCAGTGCGCTCTCCCACTAACCTCCTTATATACACAAGAATTATTTCGTTTTGAGTCAAATCATAAACCATTATGATTATTTCAAAACGACAGTTCCAAGAACCTTATGCTTGCATCAATCCAAACATGGATCGAATAACCCGCAAACCTGGTTTGTCGGTTATACAAAATCGTCAGGATGTTGTAAACATCCTCCAAAAGGTTTCCTTTTCAGGAAAGCGATTTTGATTGTAACTGACATATTTCATAAATGAAATATACAGTTATCAACAAGCATCTTCAAAATGGATTTACCATGGCAACAGGTAAAAAGGTTGAACCGTTATTAACACAATGTTGATAACGATACCTTTCCGTCAAAACCTTAGGTTTGCACGTTGGTATGTTGCCTTCCATGTATGTCTTCCTTGAAGACTTTAATGTACCATAGGCACAACGCCTTGTGGTACAACAACTAGTATCCAAACATATTGTTATACATGGAATCCATTTCGGACTCATGGCACTTTGCCATAACAGGGAGTCGATACCTCGTATCACTTCCTCATAACGTAGTCGGATGGTACACCTCCATAAGATTGACATCTTTATGAGGTTAGATCAGAAACCCATACCCTAGGTTGTTTTCTGACTCTATCCGATCTACTAGTTTCTTGTGTATTTGAAGATTAATGGTATAGTTTCATCATAGATGAACTGTTTGTGTTCCATTACGGACTTCGTGCCTAGAACAGTATCACTCCGATTTTTCATCGAGTATCACTATCCTCCCACTAACCACTGCATATCGGTATTCCTCTCAGGAAAACCGCATGGTGAGCAACAATTACATTGTTCTCATGTGGGATTTATAAGTACTATATTTAAGGTTTCCTTAGGATAACTTATATTGGCACTTATCCAATTTGGGTCCTTAGTTTGGTATCATCCAAACGCTATGCCTCGCATACCCAAATTATCAGGAATGAGAAACCTCGTTTCTTCCCTGTTCATATCCTATATGATATCTGTCAAACAGATTTATATGGAACCTTATTCTAAATAAGTTTTGCACTGTTAATACATATCCTGTTGAAGGAAATTGTAGCTCAGAGCGACTCGTGATAAACCTTATCATGTCCAACAAAATTCGGTTTTTGGTTCGGACACACCGTCTAACTAACGTGTCTCGGGAGGAGTCCTCATATGAAAGAATACCGTACTCTTTCATTTACGTATGAAACTTACTGCTGCTTAAGTATTTTCCATTACGGTTTTACCGTGGCGGAATAATACTACAGCCGATCTGTTTGTCTACTTCGTGTCGAAACTCTAAAGTTTCCGATCTGTGTTCTTCAAAAGAAACACATAACCACAACGTGATGTCACATCCGTTAAGGTCACGAAATATTCATGTTCACATCTAGCCTAGCTAGATATGGGCCCACTTACTTCACCATGAATAGGGCTAACAGATCGGTGGCCCTTTTACTATTACCAAGTAAATAGTATTTTAGGTTTTTAACCTAAAAACTAGATTCGTAGACCTTATTTGAATAGTCAAATCAGTCCTAGTACCCACTCTTAAAAAGTGTGGATATACGAGTCTTCTTTAATTGTGTCCTAGACAACAATGCCACAAATAAGTCTCTATTGATCAAATCAATTTGAGCTATTTATTTGTCATTTTATATGTTTGAGATTTTATTTATATTCAAAATATAAATTCTGTTATTTACATCCAATGTATTTATCTCAGTATCATCTTTATATAATGAAACACTTTAGTGTTCTAAAATATAAAGGTTTTATCCGCAATGGATTAAACACTGATATAGAGATAATGTCTCTAGTTAAACTAGTTACATTATAACATTTCCTAATTTAAGTACATACCCAAAGGGTAGTTCCTAAACTTAGGTATCTGCGGTCGAAACAGCGACTTTCGTCCCGTTTTCCGATTTGCAGAGAAATCTCGGCTTGAAGCCAGTATCCAGCTCACAGCGGATTCTGAACGTCAATACATATATTTTATGTACCACACTAAGTATTTAAAATCTAATTTTAATACTAGTTGTGAACATAACTTTGACAAATATTTTAAAGTTAGAGCCTCGCCCTTTCTTTAATTCCTTCGTGTCTTCCATATCCAAATGGTAGTCACTTTGAGATATGTCAATTATCCTTTTCAATATTTCACAAACCTTTGGCCAAGCCTTGGGTTTCGGAATATCGAAACGATGTGCACCTTGTGCTACATGCCCAATTGCAAACTTTGACTTTTCTCCACTAGAATAGTCAATTAATTCTCCAAGAATTATTAATTGCAACTTTAATACTTTTAAATCTAAAGATAGATTTATTATAAGTATATTAATTAAGCACTAAAGTCATCATCACATAAATCTTCCAAAGACTTTATGCTCTACTATTTGCTTAATTATGGGCTTAGTCATAATAAGTTATTTTATCAAATAAATTAACCTATTATTAATTCCCAATTGAAAATTAAATCATTTAAAACATTTAATCCAAGGATTATATATTTTAAATATTCAACCTTTCAATTCTATCTTGATTTTAATAGTCCAACTATTTAATCAATTTAATAAGGTACTATTTATTATAATGATTACAATAATCCAATTTATTTAATCAACTATAATTTTAATATTGATTACTATAATCCAATTATAAAATCAACTATCATTTTAATTCAATTATATTGATTACTATAATCCAATTATAAAATCAACTATATATTGAATGAGTTTGTATATAGTCCAACTATATATATAATTTAAAACAACATAAAATATTAGTCCAACTAATACTTTGAGTAAAATAAAATGAGCGTGTTTAGCGAGTATTCGAACGAATGTTGCAAATTCAATACTTGCCTCCCACTATTTTTCGTCGAGTCTCTAACCCTCTGTGGAGTACTCGGGAAACCGTGTTTCCTAGTGGGCTAGGATCCTATTAAATAACACACAACCCTGACTTTGGCCAATAAAAAGCTGTATGCTATTTAACTAGGTAGATCTCACAGATCAATTGGATCTCATCCAATTCCTAGATCCGGTTAGGTGGACATCCAAGTCCGAAACATATGTATAATGTCAATGTATCCAATACATTTTCCTAACCATATCCCCGAATCATCTAGGCCTTGGCTTTGGCCAAAAACAAACCTAATGATTCCAGTTAAGCGGGACCCATTGACGAGGAAAGTTTCGTAATCAATGTCATTGGACAAAAAGTGATCTGACTTTGGCCAATAAAAATCACGATTTGGACAAGACACCGATATGCAACAAAACTCTCATGATTCAAGTACATCCTTGATTGACAAAGGTCTTGACTTTGGTCAAAAACAAACCAATGCCAACTTCGGATCTTGAACAAGAATCATTCAATGGAAGGATATTTGCTTAATATAGATTGAGGGATTTTCGCGTGCAAATTGGCTACCAATTTAATTATCTTTGTTAAGGTCTCATCATCATACACCCTTAAACATGCATTCTAAGCGAGTATGAAATAAAATAATAATGATATGCGGATGGATACTTAACACATTGATCCTAGATCAAATCTCTCCCTTTCTCACTCAAGCTAGCACTTGTACTACTTCTACCCGTTACACTACACTTCTAAAGAAACCTCATATACATAGAGGGGAATAGGTGAGAAGAGAATACAAAGAGAAAGAAGGTGATAAGGCTGGACACGCAGGTCCAATTTAATAAATCGATTTATTACAACAACAATTTCTAAAATTGCCCACCCGACTAATATCCATCCGATATACATTATTCATTCAACACAACCATGTATTCACACACATAAGCATGCTATCAATCAATCTAATCAAATTAATTAATCTGATAATTAAGTGATCATCCAATGTTCAAACAACGATTTGATTTTGTTCGAGTCAAACTCGTTTTTGCGAATAAGTACTCAAAGTACGAATTCATGAATTAAATTAAACTACATAATTAAATCCAATTTAACATGTATTTAATACTAATTCACTATTCAATTCCAAATTAAATATTGCACTTTATATTAATAAACCTTTTACGATTTAAATTCCAAATCTAATCGTAACGCGTCTCAAAGACCGATTAACGTCCAACGTCAATTCAATTAAAGTCCAATGGGCTTTTGATTGATTTCTTAAGGCGTGGACTTTTGGTCAACTCGGGTCAAACCGATAACCAAAGTCCAATCCGGGATTTACCCCATAAGCCCATAAATCAATCTTGGCCCATTAGGCCCAATTGAACTTTAAAGGTTCATTAGTCGCAATTGGGCTTTATGGTTAAGGTTTTGGGCCCAATTGGATCCAATCCATTTGGCCTAAACCAAACTTGATAAATCAAGCCCAATAGGCCCAATTACAACTTTAAATTCTAATTTCCAAAATTAGGCCCAATTAATTAAATCCAAAAATCCAATTTTCACACAATTAATTACCAAAAGTGCATTATATGATTAATCAACTAAATCAACATTTCCAAAACACTAAATTAGTCCAATTAATCATACTTAATTCATTATTACATGTCAAACACACATAATGAAAAATCAAACCCATATTACATGCTTCATGTCTCGGCCAAGGAAGGTTATTTTGTCCGATTTGAATTCAATCCGATTAATTACACAATCGACAACGTATTAACTTCCCGAATGATTTCATACACATCCAATGTTCATAAATCAAAATTACCAAGACATTAAGGGCATTGTAGATTCGGCCAACATAAGGAATTTAGGGATTTTGTTCAATTCAAAATCAATCCAATTAATTCAAATTAACATCATCCTACATGATTCTAACTCATCAATGAATCAAAAATCAAAAAAATTCCAATCTCCAAATGCTTATAACCATTCGGCCAAGCTCCATCAATTGGGGAAAATTGATCCAATCATTATTTCATTAAATTGATCCAATCAAACCTTAATTAAAATGTTATAAGCATACTCAAACATTCAATTCATTCAAATCATGCTCAAAACAAGTTTACCCAAATTTTAAACCCTACAAATTTCATGCTTGCAACATTAGCTCTGATACCATTGTTGGTTTATTCTAAGGTCCCAAGATCAAACAAGTCATGAAAACATGCGTGAACACATCAACGGAGGTAGCGGAATACTCACATTGATCGGTTGAGTCGATTTGAGACGAATGAAGTCCAAAAACGCACTGCCCTTCACGCCAAACTGCAACAGTCCACTGTCCTGCAAAACAGAAATTTGAGTGAAGAAAAGAGCTCCTAGCTTCGTCGGATGGATCCCGTCTCATGGGGGAACCTCCCTACCACCTTCGCAAGACTCGTAGTGTGCTAGCACTTGCGGTTTTCACCATGAAAACCCAACCATTGCTTCCCTAAAGTCATCACGCCTGAACTGGTTCAAAACCAGTGAGCAAACCTTCTGTTTTTGGCGTGAGGAGAGGAGAGAGTTTGAGAGAGATTGAAGTTGTGTTAAGTTGAAAATGATTTACCAAAAATCAATTTATATTTATGCCATAATATTTATTAAATTGATAATAAATTTATGACACAAATCATGCAATGGTTTACAGTGTCAAACACTCAAACTCCATGCAAGACCATTGAGTGTATTGTACACTATCACCATGGCAATGCATTAGAATAAAATAATGCATAAAATGACATGTGTCATGTGGGCCCCACACGTTTCCAAATGAAAGTGGGCCCACGTGCACTCACGCGTTCGGGTTCGATATTTCCGAAATACCGAGCTTACGTCGCGACGTTAATTCAATCGAATAATTGCGGCTAGCGAAATTATTATTTACGTCGCTAACGAATTAATTCTAAATTAACTCGTTTGCCCGAATTAAAATCTAATTTTAATTCCGCGTCGAAATCTAATTTCGTATAATATATCGAATATATTAATTTACCGATTAATTCCAAATTAATCGTTATCTCTCTCTAGACGATATTTTATCCTAGATAATATCTCCGTAATTAATCCTAGATTACTTTTCTCTCTCTTCTATTATAATCCCAGATTATTCAAGAGTGTGAGTTGTGCGTCATCGGTGGATTATCGGGAAGCGACCCATGAGATCCCCGGATAATCTGGCAGTAAATACGGTCGTCGGAGTATCCGAATCACGTACGTACCAAGTACTACGTTCTACCGATTTACGAGACAAGGTCGACTCCTAGCAAAGCACCAAGTCTTCCCAAGTTCTCCGGACATATTCATCAAAGAATATCAAGATCTGTATCAAGCGTAGTATACTAATGTATTGTGCGTATCGGCCCAGTATCAGATAATCACGTGCTAGGGCTGGGGCTGGATAAGTGTATGCCCCGTCCGAAACACATATCGGATGTCTGGTAACTAGTCTCTATTAATCGGATATTCATGACCTGGTCATAATATCACGATTGGATGCGCATCACTTAAGAGCACTAATACCGTATCCTGCGCGTGACATCATCTCCACTATGACTGGAGTGATACTTCCGTCTCGACATCACATCCAATACACTACGATTCCTGATAAACCCAGAAGAGGTGAACACAGAACCAGTTAAGATCCCCCACCACCAAAACCAAAGTTTACCGATTGTCGTAAGTATTAGCGATGTAAGTCTCAGGTTAAGACTATACACACCTACCTTGATTTCGGCCTCCCATAGACACCTAGTCATAATACCAATGGGATTCCGAAGGGTCTATCCAGAGCGAAGCTGTTTCCCGTACCATCGGTGAAACACGACCTCCTATCGCACTTGCACAAGTATCCAATACTTATATATATGAGAACTATGCCGTTGTGCCCTCACAACGCGCACAAGTGCAATACTAGCCTATTCCGCATTATCGATGTCCAGTCTCGATAATACTACGGCTAGGGATATTTAATGATTAATCCTTCGTGGACTGATACTGTCTCATATCATCTCAATCCAGGAACTAATCATAGGGACCTCTCTTCATTTATATGTCTATGGTGATCTAATCACAAAATGAAGAGAGTGCAATTTCCTTGTTACATAGTTAATTTGCTACAACAACACAATGATCTGTGCAAATAGTGACGCTATGGGTCATATTATCCAACACATCACCTGGATTGGCCTTATAGCGTCTACATATGCTCAAAGCATATGAGACATTAGGTCATATACATTTCAAAAATGTACGAGCTCTGTGAGGGTTGTCAGCAGCTTTCTAGATCTATCCCAGTAGATCTTTATTCCTAGAATAAAGCCTGCTTCTCCCAGGTATTTCATGGAGAATTTTTAATGAAAGCCAAGTGTAGGCATTGTATTTTTACACATTAGCCAATGATGAGTCTCGTATGGAGGCAACTACATCTTTAGTCATGAAAGTCGCGGGAAACGGACGTTGGAAGGGTAAAGTTGAAAATAGAATTTTTGATGGATTTAATCTCGTTGTTTTCGCTTCGGTTGCTTGTTATACCTCCGTTTCTAAGCTCACCTTAGGCCGAAAACTCCCATAGACCACATACCTAACCCAAACCAAGCCCAAATACCCAAGTCAACCCAAGTCAAACCAAGTCAAAACTAAATCCATGCCCAAAGGATGTGATTCACGCCTAAAGCCCCTTTATTTAGGTATATGCATATTTATCACATGTTTAAATCTTGTAAAATCCTTACCTAAATAAAATAAATCAAATCAAATCCCTACCAAATCAAATCCAATCCCAAATCCTAATTAGGAGATGCATTCCTTATTAGAAATCAATTAGGAGATTCCTTCCTAATCTAATTAGGAAAGTCTTCTCTCTTTGCCTATAAAAAGAGGCCTTCACCCCCCATTCAAGACCTAGCTCATACATCTCTCTCACACGCCTAAAGCACTCTCTTAAGCCTCCATTGCACGCCCAAGCATCCCCATGAAGCCTCCATTGCCGCACCTTCAAGATCCAATAGCCTCCATTGCCGCATCTCCCTCCATCATCAACACCCTTCACGCCCAATCCCTAAACTTAACCCTCCATTGCCGAGTTCCACGCCCCCATTCACAGCCCTAAAACACCCTCAAATAAACCTTATTCACAGCCCTAAATTCGCACTAAACACCCTCCAAACACAGCCCCATTCGCAGCCCCCCAAAACAGTCCCGAAACACCCCTCATTGCACCTGAACTGCACAATTTCGTCCCCTGTTCTAGTCAGTTTTTGTTGCGTCTTTAACCCATAAAACAGTCCTAAAATCACCTAAACACCATCCCCAAAACCTCCATAAAGTTTCCCTAAAAAATCCTCACAAACGTACCTCCCTAAGCCTTCAAAATCACCCAAACACAGTCCGCTAAACCACAGCAAGACAGTGACCTGAAACGTAGCAGCGAAACGGACTTGAAACAGCAGCCCGAACAGAAAAACAGCGAGGAAAGACGTTGAGTTGGTGAACTAAAAGAGTAGCGGATCATTCACCCTTCCAACGGACGTGGTAACGCCCTTTCTTAGACGACAAAAGAGGTTAGACCTGAGGGCACCTTTCTACTTATCTTCTTTATTGTTGTTTTATTTATTTTGATATATAATTGCATGAGAGTCGTTTGAAGCATGATGTGATTGTTGGATGAGCGGGATATGTGTTCTCTTTTGTGGTATATCGGATGGAAACCCGGACGTAAATTCCATAGCCGATTCCGAATGGACGGTAGTATGGTCTGCACTCGGGATACAATGCCACGTACCACTTAAGATACACGTATCTCGTCTCATCCTAACTTGTATTTGAGCATGTTATAGACTTTAGATTATTTGTTTATTATTTAAAGCATGATTTAGCCTAGTTTACTATTTATTGTCAAAGCATGATAATGTTATTTTTATGCATGATATTTTGTTTAGTTTATGGTTATGTTTAAATAGTTATTTGTTTATTTCGGTTTAATGGTTCAATGTGCTCATTGTGTGATTCTATGTGTTTGCCGTTTAAAGGCTTATTTTCAAGCATGCAAACTTAGATTAGGAGTTATTTTGATGAATGCATACTAGACGTAGATTACCCTTGAGCATGAATGTTGAATAGATTCGGTTAGTTTATTGCACAAATCATATCATCACAAGTGACATAAGTAAGGGACAATTCCGAACCCAACGGTTTGAGGTCTTCCCTTGCGAGGGGTTAGTGCGGCCTTAAATCTTTGTCCCGGTTCACACCGGGTGGCGACTCCATGTTATTTCGTACTCCCAACTAGGCAGCGAGCCTAGAACACAGCGTCGCCCAGTTCTGTTGTCTACTGTCTGGCGACTCCACTGGGGATATAGAGAAATGGCCTCGAAATCATGTCTTGTGATGTGTATAATTTGTGCATTAGTTGACCATTTCTATAGTGGGTTGAGGGGGTTAATCAAAGGCTTTGTTGAAGCTAGGTGATGGTTGGGTGTCTTCCTTCACTCACTACCCTTTGGGGAAAAGCTTGTGAAGTACCTAGATAAATCATTACTTGTAGCTCGTTGTGACATACTAGTTTGGAGGACTCGTTGATTATTCTTCTTGACACCAAGCGATAAGAGCCTAAGGGGCTTGGGTACTTAAGAGAGCCTCGCTCCACCTTCCCTCTGGGGAATCTACAACTGGAAATCCATTCGACAGTTAGTCACATACCGTAACTCGTTGGCACGTACCGTAAGGTATAAAAAAGGTGCACTCACTTGGTCGCTTGAACCCTTGAGTGGGGAATCCTAGTTGTGGGTAATCCTTCGTCAAACGAGAGCCTTTGTCCGCGCCCCGTGAACCCACTTGTGGAATTTAGCCATGAAGAACCGGTAGTTGTTTATTTTATGTTTGTGTATTGGACCACCGCCATTTCGATCCAGTTGGACCTTTTGTCAAAAGATGTGAACTTGTTGGGCCATTTAAACTGGGGCAAGTTTGTGTCCTTTGACAGGTGGGCCAAAAGCTTCTAAAATGCCGGTGGGCCACTTTGTGAATGGGTCTCTTATCATTTGAAGTCATTTAGCCATATCATTGTAAAGTGTAAACCTGTTGGGCCTTTTCAACTGGGACAAGTTTGCACCGTGCAATGGTGCGATTGAATGCTTTAAAATGATAATGGGCCAACTTATATATTCCATGCATCGCATACTATTGGACAAAATGACCCATAGCGTCACTATTTGCACAGATCATTGTGTTGTTGTAGCAAATTAACTATGTGACAAGGAAATTGCACTCTCATCATTTGTGATTAGATCACCATAGATATATAAATGAAGAGAGGTCCCTATGATTAGTACCTGGACTGAGAATGATATGAGACAGTATCAGTCCCCGAAGGTTTAATCTTAAATATCCCTAGCCGTAGTATTATCGAGACTGGACATCGATAATGCGGAATAGGCTAGTATTGCACTTGTGCGCGTTTGTGAGGGCACAACGGCATAGTTCTCATATATATAAGTATTGGATACTTATGCAAGTGCGATAGAGGTCGTGTTTCACCGACGGTACGGGAACAGCTTCGCTCTGGATAGACCCCTCGGAATCCCATTGGTATTATGACTATGTGTCTATGGGAGGCCGAAATCAAGGTAGGTGTGTATAGTCTTAACCTGAGACTTGCATCGCTAATACTTACGATAATCGATAAACTTTGGTTTTGTGGTAGGGGACTTTAAACGGGTTCTGAGTACACCACTTCTGGGTTTATCAGAGAGTCGTAGAGTATTGGGTGTGATGTCAAGACGGAAGTCACTTCAGTCATATTGGAGATGATGTCACGCAGGATACGGTATTAGTGCTCTTAAGTGCTGCGGGGCCATCGGGATATTATGACAAGGTCATATATATCCGATTATAGAGACTAGTTACCAGACATCCGACATGTGCTTCGTACGGGGCAGACACTTATCCAGCCCCAGGCCTAGCACGTGATTATCCGATACTGGGCCAATATACACAATACTACGGTATACTACGCTTGATACAGATCTATATATTCCTGTAAGAATATTTCTGGAGAATTGGGTAGGCATGGCGCTTTGCTAGAAGCCAACCTTGTCTGTAAATCGATATAAACGTAGTACGAGGTACTTACGTGTTCGGACAGTCCGACGATCGTATTTACTGCCAACATATCCGGAGATCTCATGGGTCGCTTCCTGAAGATTCACCGATGACGTATGACTCGCACTTTGATTAATCTGGGATTAATTAGAAGAGAGAGATAGAATTAATCTGGGATTAATTCGTTGAGAGAGAGAATTAATCTGGGATTAATTACGAAGATATTTTATCTCGGATAAAATATCGTTAAAGAGAGAGAACGATTAATTTGGAATTAATCGATAAAATAATATATTCGATATATTATTAGAAATTAGATTTCGACGCGGAATTAAAATTAGATTTTAATTCGGGCGAACGAATTAATTTAGAATTAATTCGTTAGCGACGTGAATAGTGAATTCGCTAGGCGTAATCACTTAATTACGACGCGACGGAAAATTCGTTAATTTGGAATTAGCGAACCCGAGCCTGAGAGTGATGGCGAGCGCATTCGCATTTCGAATTCGAGCGCGGCACGCAAGTCACATCAAGCGTCAAATCGCTAGTCGCGTCAATCGTCAAATCAATTGTCACTTTGAGTGATGTGACTTGACAATATGTCACTTTATTAAAGTGAATAGATGTGATGTGAAAAGTGATGTGATATGACTTAAAGTTAAAAGTAAAAGTGATGGAATATGAAAAGGTTTGGAATATATATATATGTTTTATTTATTTTTGGAAGATAAATGAATAAATATATATTACTTTTCTTTTCCTTTTACACATTCATTCGGTCCTCTCTCTCTTACATGCAAACATGTACGGTTTCTCTCTTCCCTCTCTTTTTCTTCTTCATCTCCTTCACGCATGGTGCGATTTCTTCTCTTATTTTTCTGGTTTCACCGAAAATTTGAGAAGCAAAATGGAAGATGAACAAGTGCTAGCACACCTTGAGTTATACATAGGTGATTGGGAAGTGTCTTCATGAGCTTGGAAAGCTTGAAGCTTGGAGCTTCAATGGAGTCTTGCATGGCCGAAAATGGTGGAGTCCAACCAGTCCAAACCGCACAGCCCACTGTCAAGGAAAGCCATTGCCGAGCTTGGAGGGAGCTTAAAATCGCACCTTGTTCTTCATTCATCAAAACCGAAATTCAATGTGAGTTATTCCGCACCTCCTTGATGTGTTCATATGTGGTTTTTATGCATGATTTGTGATCCTTGGGACCTTGAATTGAACTCTTTCAATGGTATCAGAGCTATTGTTGCATGAACCGAATTAGGGTTCTTGAGCAAATTTGGGGCTTTTTGATTTTAGCTTGATTCTGTCTATTGATTGTTTGAGAATGATTATATATGATTGAATTTGAGTTGTATGTAACCAATTTGATAAAAAAAATTGATTGGATTGATTTTCCCCAATTTGCTTATTTTTGTCAAAACTTTAATTTGGGTAAACTCGATTTAGGCATGATTTGGTTGAATTGTTTGATGCATTATGCTTGAATGAGGTTGAATTGAAGTTGTGCATGATCAATTTCAAGAAAATTGGATTAGATCAATTTTCCCCAATTCTTTAGGTTGAACATGAAACTTGAAATTGGGTAAAATGTGTTTAAGCATGTTTAATTGAATTGGATGTTTAAGTATGCTTAGAACATGTTTATTGAGATTGTGTGTGATCAATTTCATGAAATTGGATTGGATTCAATTTTCCCCAAATTGGAGGCTTGGCCGAAAATTGGAAGAACCCTAATGTCTGGGTAATTTTGTTTTGTTTGATCATTGGATGACTTAAAACAATTGGTTAATGTTGTTTTGAAGTTCAATTGGATTGAATTTTGATTTAGAACATTTTTTCCCTTTTAAAGTGGCTTGGCCGAATCTTATGAACATGAAATTCTTTGTGATTCTTTGTTTTTAATTCATTGGATGAATTGAATTGATTTGGGAAATTAAGATTGTGGACTCAATCGGATTGAAACCGAATCGAATTGAAAAACCCCTAATTGCCGAGACTTGAATAGCATGTTAATTGGGTTTGATTTTAATTGAATTGTGTTGGACACTATTTGGTTGTTAAAATGCATGATTAATTAGGCTAATTGATGTTTTAGAAATGTTAATTGGGTAATTGATTGTGTATTACACTTAGGTTAATTAATTGTGAAATTTGGAATTTTATAAGTTAATTAATTTGGGCTTGATTTTGGAAATTGGGCTTGTTAGGTTGTAATTGGGCTTTTGGGCTTTGTTGTAACAAAGTTGGGTTTAGGCAAAATTGGTTGGATCCAATTAGGCCCAAAACCGAATCCAAAAGGTCCAATTATGACTTAATGGACCTTAATTATTTAATTGGGCCTAATGGGCCAAAATTAATTTAAAGGCTTATGGGGTAACTCCCGGATTGGATTTTGGTTGTTCGGTTTGACCCGAGTTGACCAAAAGTCCACGCCTATAGAAATTAATTAAAAGCTCATTGGACTTTAATTAAATAAAACATTAGATGTTAATCGGGCTTTGAGACCCGTTGCGATTAAATTTGGAATTTAAGTCGTAAAGGTTCGTTAATAAAGGTGTAATATTTAATTTGGAATTAAATAATGAATTAGAATTAAATACGTATTAAATTGGATTTAATTATGTAATTTAATTTAATTCGTAGAAATTGTACTTTGAGTACATGTTTGCAAAACGAGTTTGACTCGAACAAAAAATCAAATCTTTGTTTGAACATTGGATGGTCACTAATAATCAAGATTAATTAATTTGATTGATTGATTGATAACATGCTTGTATGAATACATGGTTGTGATGTTTGAATAATGTATATCGGATGGATATTAGTCGGGTTGGGCGATTTTGGAAATTGTAATAAATTTGATTTATTAAATTGGACCTGCGTGTCCAGCCTTATCTCTATTTCTTTGTATTCTCTTCTCACCTATTCCCCTCCATGTAAAAGAGGTTTCTTTAGAAGTGTAGTGTAACGGGTAGAAGTAATACAAGTGCTAGCGGGAGAGAGAAAGTGAGAGATTTGATATAGGATCAATGTAAAATATCCATCCGCATATCATTATTATTTTATTCCATACTCGCTTTATTATGTGTTTAGAATGCATGCTTAAGGGTGTATGATGATGAGACCTTAACAAAGATAATTAAATGGTAGCCAATTTGCACGCGAAAAACCCTCGTTAAATATCAAGCGTCATTTCCTTCCATTGAGTGATTCTTGCTCAAGATCGGAGATTGTCAGGGGTTGTTTTTGACCAAAGTCAAGCCCTTGTCAGTCAAAGATGTGCTTTAATCACGAGGCTTTGTTATATATCGGTGTCGTGTCCAAGTTGTGGTTGTTTTTTGACCAAAGTCAAGACCACTTCTTGTCCATAGACATTTGATTACGAAGCTTCCCTGTCAATGGGTCCACGCTTGACTGGGATCACTAGGTTTGTTTTTTGGCCAAAGCCAAGGCCTAGTTGATTCAGAGGAAACGGGTAGGGTATTATTCGATATATAGGCATATTTAGATATATGTTTCGGACTTGGATGTCCACCTACTGGATCTAGGAGTTGGATGGGATCCAATTGATCTTCGACATCTACCTTGTTAATTATCATACAATTTTTTTATTGACCAAAGTCAGGATTGTATGATACTTTAACGGGATCCTAGCCCACTAGGAAACACGGTTTCCCGAGTACTCGACAGAGGGTTAGAGGCTCGACGAAAAATAGTGGGAGGCAAGTATTGAATTTGCAACATTCGTTCAATTACTCGCCATACGCGCTCATTTAAATTATTTCGTCGTAATATTAAATGTTAGTTGGACTAATATTTAAATTGTTGTTTTAATAAACAGTTGGACTGTATTATACTTGATTATATATAATTGGATTATATTAATCAATATATTTGAATTAATTAATTTCAGTTTACAGTTGATTTTATAATTGGATTATAGTAATCAATGTAATTGAGGTTAATTAATTTGGATTATATTTGATTATATAGTTGGACTATTATAATCATTATAATATATAAGTACCACTAATCGTTGATTAAATAGTTGGACTATTGTAATCAAGATAAGAAATTGAAAAGTTGGATATTTAAAATATAATCTGGGATTAAAAATATTTTAAATGATTTAATTTTCAAATTGGGAATAAATAATAGGTTACTTTATTTGATAAAATAACTTATTATACGTTGCGCCCAAAATTAAGCAAATAGTAGAGCATAAAATCTTTGAAAGATTTATGTGATGATGACTTTAATGCTTAATTAATATACTTATAATAAATCTATCTTTAGATTTAAAAGTATTAAAATTGCAATTATAATTCTTGGAGAATTAATTGACTATTCTAGTGGAGAAAAGTCAAAGTTTGCAATTGGGCATGTAGCACAAGGTGCATATCGTCTCGATATTCCGAAACCCAGGCTTGGCCAAAGGTTTGTGAAATATTGAAAAGCATAATTGACAATAAATAGTTCAAATTGATTTGATCAATAGAGACTTATTTGTGGCATTGTTGTCTAGGACACAATTTAATTAGACTCGTATATCCACACTTTTGAAGAGTGGATACTAGGACTTTTTGACTATTCAAATAAGGTCTACGAATCCAGTTTACTAGGTAAAGTACCTAAAATACTATTTACTAGGTAATAGTGTAAAGGCCACCGATCTGTAAACCCTATTCATGATGAAGTAAGTGGGCCCATATCTAGCTTGGCTAGATGTGTACATGAATATTTCGTGACCTTAACGGATGTGGCATCACGTTATGGTTATGTGTTTCTTTTGAAGAACACAAATACGAAACTTTGAGTTTCGACACGAAGTATACAAACAGATCGGCTGTAGTATTATGTCGCTACGGTAAGACCGTATTGGTAAATACTTAAGCAGTAAGTTTCATACGTACATGAAAGAGTACGGTATTCTTTCATATGAGGACTCCTCCCGAGACACGTCAATTGACGGTGTGTCAGAACTAAAAACCAAGTTTTGTTGGACATGATTAGGTTTTTCGCGAGTCGCTCTGAGCTACTGTTTCCTTCAACAGGATATGTATTAACAGTGCAAAACTTATTTAGAATAAGGTTTCCATGTAAATCTGTTTGACAGATATCATATAGGATATGAACAGGAAAGAAACGAGGTTTCTCATTCCTGATAATTTGGGTATGCCAGGCATAAAGTTTGGATGATACCAAACTAAGAACCCAAATTGGATTAGTGCCAATATAGGTTATCCTAAGGGAAACCATAAGTATAGTACTTATAAATCCCACATGAGAACAATGTGATTGTTGCTCACCATGTGGTTTTCCTGAGAGGAATACCGATATGCAGTGGTCAGTGGGAGGATAGTGATACTCGATGAAAATCGGAGTAATACTATTCAAAGCACGAGTCCTTAATGGAACAAAACAATTCATCTATGATGAATCTGTACCATTAATCTTCAAATACACAAGAAATCGGGTAGATCGGATAGAGTCAGAAAACAACCTAGGGTATGGGTTTCTGATCTAACCTCATTAAGATGTCAATCTATGAAGGTATATCACCGACTACGTTTTGAGGAAGTGATACGAGGTATCGACTCCCTGTTATGGCAAAGTACCATGAGTCCGAATGGATTCCATGTATAACGACTATTATGGATACTAGTTGTTGTACCACAAAGCATTGTGCCTATTGGTACATTGTACGTCTTCAAGTAGACATACATGGATAGCAACATACCAACGTACAAAGCTAGGCTTTTGACGGAAAGGTATCGTTATCAACATTGTGTTAATAACGGTTCAACCTTTTACCTGTTGCCATGGTAAATCCATTTTGAAGATGCTTGTTGATAACTGTATATTTCATTTATGAAATATGTCAGTTACAAATCAAAATCGCTTTCCTGAAAAGGAAACCTTTTGGAGAATGTTTACAACATTCTGACGATTTTGTATAACCGACAAACAAGGTTTGCGGATTATTCAATCCATGTTTGGATTGAAGCAAGCATAGGGTTCTTGGAACTGACGTTTTGAAATACTCATAATGGTTTATGATTTAACTCAAAACGAAATAATTCTTGTGTATATAGGAGGTTAGTGGGAGAGGGCACTGACAATGAAATTCCCATAAAACAATCGGTGAAAGCTTGGCTTTCATAAGAAATTCTCCGTAGAATTCTGGGGAGTAACAACCTTTATTCTAGGAATAAAGATCTACTGGGCTAGATTTAGAGTTGGTAACACTCTCTGAGAATTGTACATTTAAAATGTACTTGTATTGGTGTCTCTACGCTTCGAGCATATGGAGTCACAATCAGGTCAATCCAAGTGATAGTCACTGGATTGAAGTTAAGGACATCTGTTAGTATCTTAGAGAACTAAGATGTTGTCTTAAACTATGGAGAAGAGAGAACTTGAAGTGACTGGGATCACTACTGCAAGTTTCCGAACAATTAAATACTACGGTACTATAAAGTTTGAATAACGGGACAGTGAGCTGGAAATATTCCGAGCAAGATAATTGCTGCCGAATAAACAACAAATGCGGATTATTGCTGCAGCTGAGGCAGCAATAGAAGCCATTTGGATCGAAAATAAATCTAATTAGATTAGATATGGTTCTTTTAGCACTGAGCTAGGCGTCAGCACAAGCTAAGGAATTAAAGGTCTCATCGACGATCCAGATATATACTTCTATATCATCTGATTCGTTCGGATCATACATCGTGGCGATGTGATGATCGTGTAAATCGCGTCAAACGATAATCAGACAAATTCGCTGACGAAAACCTTTCCTCAGCAATTTGAGCGAACCGTACATAGTTCAGGTGTGGACACTTGAGTGACTGGCTATGTGCCAAGTGGGAGATTGTTGGACAAAATGACCCATAGCGTCACTATTTGCACAGATCATTGTGTTGTTGTAGCAAATTAACTATGTGACAAGGAAATTGCACTCTCATCATTTTTGATTAGATCACCATAGATATATAAATGAAGAGAGGTCCCTATGATTAGTACCTGGATTGAGAATGATATGAGACAGTATCAGTCCCCGAAGGTTTAATCATTAAATATCCCTAGCCGTAGTATTATCGAGACTGGACATCGATAATGCGGAATAGGCTAGTATTGCACTTGTGCGCGTTTGTGAGGGCACAACGGCATAGTTCTCATATATATAAGTATTGGATACTTATGCAAGTGCGATAGGAGGTCGTTTTCACCGACGGTACGGGAAAAAGCTTCGCTCTGGATAGACCCCTCGGAATCCCATTGGTATTATGACTAGTGTCTATGGGAGGCCGAAATCAAGGTAGGTGTGTTAGTCTTAACCTGAGACTTGCATCGCTAATACTTACGATAATCGATAAACTTTGGTTTTTGTGGTAGGGGACTTTAAACGGGTTCTGAGTACACACACTTCTGGGTTTATCAGAGAGTCGTAGAGTATTGGGTGTGATGTCAAGACGGAAGTATCACTTCAGTCATATTGGAGATGATGTCACACAGGATACGGTATTAGTGCTCTTAAGTGCTGCGCGGCCATCGGGATATTATGACAAGGTCATATATATCCGATTATAGAGACTAGTTACCAGACATCCGACATGTGCTTCGTACGGGGCAGACACTTATCCAGCCCCAGGCCTAGCACGTGATTATCCGATACTGGGCCAATATACACAATACTACGGTATACTACGCTTGATACAGATCTATATATTCCTGTAAGAATATTTCTGGAGAATTGGGTAGGCATGGCGCTTTGCTAGAAGCCAACCTTGTCTTGTAAATCGATATAAACGTAGTACGAGGTACTTACGTGTTCGGACAGTCCGACGATCGTATTTACTGCCAACATATCCGGAGATCTCATGGGTCGCTTCCTGAAGATTCACCGATGACGTATGACTCGCACTTTGATTAATCTGGGATTAATTAGAAGAGAGAGATAGAATTAATCTGGGATTAATTCGTTGAGAGAGAGAATTAATCTGGGATTAATTACGAAGATATTTTATCTCTCGGATAAAATATCGTTAAAGAGAGAGAACGATTAATTTGGAATTAATCGATAAAATAATATATTCGATATATTATTAGAAATTAGATTTCGACGCGGAATTAAAATTAGATTTTAATTCGGGCGAACGAATTAATTTAGAATTATTCGTTAGCGACGTGAATAGTGAATTCGCTAGGCGTAATCACTTAATTACGACGCGACGGAAAATTCGTTAATTTGGAATTAGCGAACCCGAGCCCGAGAGTGATTGCGAGCGCATTCGCATTTCGAATTCGAGCGCGGCACGCAAGTCACATCAAGCGTCAAATCGCTAGTCGCGTCAATCGTCAAATCAATTGTCACTTTGAGTGATGTGACTTGACAATATGTCACTTTATTAAAGTGAATAGATGTGATGTGAAAAGTGATGTGATATGACTTAAAGTTAAAAGTAAAAGTGATGGAATATGAAAAGGTTTGGAATATATATATATGTTTTATTTATTTTTGGAAGATAAATGAATAAATATATATTACTTTTCTTTTCCTTTTACACATTCATTCGGTCCTCTCTCTCTTACATGCAAACATGTACGGTTTCTCTCTTCCTCTCTTTTTCTTCTTCATCTCCTTCACGCATGGTGCGATTTCTTCTCTTATTTTTCTGGTTTCACCGAAAATTTGAGAAGCAAAATGGAAGATGAACAAGTGCTAGCACACCTTGAGTTATACATAGGTGATAGGGAAGTGTCTTCATGAGCTTGGAAAGCTTGAAGCTTGGAGCTTCAATGGAGTCTTGCATGGCCGAAAATGGTGGAGTCCAAACCAGTCCAAACCGCACAGCCCCTGTCAAGGAAACCATTGCCGAGCTTGGAGGGAGCTTAAAATCGCACCTTGTCTTCATTCATCAAAACCGAAATTCAATGTGAGTTTATTCCGCACCTCCTTTGATGTGTTCATATGTGGTTTTTATGCATGATTTGTGATCCTTGGGACCTTGAATTGAACTCTTTCACATACATCTCATGCATCTCATGCATACATGCATCATGTTAACCCTTGTGTCTTAAAAGCCATCATGGATACCCATTGGGTTAGAAAAAAAAAAGAAGTCAGAGCATTCCTTGGGAAAATCCAGTATATCAGACTGTTCATTGCAAAGTTGACGTCAGTGTGCGAGCCTATCTTCAAGCTGTTGAGGAAAGACCAGCCAGTAAAGTGGAACGAGCAGTGTTAGGAGGCATGTGACAGAATAAGGGAATATTTGGTGAAACCTCCCGTTCTGAGACCTCCGAGACAGGGTAGACCTTTGGTGTTTTATTTGGCTATTGGGCCCGAAGTGCTGAGGGCGATGATGGTACAAGCCGATGAGACAGGAGTAGAGCACGCCATCTACTACCTCAGTAAGAAGCTGCTTCCGTACGAAGCCCGCTATCAGGAAGTAGAGAAGATTTGTCTGGCAGTAGTATGGGTGTCCAGGAAATTACGCCACTATTTCCAGTCTTACAAGATCCAATTGGTCGCAAAGGAGAATCCTTTGAAGTATCTACATTTGGTGCCTTCACTAGTTGGAAAGCTGGGCAGATGGTTAGTACTGTTGACTGAATTTGACATCGAGTACCTCACTTCAAAGGTAATCAAAGGGCGAACCGTGGCAGAATTCCTAGCCTTGCAACCTGTTGAAGGGGATCAGTACAAGTTTGAATTCCCCGACGAAGAAATCCAAGCTATAGCAGTCCAAGGATGGAAGATGTATTTTGACGGAGCAGTGAACTGCAAAGGAGCCGGAATCGGTATTGTAATAGTAACCCCTGGGGGAGAGACTTTGCCTATGGCCAAGAGGTTGAAGTTCATGGTAACTAAAATATGGCTGAGTATGAAGCATGTGCATTCGTCTTGACTGCATTATAGCCTTGAGAGCTACGAACGTGGACGTTTACGGAGATTCAATGTTGGTGATCCGACAGATGCAAGGAGAATGAGAGTTAAGGAAGAACGATTGAAGCCGTACTTATTCCACCTCAGAAACCTAGCACAGGCTATCCCTAACTGCAAATTTCAGCACTTGCCTCGGGAAGAAAATCAGATGGCAGATGCATTGGCGACGTTAGCCGCAACCTGGGAGAATCCAGAGAAATTGGTGATGAGACCACTTGTGTTGACAACGGCCAGCAAACCGGTTTATGAGATAGAGAGGATCTTGGGAGTAGAGGTCGATGACGAAAAACCTTGGTATCATGATATTCAAAGGTATCTGGAACATAGGGAATTCCTTGAGGAAGTGAGCAGAAAAGACAGAATCGCCATTCAGAAATTGGCTGCTCAATATGTGAGTCTGAAGGGAGAACTCTACAAGAGGCAAGCGAATGGTGTTCAGCTAAAATGTTTGAGAAAGGAAGAAGCTCAGAAGATAATGGGTGAAGTGCATGCTGGTGTCTGTGGACCGCATATGAACGGATTGAACTTGTCCCGCAAGATTGTGAGACAAGGCTTTTACTGGTCAACCATGGAAGCCGACTGCGCGAAGCTGGTAAAGCACTGTCATGATTGTCAAGCGCATGGGAATTTGAATCATTTGCCGCATACAGAATTGCACGGGTTGTCAGAACCGTGGCCTTTCTCAGCATAGGGAATTGATATGATTGGAGAGATTCGGCCGAATGCGTCAAACAGACATCGCTTTATAGTGGTAGCAGTGGACTACTTCTCGAAATGGGTAGAAGCCGAGTCATTCCGTAATGTCACGGCAAAACAAATGGCTAAGTTCATAGCCCAGAATCTCATATGCCGGTACGGTATGCCGCATCACGTGGTTACGGACAATGGAGTCCAGTTTCAGGAAGAGACCAAGGCGATGTTATATAGGTATGGGATAGGTCATCATAAGTCTTCACCATACAGACCGTAGGCTAATGGAGCAGTTGAGGCAGCCAACAAGACAATAAAGACGATTCTGGCGAAGATGACGGAGAATTACAAAGACTGGGCTGATAAGCTATCGTATGCCTTGTGGGGATATAGAAATTCTGTAAGGACAGCAACTGGAGCTACGCCTTACTCTTTAGTCTATGGAATGGAAGCGGTACTGCCGGTGGAAGTTGAGATACAGTCCATACGGGTGTTAGCAGAAGCAGAATTGCCTGAATGAGAATGGACCTCGCAGAGGTTTGAGCAATTAGCATTGATGGATGAGAAAAGGATGAAGTCCTTGCATCACATGCAGATATATCAGAAGAGGTTGGCCAGAGCATTTAATAAGAAGGTGTGTCCTACCAAGATCAAGAAAGGTGATCTGGTACTTAAGCAGTCGAAGCCGTCGACGACAGACCCAAGAGGGAAGTTCAGACCAAATTGGGAAGGACCATACATTGTTGAGAAGGTAATGGGAAATGGAGCAGTGAGACTGTCGGACTTGGAAGGGAATAAGTTCACCGAGCCGATCAATGTTGACAGATTGAAGTTGTATTTTGCCTGAGGGACAGAAGACTGAATAGTCATCCGCAGAAGACCTAACCCAACGGGTTATAGAGAACTCATGCATGCATGCACACATATAACCCATTATTGCATTCATTTTTTTTTGCGTGTTTTGTGTTTTTGTTTTATATTCACAGGTATCGAAGAATAAAAGAGAAAGCGGCAAAGACAAGCTAATCAGAAACAGCGAAAACACTGTATTGAATTTGAGAAGAAATCCTAGGGCTGAGGTCCACATCGGTGTTAAGATTCAGATGGTAATCTAAGGGTTAAGGCCCATTTTGAGTTTGAATTTCGGGTATGGATCCCGGGGGCGAAGCCCACATGGTCAGCAGTAAAGAGGAAGAATTCCTTTGATTGAGTGAGTGAGTAAGTAAAAAAAAAAAAAAAAAAAGTGAGAGATAAGTCTTTGATGGTTAAACATATGTCTGGTGATGACATTATGTGCTGTAGGGGGAAGCCTTAGAAGCGAGAAGCGCGAGACGCGCTCTTATCCGGTATTCTGAATGGATTGATCTCGGCTGGACTCATGAAGCACTTGATAAAGGTATCTCAACAGTAGAAACCTGAGCGGTTGATGAGATGACTAGTTGAAGAGATGGTGGATTGGTGAATGACCGTTTGCCTGGATGTCCACACTGATTTGCCTTTGCTACGATACATGATATGGTTGGAAAATAAAGAAAGAAAAGTCTCTACAATGAAAAAAAAAGAAATAGACCGCCTATAACCGATAAGCGTGAAGCTACCCATGGGCGTATTAGGACCACCATGAGGAGAAATGCTACCTTAAAGGGTAGGTGAGTCAGAAAAAGAAAAAGAGAAAAGAAAAGAAAAAAAAAAGAAAAATGAAGAAAATAATGAAAAGAAAGAGACGATGCAATAAAAGAAGACCATATCATGTTAGTATGCTACAGTAATCACAGAATGTGACCCAGACATCCAGGTTGGTTAGACCCACTGATCCGATTCTCCGAAGCGAAATCATCGAGTTGGCTGACTTAAGGAATAAGCTGCGAAGGAGCCTTAGCACACACACACACTAGGAGTCTGGTTCAGATCACCATTCAGGGGATTGGGTTTGAGTATGTCGAATACTTTGAAGATTCTTTGGCTTTGACGCGAAGCATCCGTTGAGGACAAAAATATGTTTAGCTATCAAGATTATCTCAAAGAGAGGCACTACAGTGTGCAAAATAGAGAATCGGCATCAGTAGTAACCTGCCGGGTATGGCATTCTGTGGGCGAGGCCATATTGGTTCAAATCAGTTTCAGCCAGGTACGACACTCCGGGCATGGAGGTATCAGATCAGCCAGGTACGGCACTCCGGGTATGGAGATATCATATCATTTCAGCCAGGTACGGCACTCCGGGTATGGAGATATCAGATCAGCCAGGTACGGCACTCCGGGTATAGAGATATCAGATCAGCCAGGTACGGCACTCCGGGTATGGAGATATCAGATCAGCTAGGTACGGCACTCCGGGTATGAAGATATCAGATCAGCCAGGTACGGCACTCCGGTATGGAGATATCAGATCAGCCAATACGGCACTCCGGGTATGAAGATATCAGTTCAGCCAGGTATGGAATCTGGGTATGGAGATATCAGATCAGTTCAGCCAGGTACGGCACTCCAGACATGGAGATATCACAGCTGCGACACCCTAGGTACGGGGTTAGCATTCAGACCACAGCGACGCCCTAGGTACGGGGTTAGCACGCCAGGTACGGCATGTGGACTATTCAGACATTTGTGGCACTCTAGGTACGGAGGCGTCACTGCGACACCCTAGGTACGGGGTTAGCATTCATACCACAGCGACGCCCTAGGTACGGGGTTAGCACGCCAGGTACGGCATGTAGACTATTCAGACATTTGTGGCACTCTAGGTACGGAGGCGTCACTGTGACACCCTAGGTACAGGGTTAGCACTCAGACATTTATGGCTCTCTAGGTACGGAGACGTCACCGCGACACCCTAGGTACGGGGTTAGCACTCATACATTTGTGGCACTCTAGGTACGGAGGCGTCACTGCGACACCCTAGGTACGGGGTTAGCACTCAGACATTTGTGGCTCTCTAGGTACGGAGGCATCACTGCGACACCCTAGGTACGGGGTTAGCACTCAGACATTTGTGGCTCTCTAGGTACGGAGACGTCACTGCGACACCCTAGGTACGGGGTTAGCATTCAGACCATAGCGACACGCCTAGGTACGGGGTTAGCATGCCAGGTACGACATTGGACTATTCAGACATTTGTGGCTCTCTAGGTACGGAGACGTCACGCGAC